>JAKKIB010000181.1:3600000-4200000 GCA_023089585.1 Melophagus ovinus | reverse complement strand
TGCATCTTACATAAATGAAATTTAGCGCCAGAATTTAACTCAATAAATACAATTCTTAAATAGTCCTAAATTCTTTGCAATTGGCCAATTTTTAAACTCTCTCTGGCTACTGATAGATATTTGGTTGAAATTCGTACCATTTTTACGCAATTTTTATATATCCACTCAAAGTCATCATAGCAAAACTTTTCCCCAGGAGTTTTTTATATGAATTTTGGAAAAAAATTAAAAATTTATTCTTTAAATTTAATCATTTGCCATCAGAAACTTTCAAGGAAAATATATCTCTAAACAACAAAAGAGTGAAGAAGATCCCGGAGCTTTTCTTTGTTTAATGTGGATTGTGAGAGTTTTTTCAAGAATAAGCAAAAATCTATTAGTAATATTTGAAAGAAAAGTCTAAGAGATTAAGCACTAACAACAATAAAAAAACAAGGAGCACGAGACAATTTCTTTTATTTATTAAAATTAGTAAAAACTTCTTTCTATTCTTCTATTTTATCTTTTATCTTTTTTAATAATAACAAATTGAAATTGTATATTTTATTTTAGAAACCAAAAAAGAAAACAACAACAATTCAAATGAACAAAGAATATATGTAGATAATTAAAAGAGACAATAACACTCCAATCATAATATGTGTAGAGAAAGATAACAATTCTTCTCCAGGTGTTAAGGAAAATTGTATAAAGTATGAAACAGTACAACAACAACCAAGAAAACGACCGTTAAAAACGAAAAAATTCATTAATTTTAGTCTCTAACGATTTATAGAAAAGTGAGGCGGAGATCTTATTCCATCAGCAGCTCTTTCATCTTTCACTCTTCGAACATTCATAGACATCAAGTTAATTATTGATGATGGTTATTGAAAAATTTCCATAAACAGAAACTCAGAGATTTCTATAAATATTAAAAATCATTATATTCTCTTGTTATAATTTTTGGTGGATTTTTACTTGTTGTTATTGTCATTATAATGTTGCTTTGTTAAAGCACATTGCTTTAAACAAAAATTTCATAAATATTGTTTAAAGATGACAATAATAACAACAATAATTATAATATAAGTAATGGTAACTGATTGATGAAACATATGCATATGGCACGTGCTGAATGCTTATTGGAAAACGTACAAACACCATACTAAAAGCAATCAAATCGTATCATACCCATGCCACATTATGATGCAGCTTGTAATGCTTAAACATCTGTTGGTGGCGTATACATGTATTTGAAAATGATGCTCTATTCACACATATATATATATATATATATATATATATATATATATATATATATATATAAATAATTCACTAGGTTCACTCTCTCTAAATACTTAGATTTTTATGGAACGTTTACAACGTTAAAACGCACAATTAGGTGGTTGGATCATGACGATGACGATGATGATGGTGATGATGATGGTGATATTAATAATGTTCATATTGATGGTGGTTGAAATTTATATGTTTGTTATGCATGTGAAGATCATACAACATGCATAAGGCTGCCAGGTATAGAAAGTGTCGCTTTATGGTAAATAGTGTTTTTCTGTTTATTTTGTTCGAGTTTTTGCACGATCGGAAGTGGAAAAATATCAATGATTCCTATTTGTACAAGACATTTGTATATATGTATAAATAATATTAACAACAACGACAACAACAATTACAAAATATAATCAAAAATTTTAAAATATGATATAAAAGCCAAAGTATACTAAAAACTAAAAGGGGAGGTTGAGGGTTGAAATTAACTATAGTACATGCACATATAACAAGATCTTTTCGTATATCATTTCTTTTTCTCCCTTTTTTCTTTCTCTATTTATTATTATCACTTTATTTTCTGTAGTCTATAAAATAAAGTGATATTCGTTCATAAAGTCTCACTTGATTTATAGTAAGCAAACGTTCAAGAAGAGAAAAGCATTTAAATATAAAATAATTTAAATATAAAATAGAAAGAAGAAGAAAAATTAAAGATAATTAAAAAAAGCATACATGAAAGAACAAATAGAAATTTTCATCAAAAATTAAGTGCTTGACGAAATATGAAGAAAATTAATTATAGCAAGTGCCCTTTAAAGAAGCGTCCCATTATTTTAATGGAACAGCAACAGCAGCAGCAACAACAACAACAAAATTTTACTCAGATTACTACTATTGAATTAAACGCAAAATCGGGTGAATAAAAAAGTTAATTTACTTTACAAAGTAAAATTAATTCTTTTTTAATTAATTTTGCTCGATTAAATAATTAAATTAATATTCAATAATTTAATTTTTAATAAGTAATTGGTGTAATTCCATTAAATTATTATTAATTGTAAATTAAATGTAATTATTATTAATTAATTTTATTTAATTAACTACAAATAGATATTGAGTATAATGACGGCCCAGTGGATTTAAGTAAAACTTCAAGGAATACTATAACAAATTGTCTAACCAATACCAGCAGCAGCAGCAGCTACGAAAAGGTTATACCACATGAACAAAGATTACAAAGAGATGAGATTTCTACAAAAATATTGAGAGAAAACAGAGAAGATTTAGCTCAACGAATATGGGAAGAAACTCGAGAAATAGCTAAAGCTTTTCCAGATGTTTTTACACGTGAGGAAATTGCACGAAGCTTGGAAAGATTGGGTTATGGCGTGAATTCAGAAAAGAATCCAATACAACAACAACAACAGCTACAATTTGTGGAACCACATGGATGCGTGCTGAATGCAGACGTAATCTCAATGACGCCATCGTATTCCCAAGCACCAAAGCTATCTCAAATTCATGAACTGCCATCGTCATCGTCACCGGCACTGCTACTGCCGCCGCCAGCACCACCACCACCCCCACCATCACCGCCTTCTATACCTTCTCAAAAATTACTTGATGAGAATGATATTAATCCTAAAATCATAATCAAAACTGAACCAGTGGAACCCATAGAAACCACAGAAACTATGGATCAAGTGCCGCAACCGTTTGTAATGCGAAATTTCAATAATAATTTAATGAAAAGTATTGCCGAATACGAAGATTGTTTAAAAATACAACAACAGCAACAACAACACCTACATCAGAATCACCAACAACAAAAATATTTACATGAAATACCACCACCTTATAATTTTTATGAACCTGAAGATTTAAGTACAAAGAAAAATTTGAAAATTTCAATAACACCAAAAAATATGGATGCCCAAACAAATTTACATGTAGCCAGAGCTTTATTGGGTTTAAAAAATTTTCAACCATCGAATGATCCAGTCGTAACAACAATAGCAATAACAATACCAACAGCAACAGCACCAATAATAGAAGCAACGGCAACAACAACTATGATGAATAACAATAATTTGAATACAAATGAATTGAACAAAGATGTATTAAAACCTTTGACAAATAATCGTAACAATACGAATAGTTTAAAATTGAAAGCTTCCAATGATTTGTATTACCAGTGTCAACAATGCAATAAATGTTATTCAACATATGCTGGTTTAATGAAACATCAACAAAATCACAATAACATAAATTTTGAAAATGCTGAATACAAAATTATACGCAGCAATACAATTGGAGTAGATATTTTACAACAACAACACCAACAGCAGCAGCAACACCAGCAACACCAGCAACCAAAACACTGTACAAATGAAGTGGATGATGTGGTAGTCGCGCAAACAGCAGCCTTAATACAAGCCTCCACTTTAGCCTCTAGTCAATCTATGCAAAAGCCGGTTAGTATGCCACGTTATCATTGTAATGATTGCGGGAAATCTTATTCAACACATTCCGGTTTAACGAAACATCAGCAATACCACTGTCCAGCGGCTGAAGGTAATCAAGTGAAAAAAGTTTTTAATTGTAAAAATTGTGATAAAACTTATGTGTCATTGGGTGCTTTAAAAATGCATATTCGAACTCATACTTTACCCTGCAAATGTCCCATATGTGGTAAAGCATTTTCACGGCCATGGCTATTACAAGGCCATATACGCACCCACACGGGTGAGAAACCGTTCAGTTGTCAACATTGTAATCGGGCATTCGCAGATCGCTCAAATTTGAGAGCACATATGCAAACACATTCCGATATTAAAAAGTATTCATGTCATAATTGTACAAAGTCATTTTCACGTATGTCATTATTGGGTAAACATTTACAAAATGGCTGTTATGCAACATCAGCAGAAACTTCAACAGTAACAGCAACAACAGTATCATCAATATCAATAACGTCACCACCGAGTTTAAATAATGCTGCTAGAATTGAGCAATCATCAGAAGATTTCCGTACAAATGAGAATTATAATTTAAATGTTTATGATGAAAATGTAAATCCTACAGTTTATTTGCCACAACACCTCCAGCAGCAACAACAACACCAACATCATCATCAACAACGAATTTATTATGCTGATAGCTTAGGTAGTAACAGTTTAAATGATGATGATGACATTTACGATAATGAAATCTCAGAAAAGGGATTTATACATTAAAAGAAAAATGTTAAAGTGACTTCTTCATATTACTCACCACTTCATTTTATGTAATCATATAAATACATACGTAGAAAAAAGTGAAAAAGTTTTGAAACATTTGGTTTTATAAAAAACGAAGATATTACAAATCATTTTGGTTAAATTTCAAGTATTTTGGAATTTAACGCCATCTTGCTCTAAAAATCCATAATCAAAAAAATTGAAAAAAATCAAAAGTTTTATAGCGCAAACATAAATTTTAAAAAGAATCCTGAAAAGAACTTATAGAAGCAATAAGCTTCATAAAATTATCTTAATGAATGAGATAATTTTGCTTACGAGAGAGAAGAAAGAGAAGAAACAAAATATAGTCCGAGAATTTATTTATTCAAGGAGGAAAAAGTTTTCCTTTCCTCTCTCTTACTATTACGTTTCTCGTTTTAAATTAGCGACATGAAAAATTACTTAAAATTAAAAAAAGAAATGGCCAAAGATAAATGATCGTTTTTAAAAGGAATTTCTGTTTTTTAATTGTAATTATAATTTGTTCTCATAACGACTGAATTAAAAGTACTTACTTTCCATTTAATTAAATACAATTATTTAGTTAGTCCTTAATTTCGTTGATATAATAAATTATTTTTGCTATTACTTTTTCTTTATTAAAAAGTAATTAATTTTATTAATTAATTTAAATTTAAATTTAATTAATTTAAATTTATTTATTTATTTTATATTTAAACATATTCCCGTATATGCATTACGTAAAATTATTTAATTAATTTTATTTATTTATTTATTTTATTTAAAGGTAATTATATTTATTTAATTAATTAATTTATTTATTTATTTAATCGTTTTTATATTTATTCACGATCATGTACGTTTTGATTTCTAGTCAATGATATATTTTACGCGTCACGATAAACCACACCAAATGTTAAACTAAATTTTAATTTTCCCCACAATTCAATTAAATTTATTACTTTATTTTTTACTAAACCAAAAACCAAACGACCACCAACTGAATTACATATCTCTATATAAGACATTTTTAGTATATAATTAATATAAATTTTCATATGTAATATTGTTTGTTTGTTAGTTGTCTTGTTACTTTTGTTTATTAATCATTTTCATATATTATCAATTACGTTTCTTGTTTGTTCTTGTTTTTTTTTTTTTGTTTTTACTTGTTTCATACATACAGCTTACGTGCCAAATTAGTATAAGAGGAAAAAGGAAAGGAAATGTAGTTTTAGATAAAGATTAAATTAATATTAATTAATTTGTATATTTTTTAATTAAAAATTGAAACATGTATTTACAAAAAAAAAGCACCTTAAAACAAATGATTAAATTAATAAATCAATTAAAAAAGCGGAAATTTTACTTAAAAATTTAATAAAAAAAAAAGCAAAAATAATTTAATACGAAGCCAAAGATTTAGAATAAACTTTTGCCTGAAAGTCCGTAAACATAAATTAAAGACTAAAATTCTTCAGAAATTTGATGAAATTTCGAATGGTTTTATGTTATAATGAACCATTTATAAAATTCATTTAATTGAAACAAATAAAAATGTTGTGGCCGACTCTCAAAATACCTCCACCAAAATAGAAAATTTTCTGAATATTTTAAAAAGTTCGTTATAAAAAAAGGAGATCAAAAATGCTTCCATCTGGATCTGGGAAATTTCTGGTCGTTAATGTGATAATGAAAGGTCAAACAGACATGAATAGAAAACAACTTTGGATCGATCGCTGGCAGTATGTAACCAGAATAGAAGTAAACTTGAACTGAAAATATAGTCAAAAAACTTATTCTTGGCTTAAATTTTTTTCGACTCATTATTAGCGAACCCAATAAGACTAAAACAACAACAACAAAAGAAAAACAAAAAATGCTGAAGAAAATATAAGCTAAAATTGAATTGATTTGGAGAAACAAACAGAACTAAGCTAAGGAGTGGCGTCATCATATAAAAATCAAATAATCAACCAAATAACTAAAAACAGAAACACACACACACACAGACAAAGATTCATGCATATGTATTAAATATTGTTCAAATGAAACTTTCAGTGTCTAGCCAGAGACACCTTACATTATTTTGCGCCATCGCCTTCAATTATTTTGGTAATTTGTTGTTGCTATTATTGTTGTCTTATCTCATTATTGTTATTATCTTGTTGTTGATATTATTGCTTCTATTATGCAAAAATCTATTTATTCTTTCATGAACTCAGCGCCTTGAATTTTAAGTTTCTTTTATTTTAATTTTTTCTATTATTCTTATTGTTTTTTGTTCAAATTTTGCTTTCCTAATACATGATATGCATTTAAATAAAATTCTAGTGTGCTTTAAATAAGAATAGAACAAAAACAAAATTACAAAAAAAAATAGAAACAGCATAGAAAAATTTAAATTGAAATTCTGTTAATTTTAGTTCCTTGAGAACATTTTGAAAAATCAAATAGAAGCTAAATACATTTTTGTATGGTGATTCAATGAAATTAAAATTAATTTTTATAAATTGATTTTATTTTAGATTAAAGATTGATTTTTACATAGGCTAAATAAAAAATGGAATAAATTATTATTATTACTTTTCGCGGCAAAAGAAGCCAATTGAAAATTAAAACAATTAAACAAAAATTAAGGCAAGTAGAATTTTAAGAATATTTACATGGAGAGACCGCAGACGGACTGACAGACAGGCTTTAAATTGATCCAGAAAGTGATTTTAAGTTGATTAGTATAATAAAAAAAATCGATCTCTTTCAATTGCTTTTGGGTGTTACAAAATTTGCACATATCTATAAAATCTTATATCACAAATGATGTAAGGCCTTTTGATCAGCTTACAATTAGTGTTTTTGACTTTAGTTACTTGTAACGAATTTGGCAAATTTTATTAATTTATATATATACTTAGTCTTTCATCGCAACAACAGTACATAAGTAAGTATTTAATACAACAACAACAAATAATAGCTATAAGAATAACAATAACAATATCGATAACAACAATAAAATAACGACAACAACTAAATATTTGTTTTGAGACAAATTGATTGTGGGTTAAAAGTTGAGATTCAGTCAAATTTATTTGAATTTGTATTTAAAATGTAAATTAAATTTAAATTTTGTAATGTACGTCTGTATGTTTGTATGTATGTACGATTACATTTAAATTGTTATTCTTGTTATTGTTGCTGTTACTTTTAAGGCTTTGCGCAACTTAACAAGATTTCATGCTTTTGATCAAATTTAATTTTTTTTAACATTTTCAAACCGACAAAAAAAACGTTACTACTAAATATTCATTTACAAAAAAAGTTAAATTAATTATAATTTTTTTGAATTTAAGTTTTGATTTTATTTAATATTTTATTAAAATGTTTTTAAATTAAGAAAAATTCACTTTAAAAAGTTTCTTATAATTTTTTATGTATTTTTTACTTTTCAAAATTTCGGGTGTTAAAATAATTGAACTTGACTTCTTCTACTTTATTATTTTGCCATTTTTTTTGTAATTTTTAACATTTTTGTGAATTTGATTCAAATTACCAGATTGAGATTTTTCTTTTATTGCCTGGCTAATTTTTGTTTATTTTAGTCTAATTTTATTTTACTTCTCTTTTAGATTTTTGTTGTTATTGTTTTTTTATTATTTATTCTTCTTGTCTTTTATCTTTGTTTTTAGGTTAATTGACATATTTTGGCAGGTTTTCGTTACAATTTTTGCAAACTGATTTTAATTTTTTGGGGTTTTTTTTTGTTTCCTAACTTATTTTTATTGTTGCTGCTTTTGTAATAAATATAAATTGTATATAAAACAAAAAATATACACCACGCCTTAATATTGCTTGCATTCTGAACAATCAGGTTCAAAAGCCAGAGACAAAAACAAAAAAAAAAAGAAAGAACAAAAAAAAATAGAAGAAAAAAGTTTACCTTTTAGCCACAAAAAATTATACTTAATTCTTAAACTGGTCTTATAATTTTTATTTAGCTTTTGTTTTTACTTCATTCAAAAAAAAAGAATTCATAAAGCAAAATTACAAAAAAGAATAAAAAACTTGAGCGGGTGGTTTTTGATTTAACGAAATCAATTGAAGTTATTGATCATCTGGCTGGGATATATATATATATATATATATATATATATATATATATATATTAATATATATATGCACGTGTACATGTATGTGTTTGGCTAAAATGAGTCGATATAGAGAGTAAGACAGAGTTAGAGATATATCAATAGTTTAGTTTCGATTAAAGAAGTAAAGTGTTTCATTTTAAGAACATAAATTATTGTTATTGTTATTATTATTATCATTATTTTTTTGTTACTTATATTGTTGTTATTATTTAATAAACTACCGTTACAGTGATATTATTGAAACAGCTGTGTCAGCCAATGGTTCATTTATTTATTTATTGATTGCATTTTAATGTTTTACATTTTTTATACATTATTTATTAAAATTATTATCTAATTAGTATTATATACTTACGTATGTGTATGTGTTTGTATATTAGCAATTTACTTTGTTTAATATTCAAATATTTACGCTGGTTTTTGTGTGGTTTTTTTTTTCTAACAAATTTTATTTTGCATTAGTATTAATTTTTTTTTCTATTTTGGTATCTTTGGAAAATTAGTTCATTAGCATAATTCTTTAAAAAGAATAAAAAATTTTTTAGTTCACATAATTAAATTTATTATTATACTTTTAAATTGCATAAACATAATTTCAGTCTTTGGCATTAAAATGAAGTCGAGATTGTGGCAAAATAACAAACAACATAAAAATGACTTTACCGTTTTTAAAGGTCTTTTTTATACTTAAACGAAAGCATTATTTTTTATTTTGGGGACAAAAATTAAAATAATCACAAAAGCTTGAGGTATATAGAACTAAGAACAATTTTTATCACAATTTGAAATAAATTTTAAATTCTAAAAATATGGAAATAAAGGTAAATTAAACGTTGATTAAGGTCCGAGTCCATTCTGTGTTTTCTAAGAAATATTCTTTGTTGTAGGGCTCCAAATTTCACCTAGTTAATGTTTAGCTAATAATAAATATCAAACTGCTTCGAGAACTATACTTTGCTAAAGTTTGTATTAAGATCTCTTTGATCTTTCCTTTGCGGTCTTTGAATATATTCATTTCTATAATATCAGGGATCCCAAGTCCATTATAATCTAATAAATTACTTTGAATTTTTTGAGATAAACTTTTTATAATATGGTTGACTTTTTTTCAAATGAAAATTAAAAATGAAGTGAATTAACTTATTTATCAAAGATTCTTCACATTTTTGAAATCAATTCAAATTCACTTTCAAAAAAATATTCGAAATTTCATAATTAGTAGATTGGTTGAATGCTCAAAGAATTATAATTCGCATTAAAAAATAATTAAGAATTGTTAGTTATCAAGAGCAAACAAAAAATAATCAAAAAAATAACAGATTTTTATTATAGTTTGCTATTTTTAAATTAAATTGAGCTTCTGCTGTTATTGATGCCTTGTTATCCCTTCTAAACATTAAAATTATATGTGATTTTTTTATCTCAAGTGTACATTTAACAACGACAACAACAACAATAAAGATAATCAGTAACAATACATATACACACGCTCACGCACATATATATCAATATATATATATATATATACATATATACATATATATATGTATATATATATATATATATATATATATATATATATATATATACAGCGAGAAAACTCAAAATACGGAAATTTGAAAAGAATAACGCAACAACAACAAAAAATAAACAAACTGAACAAAAAGAAAAAACCATCGAACTAAAAACGAAAAATTTAAACTTCAACATCTATCAATTGGCGGAGTTTACATTCGTTCACGTTTTGCTTATTATTATTATTCAATAACACAACAAATGCAATATAAAATATCGATATGAACTGCACACTTGTATTTATATGTATCTGTGTATGTGAGTTTGTGTCTAAGATGGATAAATGCGAATGGTAATTGTAGTGATGATGGTTAGTGCTGGTGTTGTTGCAGTAATGTGTAATTTCCTTTTTTGTTTTTCATGGAACAGCTGTTTTTTTCCTGTTCAATTTTATACAGCGCGATTGCGCGCGCCAAATGACAATCAAAGCATTTAAAACGTAAATTGTCTCGATTTTCAAAATGCAATATAACGTAGCGCATAGCGCACAAGCTTGCAACAGCAACAACAATAATAATAACACGTGGGGGCAATATGGCAACAATTACACTAACTTGATGCTTGTTCTTGTTTCTTAATGTTATTGTTATTTTTGTTGTTACTCAATTGCAAGCAAGGTACATATAAATTTATATAAAATGTGTGCGTGTGTGTGAATAGGCTGCTTATTTCTTTTTAGGTACCGGCTTGACTGCCAAGTTAAATAAATATAACATAAAATTTACAAACTAAAAGAAAAAAAATAAAAAACGAAAAACTTAAGAAAAAAAACCATAAAAGAAAAGCTATAACGTAAAATGTAAACAATGATGAATCATGCAAAAATTGTTCATACATGTGTTCATATTTTTGTGTCTTTTTTCAAAAAAAAAAAAAAAAAACAAAAAAATTAATAATAATTATTAAATTTGCGGTAAACTAGAAACCAGAAGAAATTAAGAAAATTTTTAGTGTTATTGCAAAAAAATACTTTTGCTTAATTATTAATAAAATAAATATAAAATAAAATAATGTAGACAATATTACAAAAAAAAATGTACTTAATGGAAACAAAATTAATAAAGTAAAGTTCAAAGCTTAAAAATTAAAGAAAACTAAGAATATAAAAAAACAAAAGAAAAATTATGCTTAAAATATATTCATAAAATTTTAAATTATTTTTAAATGAATTTAAGATTTAGACATTTCTAAACTGCAGTACTTAAATCAAGCTTTGTAGATTAAAAAATTAATGGTTTAAAAAAATGTGTGCCAGTAAAAAAGGCCTTGCATAACTGTAACTTGAATAACTGAATGCTAAAATTTTAAGGATTTATAATTATCAACAAAAGTATTGTAATAATTAATAAAAATTAAACACAGAGTTAAAATCTTTTTTGGAATCTTTAATTAAGGAATAAATGAAAATTATTGGAAAATAATTGCACCAGGAAATATTGACTATTGAATAAAAATTACTTATTATTTTCTTAATTAATTATTAAAAATTATTAATCAGTTTTTTATGATTTCTGGAATTTTTTCAGTTTTCTTGCAAATTATAACTAAAAATTGTAATTGAAATTTTATTAAAAACATGGCGGATACTTTATATAATGACCCAATATATGTATACCTTAATTTTGTTTCTTCTCCTGTTACTTATTGGATTTTTTCTTATTCCTTTTCTTTTCGATGTCACCAAAAAATTGAAAGAACAAAAAGAAGTGAGTGAGTATAAGAAGAAGAAGATGGCATCAGAAATAATTTGCATAGCACTCCTGTTTCCTGTCAAGCATTAACAAAAGCAAGCAAAAAAAAGATGGCAACAACCAAAATAAAATTTTCAATTTTAGAGAAATACGGATTATAAAAATATGTCCAGAACGACTTTTAAAGCTTCTTACATTTAACAAAAAAGTAAAAAATAAAAGCAAACAACAAATTACAAAATAGTAAATAATTTTATAACTTAAACTATCTTTAATCGCCAATTTACGATGAAAAATTTATCATAAAATAGTGAATGTGATTTATGATTTTCAAAAGAACTTCTTTAACTATGGCATGTACTTTAAAAAATTGTCCTCTTTTAATATAAATCGTTAAGTTTTCTTTTTTGCCACAGAGCATTTTTCTTTTTGAAAACGATGCTTATTACGGAATCTAATAATACACTGGAAAAACTTGGGCCACATTGATTCGTATTTAATAATTTTGTTCTACTTACAACAACATATTATTTATTTATTTTTTTTGTTTGCAAAAAATGGGCCAGGAATCAAAGTTTAGTTGATATTTATATAAAATCAAATTGATCGATTGGATGAAGCGATTTAGTTTAAGTATAGTCAAGTGCTACACATGAACGCATAAACTTTATACATACTAAAAGATTTGAGGAAGTATATAAATTAAGCCAAGTGTCAAAAAGAAAGCAATCAACTAGCTTATCAAGTGGGTATGAAAGCAAAGTGCATTATAATCAGACGACAGAAAGAAAAAACCAGAAATTAACCGCACCTTTATGTAGCGCACAAATACTACAATTATTATTATTATTGTTGTTATGAATAAAAACGAAAACTATATAAATGAAACAGTTTTCACATTTTCAATTGATTTTTGTCTTGAAATTTTGAAAGGAGATAAAAATCATGAAATTCAACTAAATATAATGGGCGTGCTTTTTCTATATTTTTATAAAGTTGTGTATTTAAATTTTTAGAGGACTTAACCTAATAATAAATTGAAATGGAAAAATAAACTCTCAAAGGAAAATCATACGATAAACAAAGCGGGAAAGAGTAAATCTTCGAAAATCAAATGACTATATCACAAAATCTAAATTTTGTTATGGACATGTAATTATATTCATTAAGCAAATTTATATTCCAATGCATTTCTAATATTTCACATGCAGATTTTTCACTATTTATTAGCAAATTGTGAATTAAATTTGCAGTAAAAACTATTCATCGAATACTCCAATAAAGTGTGATTTTAAGACAATGCAATCCCATGTAATTCAAATAACAGAATGTTAAAATGTAAGGAAAAAACAAAATGAGAAATATAAGTGCAGGATTTTTTTTAAAAAAATATGGAATAAGAGAATATAGAAAGTCTTAAATCACACACTTGTCTTAAATTTACGCCAACGCAAATGTAAAGAAAAACCAAGTAAAAGCAGTTGTATTAAAAAAAAATTCGCAATCATGACAATAGCAATAATAACAACAATCAAAACAAAACAACAAAACGAAAATAATATAATTGAATTAAATATGGAGAAAAAGGAAAAAGGCAAAAATGCAATAATAATAATAATAATCAACAACAGCGAAATGTGACTTTAACTTTCAGTCTCTGCTGCAAGTAAAATGAAGATGAAGGGGAAAAAATTGTTTTTCTTTTTGCTTTTTTTTTTGGAGGTGGCTTCTCTCCTACCTTTGCTTTTTCATGTATACTTTTTTATTTTATTTTTTTTATTATTGTTGTTGTAGATCATTTTTACAAAAACCAAAAAAAAAAAGAAAAAAAGGAAACATTATAATAATAGTGATGATGATAGCTAAAGATTGCGTTTTAGCCTTAAAAAGTCTTTGTAATATTAACAAGATTTATAAGGGAATATAACAATATGGTACATAATATACACAAAACCTCTGGATCAATAAGTTTTCAGTTTGTCCCAAATAAGGCAACTCAAAGCGATTGTTCTTCGAAATCAAGTGTTTAAAACGGTCAGTAGTAAATTCACTTTAGAAAACATTTTTCAAAATTTCATTCAAAACATTTTATGAAAAGTGTTTACGTTCGAAGATTTTTGCTTCAAGCAGCCCCTGCAATCATTTTTTCAACGGGACTGCTTGAAACATTCTGTGTGTGTTTAGGTTTATTAAATTGATTTAAAATAGATTAATTGATTTAAAATAGTTTGCTTTCGTTTCTTCATCTGAATGTAAGTTATTATCTTCTAGCTAAGAATAATCAAAAACTTAAAATCGAACTTTCAGTAATATTTATTCTTTGTAATAAGGTGCGATATTTTGTTTATCAACTATTTTTACAAAAAATGTGCAAAAATCAAAAATGTATAGAAAAAGCTAGAGAGTAATTGAATTCGTGGACAGTAAATAAATTCAGCTTTAGGGTATTTAACTTAAATAAATTTTCAGCTTTAAAATATCTCTTTTTTAGCCTTTCTTTTATTGTCTTGTGCAATATGACAAAAAAAAGGAGGAAAAATAAGTAACAACAACAAACAAACTAACTAACTAACTAAATGAATGAATAAATAAATACAAGTATTAAGTTGTATCATGGCCAAAAAAAGCGAGAAAAAAACAAAACAAAGCCGACGTCTCGGTTGCTGCCTTCTATCATCTTCATCACCATAAGTATCATTAGCATTATTTCACCTAAAAATTCCCTTTATTTGAAATTGCCCTTTAAGGATGCACGGACGTACAGACTTCGTAAAAAATATGTTTAATGGTGTTTTTGTTTTGTGTGTGATTTTTTTTGTATATATATTTATTCATATTATTTATTGTTATTTTATTGTTGTTGTTTTATTGTTGCTGTAGCGTTTTTTTTTTGATTGTTTTTTTATTTTTTTATTTTTGGTTTGAATGTTCATCTCATTATATTGGCTTTCTTAGTAGTAAACACATTTTCATGTATACTGCGTTGGTGTTGTCCACCATCTTTCTACTGTTTATATGTTCTTATTTATTTAATATGAATGAACTTTGGTTTAATGTAATCTTATATAAATTCAAAGGAACCAAAATAAAAAGCTATATGCCTGAACTACAGAATTATTGTAATATTTCCAAGGCCTTTAAATGCCATTGAACAGCCGAATGTACATCTGCATAAAAAACAACAAAATATTGATACTTTTCAAAATTTTAAACCAATTTTTGTAGTTTTAATCCGAAAGTTCGATTGAAACCATTTCGCTTTTCGCGCTAATTAAAAATTATAGTTTAATCAAGATTTATTTGTTTTTTTTTATAGCGATCAACTACTTTCTAACTTGAACATTTGGCTTCTATGTTTCGGTTTAGCTATCTTTCACTTTGCGAATCACTTATAATTTATTTCTGCATATAAATTAAATAAGAATCATAGATACTGAATGTCATTTCGTTTTTAAACTCCTTTATTCGTGCCAATTTAATTTTTTTTGCTTCTTTTTGCTTGCGTACACTTTTTATTTTAAGGTGTTGGTTTCTAAGACAAATTATTTTAAAGCGCTTTAACGTGTTTATAATTAGATTCCTTCAAACTCGTTCTATTTATATTTATTTGAACCTCTTTATTAGCTGTTTTTTGAAATTCATAATAAGAAATAATTTTATTAATAATAAACATAAGAGAAAAGATATGAAAAATAAGTCTCCTTCAAACTTTATCAAACTAAATTCAATCAATCATAAGAGATTTCTTTCATTATTTCAGATTTCTGCTATTATTTCATTATTACGCTTTGTTACTGAAGCTTTTAGGCGTGGGTTGATATGGCCACTTTATTTGCTTTATATAAACAATAAAAAGTGATATTTGAGTCGCTTTTTTTTCTTATATTCATTTCTTATTTATTATTTATTAGGATTTTTATTGTTGCTCTTGTTGTTACGTTTGCTACCTTGAAATCTTTGTTAATTAATCAAAGAGAGAAAAAGTGAATGAACCAAAAACATAGGGAAAAAAACAACACAAAGAAAAATATAAAAATGAAAACCAACAATCAAATAGTAATCAATTTTAAGGCAGAAAATGATAAAGGCAAACAGGCAAACAATGAACAGAAAGGCTTGAGATGGGGAAAGGCTGCCACAGATATTTTGTTTTCCTTTCTTTTTTAACATAATTCCATTTATTTAATATTGATTAAAAAATTGCATTAAAAAAAGAAAGAAGCTGCATTATAGAAGAGGAAGTAGTGATAAAAAAGAAGAAAGCGACGTGAAAACCATGGCAGTGGCAATTCAAATTACAACAACAATAATTCATATTTTATGATATTTTTATCTCATTATCTTAAAACGTAAGATGTTAAAAAAACAAATACAAAGAATAAATAATAGAAATTAGAATGATGATCTTATGAAAAATTGTTTCTCAACATTTGTATATAAACATTATTGTTTAATGTTTATTGGTGCTGATGCTGATGATGATAATGATGAATATAAGAAATAGATTGCTTTGAAGTTGAGCCAAAGTACAACATTTGTATTATAATTATTCAAATATATTGGTTACATTGTTAAGTGAAATAGAAAAGAGCGATAATAATGCTTCTTATGCCGAAATGCTTGTTCTTTTTTTTCTCTATCTTTGGTTTTTGTTTCATTTGATTTATGATTTCACTTGTTGTTTTCCTTTTTGTATTCTTTTCCTTTCGATTTGGGTATGATGAAAGAAATGAGGATGCAGCAAATACAGGCAAAGTTTACCCAATATATCAAAAGACTAAAAAAAAGAAGAATTCTTTTTTGCTGAATAGTACCTTGACCTCTCTCCGGCATTTGTTCTTTTTTAAGAAAAAACTGTTATTATACCTGAGTATGCCAAACATTCAACACTAGCTACTATGTTTTCCTTCTTCTTCATTTTTGCTTTTTTTTTTTGGCTTACAATCTACAAAGAGATGTGGGCTTTTTCTTCTCCTTTTTCTCCCATTTTTTCTTCATCGTTAATATATTTCTTCCTTTGCATATAAAAGTTGAACAATAAACATTTTAATGATCATAACTATGTTAATGATCATTTTAATCATAATAATAATGCAATGATGGCGATGACATTGATCATGCCAAGAATGTAAAAATCACAAAATATACAGAATTATTACAGGAGTGATGTAAGCCTATGATGCTCTGGCCCATGTTAATTTGGTTTGTGTTATTGTTCAACAAAATTTTGTGTCTAAGCTAAATTATATTAAAATGATTTTTATATAAAATGCTTTATATAATTATAGAAATTACTTAATCTGTACAGATCAATTACAAATAGATTTATTATAACAAACAACAAAAGCAAAATATTTAAAAAATCATCATATAATAATATATCTTGCATATAGCAGTTTATATGGGCTGAAATGAAAACCTTCATAAAACCTAAACGAAACATTTTCCTTTCACAAATCTTTAAAGTATGACTTTAGACATCACCAAAAATAATAAAAAATCACCTTTATGCCAGGGGTTGCTCAAAATCGCCTGAAATTGCCCGAAATCGCATGAAATTGCCCAAAATTGTCTAAATATTCAGGAACTTGCCGGAAACTTCAATTTTTAGGAAAATTTACGTGCTTATACTTTATAATCAATGTTATTTAGTATCTGAGAATTATCCAAAAATGTTAAAAAATGGTTTTTATTGAAATAGTAACTTGATTTTCTTTCAAAAATTTCGGTTTTGTATCATTTTTTGGTCTGTTACGTTAGTCCATAGAAGTGTAAAATTAGCCCAGAAAATGTGATTAGCCCATAATATCCAAGACACACACCATATCATAGATAATTTAATTATGGGCCACAGATACACTGTGGCCCATAATTCACTTCACTCCGGAGAAAGCAAAAGAATAAACAAACTAAACAAACCAGAAAAAATAAAATTAAATAAATGATTCTATGCAAAAGGCAAACAATTAATCACCTGTTTACGTATAGAGGATACAATAAGAAGTACAAAGCGAATGCTATATAACAAAAGAAGGTAAAAATATCACACTCGCTTTTGCTCTCTCTCTCTCTCTCTCTCTATCGTTGTTTTTTTCCCTGTCTCTCTTTGCTTAACTAAACTCCCTTTGCATTTAACTCCCTTTACATTTAACTAAAAAAACCGTATAATTTAAGCGGCAACATTTCCAGTGCATTACACTATCCCATATCATATTGCTTTTGTTCAATTCATTGTTGCCAAATTCAAGATGATTAAACTTAAATTCGCTTTTTCATGTTCTATTGATTATACTAAAGAAAGAAGTTTAAAAAGAATATTAAAAAAAGAAGTTGAAGAAAAAAAGTAGCCAAGACCTTTTATGGTAGATACTTCAGGTGATTTCGCATTCAATTGTCAACTGTTTAACTGTTAGTGGGCTTAATAAGACACGTGATATACAAGTGCGAAAAGCATAATCACACATACGAATCGTTATAGATTGTTAAGCAGATTTGTACATAAACATATATAAATTAAAACAGTATAAAGCAGCAATGAAAATAAGGCAGCATTAATATCGCTGCAATGTCCAGATATTTGTAAGTCAGGTTGCTATTCTGTCAATTATTGTTACTGATGCGACTAATTCGACATGGCTTTAATTAATTTTTCCAGTCAATACAATTATCTTAACGTAAAGATTTATTTATTTAATGTTCCTCTACGTCTCCTGATGCTGCTGCTCCTTCATTATCTGTTACCTTTTTTGTGTATGCATTTATTTTTTGGTGTTTTGTTCTTTTTCGGTTCGAATGAAATAATAAACAGTCTATGTCCCAGAGAGAGCTAAAGAGTGAGTGAAAGAGAGTGTGAGAGTGAAGAAGTCACGTTTCTTCTTTTGTTTGCCTTGTGCATGTTTTTTTTCTGCAGAATGTAAAATTTTAATATTTTGATTGTATTTTATTGGTAGATAAAAATAAAAAAATATAAATGAAGACGAAAGCAGCAGAGAGAGAAAGAGAGATAAGCAGCGTAACATACAAAAGGCAGTTATTGCCTGCAAATGTAACGGTTAAAATATTTGAATGCGTTATGCTTCTGCGTGTTATTCGTAAACAGTAGCATTTATTTTCCTTTCTCTTATTATTACCGTTGCTTGACTTCGCCTTCCTCATATTTTTGTTTTTCTTTCTTGTGTTTTAAATTTTTGATTTATTTATTGCGCTATAACATTTTAATGCTTTAGAATTATAATACTTTTGGAGAAATTTTAATATATTAATAAGTTGTTGTTGTTGTTAAGAATATTTATTATGTATAATTGTTCAACGTTTTCTATGGTTATAATTCCATATAATTTCTATGTGGTCGCAGTTAATTTCTCCATTACATTTTTCTTCTTCTTTTTCAAAGCTCTTTGTTATTTGCATTTTCTATGTTTGTGCTTGACGACACAGTACAGTTAGTGTTTTACATGCATACCTGCCAGGAAGGCTCAAATGCATGGTATAAACATACTTATGATCGCTAGCGTTGGTAGACACGTCACAAAGTGCATGCCACCGTCCCGACTAGCTTCCAATTTAAAGCCACTATTGCACCTCATCTAGTTAGCTTAATCCTTGGTGTAAGGATTCAGGGCCTTCTTAAAACCCCTAGGCTTAGATTAGATTAGCCCGATAAGCCCACCCAGCTAGCCATTTTATTCGGGAAATGGCACCCTGCTCGACAAAACTATAATAGTGGTATAAACATAATAGGTCGAGCTACGTCCGCGACATGGACACCACAGCCCCCACGAAGCCAACTCCAACATCACCACATGGGCAAAATATGAATTTGGTGATCCCGTGGTACCAAACTAAATCTTTGGATCTGATCTCGTGAACTCATGATGCCCCCTGATGGATATGGATCAGAAACCATCTCATGAGCCACTCCCAATTGAGCAGGTGCTTCTCGGGATTGGTCGCCCCCTGCTTGACGACACAGAAACAATTTAGGTTTGTCTTTTTTCTATTTTTCAATCAACGTGATTGCGCTGTTTGGTGATCAGATCACCAAACTTGGTTTATGGCCAGCCCAAATTGAGTGAAGAGCCGTTAAGCTAATAACAATTCTTGCATTTTATTTGTTATCTATTTTCTGTTTATCTCTCTCTCTCTCTCTCTCTCTCTCTCTCTATTTGTGTGTATGTATGTATGTATGTATTTTAAGATCTGTTAAAGTCACTTTATTAGCATCAACATATATCTCAGTTGCAGCAGTTTGTTTATATGTGTCTGCATGTAACTAGATAATCCAAATGTTGATCATTTCTTTTGCCTTTCGTTTACCGTTGTTTGTAGTTTCGTATATTAATTTTTTAATCATATGTCACTTGCCACGTTCACCATATTTGGCTAATAACAAATGATATAAGTCCTTAACACATTTCCGTGTTATTCCACAATTCATGTGCATTTAAACAAGCAAACAAACAAAAAAAAATGCAAAAAGTAAACAAAGAAAAAGAGAACACTTCAATAAAATCTACTAAAGTAAATTTGTCAGTTTCCTTTTTCTTTCAATAAAAAAAATTTTATATAAAATGAACAAAAGAGAGTAAAACATAAAATTATAATGTGTTGTTTTTTGCCATACCAAGAAAATTGAGAAAAATTGACAGAGAGAAAAAGTTTTGCAAGTCTTTAAGAGATAATTTGTATCTAATGGTCAATAGGTTTTAGTTAATAGTTTTTAGCACGCATGTATCTAAGCGTTACTTATTGTTTTAGTGATTTTTTTTTGTAAACTTTTCCATTTGTCGCAAATTCATTTCTATGCGCAATTATTCTGTCTCCCTCTTAATCTGCTTTTTTAGATTTGTTATTTAATTGGCTTCTTTCACTCTGCTTCTTTGGCTTAATGTTTACACATTTCTCTGGACGGGTTTTTATTTCTTCTGTTTTTCAATGCAATTGTTATTTTATGCGATTTGCTTTTGTTGTTGTTTATTTTGCTTTTCTTTTTTACATTTGTTCGTTTTGTTGTTATTACCGTTGAAAGTCGTGGTGGAGGATGATTGTGATACAGTGGCAAGCATTTACACACAAACCTGTCGTAATTTTGGCCTTAAATTTGTTTAATTTGTTCATTGTTATTACTATTTTTGTTATTGCTACCATTGTCTTTATGTTTGTGTTCATGTTGTTATTGTCCTTTTTTGTTGATACACCAACATGTACAAGACTGAACACAGATATCAACACTGGTCACCAACGTGTGCAATAATAACAAAAACAACAATTAGCAAAACATGTTTACACTTTTTGAAAACATCTTAACGTTACATTATAAATACCACTATATGCATACGCTTGTATATATATATATATATATATATATATATATATATATATGTGTGTGTGTGTGTGTGTGTGTATTCACACGTGAGTGTGAGTTTGTTAGCAATTTAAATTGCAAGCAGCAGAAGATGAAAAAATGAAAGCAAACAGTTAAACAGTTTTAACTATTGCTGCTGCTGTTGTCATTTAATATCAACTTAAGTTAATAAACCTTCACAAGACGGTTGTTTTAAGCTTTTCAATGTACGTTCAACAATAATTGTAAAATGTTCAGCTCATTAGCGGCATCATTTATCAAGGACATCTAATTTCGCCGACACTATTTCGTTTATTTATTTTTTTCCTTATTATTCTTAGCCTTTACCAAAAGTCACATAACGTAAATGAATAAAATGTTGAAGGAGAAGTTTATGAAGAAATTTTTGACTTTTTTCGAAAATAATCACCTAAAATTCTGATCTCAAAGCAATTAAGACTAATTTAGAGGGCATAAGGTTTTTGTAAGAGCTTAAAGAAAATTTTTCCAAACTTAAAAATCGCTAAAATTTGTTTAAAAACCTTACAAGTTCTTATAGATTTAAATAAGGCATTTTTCGATAAGTTGTTTTCCGGAAAACTTTTTAACAGAATTCATTAAATATCCCAATGACATTAAATCCAATTTTCTTTAACTGTTGCATTATAATTGCCATGAAAATGTCATTTATTTATTTTTTTTTGATATAAAAAAAAAATTGTACAAATTAACTAAAATTCAATTCAAATTAACCAAAACGAACCATATTTCCTTCCCATAATTGTTTTTATAGTACGACAGTTTAACATCATTAACATCATTAAAGGAGTGGAATAATGTGTGCCAAAGTGCCTCAAGCATTTGCTTGTTACAGGACTAACTTTTTAGTTTTTTTTTTATTTAAAGTAAATTTTTCTTAAAACAAAAATCATTCTTTCCTTTCAATTATTCTGTATTTAAATTAAACCATGAATTTATATAATTAATTGTATTTACTTATTTGGTTATATGTATATAAATATTGCAACTTACCACAACAACAATACGATACGTTTCCTCCTCCATCGCCAACAACACTTCGCCATAATCATATTTATATTTTTAGCTAAAAAGAAACTGAGAATAAGAGAAGGTTAAAGTTAAAATGTTGTCTTTCTATTTTTTTCATACATATAACACAGTTTTGTTTTTTAAATTCTAATAAAAATTTCAAATATAAATATGATTGATGGAATGATTGAATCATTTTTATTGGTTACACGCTACATCAAATCCAATAGATATTCAAATTAATTATAAAACTTTTTAAGCGAGCTATAACAAAATAATTTTATATATTTAATTATTAAAAAGCAAAATTATTATTAAAAATATGTAAAAATTGTAAAAATTTGAAATAATTATATGAAACTTAATTAACAGAAAAGTTTCAATTCAACGATTTATTGGGAAACGATGGTAGAATCAATTTATGTAATCATTTCCTTGCTTCGCAAAAAATCTTCGATCATAAAGGTTTATTATATGCAGAAAATGTCAAATAATTTGTTTAATTTAATAAGAAATATTAAAAAAATTCTATAAGATTTTACAAGACTAATGCTATAAGAAAAATTATTTTTCTTCTTTTTTTTTCCTTTTCTTAATTTTCTCTAAATTTTTTAATTTCTTCAAATTTTCTCACATTCGTTTTCATTTTCCTTTTCAGGATCAGAATTTTATATAAAATTATAATAAAACAAAAAGGTCATTGAAAAGTCGTTTCCAATCTAATATAATGTTTTTTTTTTTTTTGGTTTACCATTTCTATATATATATTTTATAAACGGATATATGGCTTAAATTAAAATGCAAACGCAAATTGTCTTATTGTTTTGCTTATTTATTATTAATTTATATAAAGTTATTTCTTAAAGCATAAAATATAGAATTATATTTTCGTATTATTGAGGAATTGTCAAACTGTCTGTCTACATAATTGTTTACTTGTCTGTCCAACTATTCGTGTATAACTATATATTTATTTATGTTATATTAATGCAATTGAAGGCAAAGTCTGTTTAATTACTTAATGCGAAACGAATCTGTATAGATATTCAGTATAATAGAATTAATACCATGACATGACATTTAAGGAAATGAAAATGATAAAACAAAAATAAAGAAAAAATGATTTGTGTTGTGTGGACCAAAGACTCAATTAATAATAATAATAATAATAATAATAATAATAATAATAATAATAATAATAATAATAATAATAGTATAAAACTGAGAAAAAACAAACACTCAAACACTCAACAACAATGGCATAAATAAACAACGACATTATTATTATTAAAAATAATAATAATAATAAACTTATAGCGGTCAACGGTTCTACGCTTGAAACAGAAAAAACATTCATCATAAATTGTTGTATATCAAGTGTAACAACAAAAACAACATCAAGCAAAAGTAACAGTAATAATATTGTATTATAAAAGAAATATTAACCACCCACAAATCGTCTCAACAAATCTAAAGCTTTTTACATTTTATATACAATCACGAAAAAAAAATTAATCAAGAATTTAAAGAAACCTTTTTGCTACGATCATTCTACTCCAGATAGATTGACAATTTTAGATTTTTTGATAAATATTTTAAAATTTTTCTAAAATGTCAAAACCATAAAAACATTTTACTTTTTTTGAAAAAAAGTCAAACAAAAATTTTCATAAAAGTTGCCAGGTAAAACATAAAGTGCCACTTTTTTGGTCTGCAGAAAAGGAAATGACATTATTCATGGAATTTGTTTTATATAAAGGCTTAAACTAGGCAAATTAACTTGAACATTTGCTTTCTCGAAAATCAGTTGAAAGTTCATGGATCTTACAAAATTTTTTAGTGAATTTCCTCATAAAGTTTCACTTCTAATAATTTTATTTAAAAAACTTCGCCAACACAGTCAAATTTAAATTATAAATCGTGTGATACTTTTGATTTATTTTTCAACTGGACTGACACTTTTATTGTAAAAAACTCTTTATTTGAATTTAAAAATTGTATTTCTAAAACTTGGCCTTTTTCTCAACTACAACAATGCACATTTAACTTATAAAAAACATGGAAATTAAAAGAAATATTTGAAAGAAAGTGGAAACTTTTGAACAATGTTGCTTATCTTACTAAAGAAGCAATGTAAGCAATGTTGTTTTGTTTATCCCAAAAATTCCATTTCGATTAGTGTATGTAAAAATTTTCCTTAATTTTATGAAACAATTTTTACATAAATTGAGACATTTTTTTATGGCAAATTGTATTTATTGCTTAAATATTTTTATGAATTTAATTCATAAAAAAACAATAGAAAAACAGTGGAATAAATATATCATGAAAAACTAGAACTTATGTCCAAAAGCAAATACTTTATGTGGAAAAGTTGCAAACAAAAAAAACTGTTGAAGAAAAAAAAAAAGCAAAAAAAAAGTCAGAACATTTTAATTCAAATCACCTAACTCTTGAGATATTTTGTTGTTATTGTTGTTGTTGTTATGCTTTTCAATATTATTACTGTTATGATCAATAAATATATACCGACAACTTAACTTTGCAGTCAATAGATTTGTTACCTTAAATGTACGTACAAAAAAAAAGGGAAATAAAATAAAACAGAAAAACAAGTGAAACAAATTAATAATAAAAAAAGAAAAAAAAAGTACATAAAAATTTATAAGAACATTTTAAAAATGATCAAAGGCGATTATTGAATAGCCTGCATTATGCTACAAAATCCTATTTAAAAAACAATTTGAATAACTTGAAAAATTCTATATGCATGGATGAATCTAATAAAACTCGAGAAATTCAGAACGAAATTTTTAAACCGATCAATATTTTGAACTAACTTTTAAAGAACTTCAAGGTTTTCTTTTCTTTGCTCTGACTTATTTCTTTTAAAAGAATTTACTAATGCAAGGGAAATGATTCCAAAAACGGACTAATTATTTTTATATATGACATGAAATTTTTAGGGCAACAAAATGTGGACTTATAGGAATTTGTGTAAAAAGTTTTCGTAATATTACAAGAATAATTTTTACCCTAAAATTGTTTTATTTTCCCATATAACGCCCCGTGTAGAGAGTACTTGTAAAAAGAGGCCAATTTTATGCAAAATCCATAAAATTGCGTTCTTCAACCCAAATTTCATTATACAGAATTTTCTATTTAGGTACAATTTAGATGGACATATGATTGTACAGATATATAAACCTAAAATGTAAATAATGATTTGTAGCTCCATCAGTATAAGTAATTCAAAAATTTATCTCAAAAGCCGTTCTGCATTGTTCTATAGATTTTTGTTACAAAGTTATCGTTTTTTGTAGGTGGCATAAAAACAATTCTGATTTTCTTATTTTATAAATGTTGAATTGTTCAATTACAAATTATATACATGCACATTCAATTCAGGTGCATATGTAAGTGTGCGTATAAATATGATCTTGTTAAATAAGTAGTAGTTTTTTAATGTTTGTTTTTATTCTTAAACTTCAATATGTCATGTAAGTTTGGTAAACACATACAGCGCTAAACGGCGCGACGCAATGTGGCTCGTTGCAGTTATTTTTTATATGCCATATTTTTCTTGCTACCATAAACCATCGTTATTTTATTATATATTATAAGAATATCAGCAATTCAAACAATAACAATAACAACAACAAAGCAATAGCGAGAACAAGAAGAACAAGAAATGTTATAATAAAAATAATAAAAGTAAATATTGTAATTACAATAATAGTGAAAATGAACAATGTATATAATATATATAAAAAAATTAATTGAAAATCGATAGCAAATAAATAAATAGAAGAAAAGCATACATAAAAGAGAAAGCAACTTTAATAGAAATAAAGAAGCAAAAAGAAAAAACAAAGCCAACTAATAATTTTTATGAATTAAATGAACAACAAATAAGCAAAAAAAAATTTTCGTTATGACTTATTCATTTGAAAGACAACAACAATAACAATAACCAACCTGTGCCTACAACAATCAATTGTAATAGTTATACTGGTATTGTCTGGCATTACAATGATATTTTTCTTGTGTTTGTTATTATTATTATTATTATTATTATTATTATTATTGAGGTTTGGCTTTCGAATGCAAAAATAAAAGAAATAATATTATTTTATCATTGTACATTTTTTATTGTATTTTTGCCTTCTTCTTACGCTTATTTTAAATAGAGTAATTAAGTTGTTTTATTTTATTAATATATTGGCATAGAGCAACAATAACAAAAAATACAATCGCAATTGACATAAAGAACTATCATGAGCTGCATTTTTTATAAATTTCTTTATTGTTCTCCTTTTTGTTAATTAGATTTCTTTTTACATCATTTATAAATTTTTATTAATTTACATGATTTTCATGAGTTTCATAAAAAAAAATTACTTTAACAAAAATCATAAATCATCAAATGCTTTTTATATAATCATCATTTTATATTTATTGAATGACTATTATATTGAACTATTAACATTTCTGCGAAGGAAATATGAATTTAATTAGCGAAAACACAAACCAAAATATGTAACAGAGAAAATATGCATGTAGAATGATGGCTTTTTTAACTTTCATTGAAAGAATTTTTATTTATAATTAACTCGCTAAAATTTCTACTGAATCATTATTTTTATGATGTGAAATAGAAAATAAGTAGTTAAAGTAAAAATCAAGTGAATATTGAGAAAGTGATATGCTCTAAATAAATATTGCGGTACTCCAATGTTGCCCTTAAAAGGTTCCTTAGCTGACTTCAGTCTCAAGTATTATTTGTTTTTCAGCATTAAATCTCTCTTATTGATAAATTCTGTACAGCTAGCAATTGCAGCTAAAATGTTGATGTAGAAAAAATATGTTTAAATCAATATTAAAACCGTTTGGTTTAGGAAAACCAAAATGAAAGCAAAATAGGCGTCATTTCATAACAGATAACGGAATTATGTACCACTATTAAATAATCTGATAACTTGAATGCATTTGATATTTTCATAAAGTAATTAATAGTTGTTGCACATGATTTTTCTTTTTTTTTTTTTGGTACTTGATTATTTTGTTTCTAGAACAATTTTTTTTTTGGTATATTAGAACTTTTCATAATTAAATGAGCTTAGGTTATTATTATTCATACATTTTTAATCCATATTTCATTTGTATTATTTACCTCTCATTCTCTCTTTCTCATTACAGTATATTACCTAATGAGCTATGAGTTGAGGGGCAAAAGTTTTACATGAAGATTTTTTTTTATTTTGTAAATTTGTTATAGTTATTGTTGACGTTTGCTGCTGCTGCTGCTGCTGCTGCTGCTGTTGTTGTTGTTATATATTGTTATTGTTATATGTGTACCCACCTTAAGTAACTGTAACAATCTTAATGACAAGTTATTGTCTTTATAACCAGATAATTATAATTAATTTGTTCAATAAACAAAATATAGAAACTTTAGCAAAGAAGACAAAAGAAAGAAAAACAAAAAGGACAAAGATAATTTTGTTGAAAACTTAAGGCGACTGTAGTTTTTTGCATTTCTGTTCAGTTTTTGTTTTGTTTTTGCAGCAACAATTCATTATTATATAACGATTATATATAAATGGAAATGTGTAACAGGTAACAAATAAAAGTGGAGTAAGATGATAGAATGGGTGAAGTAAGAAGAAGCAAAAGAGAATGAATGAGAAAGAAAGAGAGAGAGAGATAGTGAGAAGATCGACAGAGGGCAGCACAGAATGAAAACAAGTTGTAGTTGATGCCAATATTTTGTTGCTGTTGCTGTTGCTGTTGCTATTGTTACATTTGCTATTTTGTAATATTATTGTTGTGTATGTGTATGTATATGTATGTGTGTGTTGAATTTTTATTACTATGATTATTATTATTATTAATAGCCATTGTGTTGTTATAGAGGGCGTTACAGGCGTCACCAAGATTATTATTATTATTCATATATGTACACATAAATACATAAACATATTCACAGGCATACACTTACATAAATGTGTAAGAAAATTTGTAACAAAAATTACTAAAAAAAGCAGAAAAAACAGAAAAAATATTGCTTTCATGGACAATGGGCTAACTGCACTAAATATAAAACTTTAGATTATATATAGATGTATATGTGTGCATGTATGTGTATATGTATGTGGGAATCTTATATATATATGAATTTATATATTTATATATTAATTTCAGTCATACTTTAAAACACCTCAAGAAAGAGAAAAAAGTACAGTTTAAGTACGAATCAATTTCAAAGTGTATCTCAAATAACAACCAACACCAAGCAACACCAAGCAATAATAACAACAATAACATTAATAATAATTTATTTTAATATGTTTAGTTAAATATTCATAAAGAAAAGAAAAAAAATTATTTACCTCGAAGCATTATTTATGTAATAATCTGAACGTGGCACACAACATGCGTCAATGTAATTTGTTGTTAATTGTTGTTGTTATTATTATTATTATTATTATTATTGTTGCTGTTATTTCATATTTTATACAATTTTTCTCTAGTTGAAATGAAAATTGATCGTGTGAATATTTAATAGCATTTTAATTAATCAACATAGAAAGAGAATGAAATAGTTAAAGACAGACTGATAGAGGGAAATAGAAAGAGAAAAAGATAAAAATAAGAAAAGATTAAATAAAGCCAGATCATAAAGTTTACTGATTCAACAGAAACCTAAAAAACAAACCCAAAAACCAAAAAAAGAAAAAAACAAACGTGCTAAAAAATCAAACACACGCACCCCCACACACATATATGCATGTATATATATATATATTTATATATATATATATGTATATTTACACAATATTTCGTTTGATTAAAAATCGCAAAAGAAACTTTTTTGTTTAGGTTTAGCCCAAAAAAAATGAAAAAACTGCTTGTCAAGTGATTTTTGAAGTCCAAAAGCGAAAATAAAAATGAAATTTAATCAACATTATTATCATCTTAAATAACTTCATTATGATTATACAATATATGATTTACATTATAATTGTGTAATAACCAGAAACAACAACAACAATAATATTAAATAAAAATTATATATCAATTCAAAATACATTTGTTACACATTTTAATGTCTGTTTCCAACAACAGTTGTTGAATATTATATATGTATAAATATATATATATTACATATTATATAATTATGAAATAGAAATTCAATTAACATTTGTCAAGTGATTTCAAAAAATAAATATCACTTTAACACAAATATCAATTTCTTTTAGAAATTATTTTGAATCAAAATTTTTTTTTCGTATTTATTTGAAACATATAAATTAGAATATTATAAAATTTTGAACGATGAAAAATTTATACAAATATTTGTATAAATCATAAATAAATCGCAATCCTGTCAAGATTTTTCAAAAGTTTTATTTAAACGGAGTCTTCAGAGACTTAACTTGATTATTGATCAAGATTTTAATTTTGATTCTTTAAAGAAATCTTCCGCCTCTCTGTAATAAACATAAGATCCTCAATTGAGATGTTTCAAGTCGTAAATCAGAAAAAACTTTACGCTTATGGGCAAACATTCAGCGGTCAGTAATAAACTTTCCTTTGCATGCACTTCTTTTGGGCATTGATGTTATTGCATATAACTTTCTAAATATAGAAATTTGTTACATTTTCTTTTTAAACTTTATGCTAGAATTTATGCTTTATGCATAAATTTATAAGGATTTTTATTTCAGATTTACATGACTTTGGACATGGATTTCTATGAAACTAATAAGAACCTACAGACTTAATGGACTTAAGATATTATTATTAAATGTGATGCATATATAAAAAATTTCGCTCTAAAGTATAGCGGATCATGGAAAGCACTACAAAAAAAGAAACATAATGTACATGGCCGTTTATCTGAATATTTTACCGAAATATTAAAAAACTTTTGCGAAAGAAGCATCAATTTATTTATAAGCAATATTATGAAAGAAAAAAAGCTAATCATTAAATTTGTAGAGAAAATGACGCGAATAAAGTTATAAATTCAAATTGAACAAATGCAGCAAACATCATTTAAAGGATTATATTTTACTTTTGACTTTAGCTTTTTCTCTATTTTCTTACTTTGTTATTATTGTTGTTTTTGTTGTTGTTAAATTTGCGCGTTATTTGTGAAAAATGATTCATAATTTATATTTTCATTTTAATTTAATTTTACCTTTAGTTGTTTTTTCCTTTGGTGTTAACATTTCGCACAATGATTTTCAAAAAAATCAAATTTATTAAGTGTATAAATGAACAAAACAATAATAATTATATTAAATGAACATCTGAAAACACATGCTGCAAAGTAAAAAACAAAAATAAAAATAAAAATAAAAAAGGAATACAATTTCTATAACAATGAGAGCAATATCAGCGCCAATATAAATTACAGTTAAACATATAAGAAAAAGCTACCTCTACTGAAAATAGATAGAAAATAGATGTAATTCCCTTAAACACACACACATAGAACAGTAATACAAACGTTTAACGTAATAAAGTTAGTAATGTCAGTCATTCAGTCAACAGTTTAAATTGAAAAAAAATTTGTGAAATTGTGGCCGAGTTTGCAGAAGACAAGCCGCGTGTTTGTCTATTTAGTTTTTCTTGTTTTTTTTTTTTTTGTTTTTTTCCTTTTACCGGGAATGAATGTACAAAGAGGTGCTGGTGATGATGATAATCATAAAAATATCCAAAAAGCAGAAAAGAAAAACGAAAAACATGGACAAACTAACTCAAGTACAGCTGAGTCAGTCAAGTAGTTCAATCTATTTCAAGTTAATTGGCAAAATGGTTAAAAAGGCAACATGAAGTTTAGATAGCTAACAAATAAGAAAAGTTCAAGCAAAAAAAACTGTACAACAATAATAAAAGAGAAAAATAAAAGCTCACTTAATTTACTAACAATTTTGGATTTTTTTAATAACATTATTTATTGTTTCATGGTGTTCATGTGAATCGCCTTGTTTATTATATTGAATTAAATGAATTTATGAGGCACATAACGACAGAAAGAGAAAGAGAAAGATAAAGAGAAAAAGAAAGAGAGAGAGGGCTAAAGAAAAGAAAAAATAAAGCGAGTGATGTATCTTATTTTATATAACTCGCTGTACATGCAATCGAATGTATATTTAGAGCCCGCCACTTCAGATTAGATAAATAAAACAAAATATGAAAAAAAAGGGGAGCAAAATCCGCAGAAAGAAAATTAGAAGTAAATTTGAGGGAAAATTTGTTGCGATATCTAATAAAATTGCTAATATTGATTATTTTTATTTATTGTTGTTGTTATGATTATTCCCAATTTCAATAAATATAATGCCTTCATGAATTTTTGGTTGGTGCTGATTGTTGTTATTGGTATCTTTTTGATTTGTGTTCTCTTTTTCTTTTTTTTGCATTAAAATAATTTTGCCCATAGAGAAATTGCATTGGTTATAAATGTATTTGTATGTGTGTGCGTGTGTAGAGTATATAATTCTATAGGAAAAAAGCATTACAGTTTACTGTGTAATCATTTGCTTTAGCTTTGATTTTAGCTTCAGTTTTCAGCTGCGACTTGAGCTTCAGTTTCAGTTTTCAGTTACAATACCATCACCATCTCTACTATTATTATTATTATTATTATTTTTACTATTATTATTGTGCATATCAACATGCAGTTGCCGTCATCATCAGCATCAATTTCAACTATAATAATAACAATAAGAACGACCATCGTTGGCGGGTAGTTAAAATCAACTTGTGGCATATAAAAACTAGTAGTTGCATTTCTTAAAAATTCTTATTCCCATTCCTTCTCATTCTATTGCTCTCTTTGTCTCTCTCAATTTTTTTAACTCTGTCATCTATGACTTATAACTGCAATGGCCGTCACCAGAATATGATGAACGATTTTAGGTGTTAAAGAGGCCACAAAAATATCAGAGGTCGTCTTTATTTATTCATTCATTCGTATTCAATTGTTCCTTAACATTATATTATGTATGTATCATGTATGTGTATACATTTGTGTGGTATTTTGAGGAATTCTTCTACCAATTACAATAATAAAAGTTGTATGAAAAAACAATAACAACAAAATAGAAAATAGCTAAAGAAAAAAACAAAACAATAAATTTTTGTATTTGCGAAACTAGCAAAAGTTTGCTGACTGGTTTTTATTTCATCTTCATCGTTCAGTCAAATTTGAAATAGACCTTATTTCATGTAGTCATTATTGTTGCTTTCATTGTTGTTGTTATTTTTGTTATTACTGTTATTGTAGTATTATTATTGCTAGAGTTGGCTTGTACCCCCAATAAAATTTTCCCAATTCTATGGGCTGTATTTGTACCTTTTAGAAAAATATTTTTTTAATCAAAGAAAGAAATAAATAAATGAATAAATGAAGTTGAAGTTAAAAATTCTAAATCACTCAGTGCATCAAATAAAAGAATGAATAAGAAAAGGGAAACACAAAGGAAAAAGTTGGCATTTTTGGCAAGAAAAGAAAACTTTCAGGTCACACAAAAAGTTCTGAAGTTTATAAAAACAAAAAAAAAAAAAGTACCAAACTACAAGAAAAGTGCAAAAGTAAAGAGAAAAGAAAGCACAATCCAATAAAAAAAAACAGGAAACCAAGAATACAATGAACACAATGGCAAAAGATATTGAAATAGTTAAAAAAAAACAAAAAAAGTAATAATAATAATAATAATAATAATAATAACAAATAATAGTGTAGTGAAATTTCTGACTAAGATTAACATCAATTGTTATTATTATTCATATAAAATTAAATTTAATCATCCATTGCCTCGCATTCACTTCAACTCACTTGTGCCATCAATTTGAACATTTATTTCTCTCCATAGAATAGAACGCATTAATACAAATAATTGCTTTGAAAATATTTCATATTTTATAGAGTTTTATTGTTCATAATTCTATTTATACATTCACATATAACACTACGAGGGTTGTTTTGTATTAAGTTTAGTAGAAAGACAAATAATAGATGAATAAGATAAAAGGAAAAATTTTATTAAAAAAAGAAAAAAAGTTTGGAAAATCTGAAAAAAGACAGTCATGTAGGTTAATAGGACTTTTATTGGGAAATCAAAAATTCTGGAAATATATTATCATTAGTAATTTCAGAATAATAGCTAATGATTTGCCAAGAGATTTCATAGAGATATTTGTACTTTTAGAGTCTGGAGTTTCGTTTTGACTATTAAAATTGAAAGAGCCTCGTTTTTTTCCTTTCTTTTATTCATCACTGATTAAATGAATATTACAAATCTTTAAAAAGTGCATCAAATCTAGAAAAACATTTTAGTATGGAAGTCCACTGCGGAAGTGTCTTCTTTCAATATTCTTATAGAAAGCTAAGACATTTTTATAACGATGCCATTATTGCGTTTTTCTTTTTTTGCTGGTTTAGGGGAAAAAGAAAATATTCGGCCCACGTATAATTGCGCTATGAAGAAACACTTGTTGATTCGTTGTCAATGTTAAATGTAAATAAAGGAAAAAAGTAAAACTCATCAATAAACAATCAACACAATTTGTCATTGAATTTAATTATAACATAAGGACAGACATTAAATGATACACAAAAAAAAGCGAGCATCACATGAAATATGCATAATGTTTTTTTTTGTTTTTTTTAAAATAGTTGTTGCTTATTTTTGTTATAACAATTTGCATAATTTCTAGATTAAAAATTCAATTTATACAGAGAATAATCTGTGCATTGTCGTGATGAGGAATTGATTGTTTATAATCATTTTTTCCTTTTTTAATTTTCCATTTACTTTTTGCTTTTAACGTAGAGACAATAGTAAATACAAGTAAGAAAAAGGAAATAGAAAAAAAGAGATATTGAAAAAATTTCTCTCATTTCTTTTTCTACAAATCTTCTGCAATAAATTCTATGGTTACGAAAAGAAATGAAAGAACTAAAGCTATAACAAATAATGCCATAAGAAAGAGAGAAAGAAAAAGGGAAAAGATATTAAAAAAGTAAGATTGGAGTTGAATAAAAAAGAAACTGGGGTAAACGTTATAGAGATATCTATAAAATATGCATTTATTCCACCCACACTTCAACACACAAACAACAACATAAATTTTATTTTGCTCAAAAAATTTTTCCTTATTTGACTCCTCTGATTTTTGTTATTTTTTTTTAGTTTTTATTTCTTTATCATAAATTTTATATGAATGACTTGTCATATATACAATTATATATGTATTTAAATATGCAAAAAGTCATTAGAAGAGGTAATAGAAAAGAGATGGAGGTATAAAATTATTCAGTCTAGGTTTCTCATATAAAATATTATTATTTGCTTGTTATTATTGTTGAAGTAAATATGTCCGTCCATTTAAGTGTTTGTCTGATTTTCTGGTTGTTTTTGCTATTATTGTGATAAAATGGAAATTTATGTACATTTTTATAAGCATTTGCAGTGTTTGATTGTTTACCTAATCTTGCCTTCCCCATTTCTTTCTCCTTATTTTGGCTTTATATTATAAAATTTGTGACATTTGAGTAGAGGTTTCCTGACTCTTCTCTCTGCTACTTTTTTTTATTACGCTTAATTTTTTTTTCTTCTGCCATCTCTTTTACAGTTAAAAATTATAATGTTCTAGTTATACTTTATCCATATGGCATATGACAGTGAGAAATGTAACAAATAATTTATGTTAAAAAAAGGAGCTTTAAAAAAATTAATTTTTGTTATAAAAGTCCAGAGTTGTCTTTTACGTTAAAGTGTTTTTGTGTCTGTGTGTGTTTTCTATGGATAAACCATTAGCTATAAAAATTTCAATTGACAATTTAAAATATGAATTTTAAATTATAATATTTAGGTCAATAAGTTAACTGTCTGATATATATATATATATATATATATATATATATTGCAAAATTGTTGACATTGTTCAGGCAAGAGCAAATTTATATGTTGCATATTAAAATTGCATTATATTCAAATAAATAGCATTAAAGCTTTATGCCACGTTGACAGTCTAAAGCGCTTTTCCATTGAGCAACTGATCAAATTAAAAAAAATTTGGTTCCTTTGGTATAATAATAGTTCACAGATACAACATACCAGTCTATTACTACAACTCTTCCACGGAAAACCTTTTCCACGGCCGAGTAAGGCGCTTTCGCTAAAAGATATTCATACTAATTAAAAAGTTACTTATTAAATGTCGCGGTTCTTATTTTAAAATTAAGACAATACGTGTTATATTCATCGATGAGAAGCATTATGAAAAACACCAGAATAGAAATACAACGAATATTACAATGAGTAAATTAATGAATAAAAAAATTCGGCAACTTATTGACCAGTGTATTATGTACTTCTTTAGAAAATTTTATTATGCACTGCTGTTTTATACAATCGACAATTTAGAAATGTAACAGATTTTTAACACAGGAAAATTTATAACTTAAAATAAGCAATGACAATTGTTTTCTCTTCTCTCTTACTTTCTTGCTTAAATGTTGCAATTTGCGGAATTTTTTTTTTTATATTTCCATTTATTCCAGGATTACTGAGTTTTTCCCTGTCTCTAGTAAGTTTCTTGTTTGCTTTGTGTAGCGCTTCATAAAAATAACATTAAAATTGTTTTAAAAAACAATTTATTCTGTAGAAGAAAAAGGTTAATTTTGTGAAACAAAATACCAACATCATCATTAGAACTCAATCAATATTTTCTATTATTAAAATTTCTACTATTTCGGATTTCTAATTCTGAAAAGTGCATGCTAACAGTATTTTCATAAGCATATTTTTTTCTTATTTTGTTGCCTAACAGTTTTGTAATCTATTTAGCGGATTAGTAAGATGAAGTAATTTGTTATAAATTGAAATAATATAATAATTATAAAAAAGAAGAAGCATAAAGAGAAATTTTTTAAAAGACTTATAAAACTAAACTAATTAAAGTAAAAATGGAATAGTGTTTTATGAGAGAAGCAAAACAAAAGCAAAGAAGAAATTTGAAAAAATAACTTGTGATCTTATTTATTCAAATGTTCGTTGCTTGTTGATTTAATTGTTTATCTCTTTTTCACTCTTACTTTCTCTCTTCTCTCTTTCTCTCGCTCTCACTCCCTCTGTATCTATACCTTTCTCTTTCTTTTATATTTCTTAAAAAACGCTACTTAAATAATCGACCATCTGCAATGATAATGTAACTAAACAACTAAACTACCAACAGCAACAACAACAGCAATAACAACAACAACTAAAACATCTTAAAAACCATGAATAGAAAAACCATGTAAAAAAATAGTATAAAAATAAATTGTATGTTAATTTATTGGGACAGAATGAAACGAAGGCAGCACCTAGCAAATAACTAACTAATATTAACACCAGGAACAACAACAACAGCAGCAGCAGAGAGTTTTATTTATTTTTTTGTAAATCAAGTTTTCTTTTCTTATTAGTTTCCTTCCTTTTTTACTATATTTATGGAATCGTTGACTGGTTGATGTTAACAACTACACTATGTATCTGATCTTAACATCAACACCGTCATCGTCATCATCGTAGCCACTAGCTGCCATTAGGATCATTGCATTATTAACTGCATTATTATCATAATGATGACGATGTTGTTAGTAATCATAATGAAATTAAGTGTAGTGATCACACGCATCAGCATCAGCATCATCAACAGCAACAGCAACAACAACATGAACATCAGCCTAATTTGATGGGCCTTACTCAATGAGTATTAAGGCGGCATTGATCAAATATGATATACCTTTTTTTATTTGTGTACGCATGTGTATTTGTGTGTTGAGAGATAATAAAACACAATAAACAATAAAACAGCAGCAATTAAAATAAATTAAATAAATTAATATTGTCACTCCCAATTGAAGGAAAACTTTGTTTTCATCGGCTTCCTTTTGTTGTTGTTTTGTTGTGGTTCATGAATGTGTGGATTACAAAAAAAAACTAACCTCACACTGCATTTATGTTAATTTTATTGTTATTATTATTATTATTATTAATTTTGTTATTGTTACAGTTATAAAAAAATTGTTAGATAAAGGATTGCGACACTCTCATTTCTTTCTCATCGAAACTCAAACGCTTTTGCTTTTTTTTTGAGTAGGAGATTAGATTAGATTCTAGCGATTAATTTTCCACACGTAGTTTTTTCTTTTGGATTTTGTTAGTTTTCACTTCATTTTTTTTTTACTTTTACAGCCGTTCTGGTATAAAGTATTATAAATTTGTGAAGATAGCTATAACACCAAGAAAAAGTTGTGGTGGATTCATATTTTTTTTAAACGGGTCCAATCAAAATCACTTTCTTGGTTTGCTTGTCCGTCCATTGGTGTCTGGTGTCTCCCCATATAAATGTAGAAATTTATTAATCAACTACAGATCGCTTTTTTTCAAGGCACTTTGACGAAACTTGGTACATAGCCAAGTTTTGAACCAAAGATAAAATGGACTATTTTGGAAACCTATAGTGCTACTTTTTCCTAAAGTGAAAGGCGGTGTTTCGGAAAAAGTGACAATTTTAAATTGTTTTAAATGAAAATTGGTCTAATTTGATGTAGTTTAACAAAATAAATATTTGTACCAAATTTGTTTCCGAACGATTCATTTTTTGGTACCTCTTCCAAGCAACGTCTTGACCTTCATGTATATGAGATTTGAATCATATTAATCAAAGTAGTGTAAAGTATTTAAAAATCGTCTCCGATTAACTATAAACTTATTTCTTGTTAGTTTCTTCGTTGTATCTTTTATTTCAATTATTAATATGGTTATAATTGTTGTTATTGGTTTCCTTATGTGTTATTTTATCTTAATAACGCTTATAATTTAAGCTTGAATTTAAAAAACTATAAAAATCAAATGAACAAAAGAAGCAAAACAATACGTTACAATATATTTCGGTTGCTTTTCTTTTTGTTGATTTTTTTCGATTAGTTTATATTATAATTATATCTCAACCAATGAGTCAATAATAATAATTATAATACTAATAATCATCATCATTATGGAATAAAAATAACATAAAGAGTAAAAAATTAGCCCGATATATTTCTCACCGAAATGTAACAATGTCCTAACAGGCAGTTACAATACCAGCTACTACAACAACAACAATAAAAATATTATTAATAAAACCAATTATAATTATAATATAATTTACATAAAATTTATACATATATATTTTTCTCAATTTAAAATGTTATTTCTATTGTTGTTTTCAATTTTGTTTTGTTATATTTGTTTTAGATTATGATGAGCCAACAATAATTTTATTTCATTTTAATTCTCTTTGTTAAAGTCTAACGATTTCACTGTTTTATTCCGTCTTTGAAGCTTTATATTTCTAACTTATTTTTCTCATTTCTTTTTAATCATTTTAACTTGATTAGCTTTTATTTTTATTATTATTGTTGCTTTTTTTGTATAAATAAATTATTAGAAAATAATTTCCTTTTTCTTTACTTTTCATTTTCTCTTTTAATAAGCAAAATAGGTATGAAATTATATAAAAGTAGACGGCGACTTTTGAATTTTATTACAAAATTTTGGACACACCCACATTTTTAAATAAATGCTTTATTTTTACTTTTACTTTTACTTTGCCGTTATTTTGATAATAATTTAAATAAAAGTATTTGCTTAGTTTTTATAAAATTATGCATATTATTTATTATGCTTATTTAATGAATATTTCTGATTTTGTTATTAAATGCATATTTTCCCGTTGCACATTTATTTGGTAATAAAAAAATTCTACTTTGCATTTAAATTTATATAAAAAAAATTTGATAGCGAACAGATTTTGTTAAAAACAGAGATGAATGTTAAAAAAACAAAATTTACTGATGCTGCTACTGCTGCTGCTGCTGCTGTTGTTGTTGTTGTTGCTTCATTATATATATATATGTTTCAGTAAACCAAAAAAAAAAAAAAATAAAACAAGAAGAAATTATGATATCATCGAAATCATCATCGATTTCAAAACTCGAAAAATAAAACATTTTATTTACTTTTTGTTTTATTTCTAATTAGGGTTTGGTTTCAAGTACATGGTAAACAAACATCAAATGCCAAGCAAAAAAGTAAAAGCAAAAAAAACAAGAGAAAACACATTATCATTTATCTTCATCATTTGGATTAGATAACACTCATAAATAACCTGGTTAAGAAAAAATCTTAAAATGCAATGCCCACAAAAAACGGAAAAAAAAGATTTACAGGTTCATTTAATGCTTGAAATGTTTCTTGAGAAATTATAACAAAATAAAAAATTATATTTAGAAAAAAAAAGGTTACAAAAAAAAGCAAACACAAAATTATGAGATTAATAAAAAATATGTATATTAAGATAAACATCAGCAAAAAACTAAACAAAGCAAAAAGCAAAATAAACGAAAAAGAATGAAATCTCCAAAAAATTAAAACAAAAAAAAATCATTAACATGATCCGAAAATCCAGCCATGACATTAAAAGATTTCTACACACTTTTTCTTATTTTTATTTTATTATTTTATATATTTTTTTTTTGCTTTGTAATTTTGTTATTGTTGAAGGATTTTTGTTGTTTAAAATTAATTTAACTCATTTATTAAAATGAAATACTTCAAAAAAAAGTTGTTCCAAAAAAAACTAAAACATTTTATTTGAATAATTTCATGAAAATGATTTTGCTTTATTACTTCTTTTTTCTATTTGGATTTTTACGTTTCTCAAGAATAATTATTTCATGTTACGGGTTAAAAAAAGTTTGTGAATTATATATATCTCCAATTTGAAAAAAATATATAACGAAAAAAATTGTAAATATCTAATACATTATTATTTCTATAGGGAAAGCAATTTGGGCTTTTTTTTAATAATTTATTAATACTTTTGATTATTATGTGTTATTGTGTTTTTTTGTTATTTACAATGCGAATATTTTTTGAAGCGGAACGACGCTCTGAAAGAAACCCAAATTTTTTAATAAAATCAATTTTTAATAAATCAATCAATCTTACTAAAGTGTTTTGTTTATCTGTCCTATATTGGGACTATTAGATCCTACAAGCTTTGCTTAACTGTAGAGAGTCTTGTGGTTGTGGTAATGCCCATAAATTCTACCAAATCGGATCCAAGATATACTTTAGTGCCATGAGATCATTAATTTTTATGAAAAGTGGCAAGGTCAACCATTATTACACAATTGCCCTAATAAAAATGAATGAGGAACTGAAGATGTTTGAGCAGTAAATTTCACTTAAATATTTTATGGAAGCCCCGCCCAAGACGGCGTTTAAAATTAACAGCAAATGGTAACTGCACTGTGAAATAAAATCTTAAGCTCAAGATTTATACATTGTGCAAAAATAAACAAATTCTAGGAATTTTTAGGTATATTGTCTTTTTGTTTAAAAATTTCTCTATAACGAGAAATAGAACGGTGTCGTTTTATCTTTGGGTATTGTTGTTTTTATTGAACTTTCAATTTGAGCTTCTCCTTTTTTCTTGTTTGTTTTTATTAAATACTTGGAAATGAAATCGATCAATTTATTCAACATTTTTTTGTTTTGTTTCTCTTATTTAGGTCATTGTTATTGTTGTTGTTATTATTATTATTATTGACGTCGATATACTTTTTATCATTTGTTATAATGTGCTATAAACATTTGTATAAAAAAAGGAAACGAGACGCAATAGAAAAGAATTAAATCAAGTAGTAGATTTTGATCACAAAAACTACCTGCGCTATATTTTTGTTTATCTTCCTTTTCTGCCCATTTTCTTAGTTTTTTTAAATATTTTTTAGTATTTCAATAAGCGATTTCAAAAGTTCAAGGAAATGATAATGAAAATGAAAAAGGAAACTACAGTGAAATCATCAAAATTAAAGGAATTTTTTGACAAATTTTTAAAACAACCTACTACTTTATATAAAAAAATTAAACTTGTTATTTCAAACTAAAATACAAAACGATCAAACGATTTCACTTGAGGCTATTTTTATTTCACTAACTTTAAGAAATATATATGAAATTATAAAAAAATAACAATGGCAATATTTATTGAATAAAAATTTTGTGAAAATTCTGTGATGCTCTCACTAATCTGTGCTTTTTACTTCTTTTAAACTATTTTTTTTTTGGCTCTTTTTCTTTATGGTGAAAAAGCAAAGACTATTTTTTGCTATCTTCTATCAAACAACTCAACTCGAAAAACCCTCAAACGCCTCATTTTCATTATACAAGATTTAGGGCAAAATTTTAAGGCTTTTACCACTTCACATATGGAATTGAATTTTATTTCAATTTAAATTAAATATGATACATAAATAAATTAAAATAATGTAAAATTGCAATATAAAAATAATACAAAAATAATAATAATTTTTCTTAAGCCAAAGCCGCGAGTTTTTTCTCATTTCCTTATATTTTGGTAGATGCGTGAACGTAGTTTGCTTATTTTATTTTTACCAGCGCGGCAGCCGCTTAATTCAATTTTCCACTTCGTATCGTAAGGATATTTTGTTATATTCTTTTTGAATATAAATTTTCTCACCATTGTTGGAGACACTTTCCTCGGTGCCATAGTCCCCAATGGCATATTTTCATAATTTTGCTTCTTCCATTTACAATTCGCTGAAATTGTACCGTCTCTACTTGCTATTTTATAAAAAAATAAATTCGTCCTTTTTCCACACAGGACAATTAAAAAATTTTTTTTACAAAATATACTTCAAAATGATTTTCATCCAACTTAGGAAGAATATAAACTTGAAATGATAATGAAAATTTTTTCATATTGAAAAATCAATTTTCTTTTTTGAGATTTCTTTGACAAGAAATCATTTGATAATATGATTGTTCAAAAACCGATTAGTTAAGAGCAAAGTGATAAAGATGTTTAAGTGAACAGAGCACTGACTGAAACTTTACACTCAAATTTCACTCTAAATTTTAACTTAAAATATTTTCCTCTTAGTAATCGTATCATCAAATTCTTATTTATCAAAAACATCAGAGGGAAAATTTTCTGCTTTTCATATTCATAAGTAAAACAGATTTTGAACAATTTGGCATATATTTTGGATAAAAGTGGAAAAAGTTTTTAAGGACTAAAAGTTTTATTTTATATTTCAAATTATATTTTTTGAAATTAAATATCCTTTTAATTTTTTTAAGGTAAATTAATTATAATCCATAAAGGATCTTAAAAGAAATTGACATTTGGAATGAATTTTTTTCTTATATCTTTTAGCTGTCAGTTTTTACTTTTGGGGATTTTTTCGGATGAATATAGTTTTATAATTCTATTTTTATCAGCACGACATCACATGATGAGTTTTTTAACTTCGATATCGAAGGATATTTTCATGTTTTTGAATATTAAACCTTTCTCTTCATTGTGCGAAACACTTTCCCTAGTGCCACATTCATTAATTGTTATATGCATTCACCGTCTCTACAATCGAAGCAATTTTTCTCCAGCATTTTCATAAAAATATTTTAAAGGTACATTAATTTGATTGAAAATCAATAAAACATTCTTTGCGTATGAAAATAAATTTTTCCTTTTTGTGCAAACAGATTGACAACAACAATTCACAAATAATATAAAAATCGGTTACAACTTAAAGAGGAATATAAAATTGGAAATTATGGATATTCCGTTTTGAAAATTTTATTTTTATATTTAATTTCACGTTTGCTTGTTAAAATATTTAAACATTTAAATGGAAAATGTAAACTCGACTTAATTATTGCATTTTTTTAAGTTTGTGTCATAAAATTTTATTAAATAAAGTTTTATATATTTTAGCCAAGACTTTAAAACCACACGAAAGCAGCGAATCCTTTTTCTTGCGGTTTTCCTTATTGAAACATTTCTGATTTTGTAGGACATTTATAACAAGAAAAATTTAACAGATTCATTTAATCATTTTTATACACACCACGTGTGTAACGCCTAGAGGGAAGAATCAGAAATCTTAAGTATATACATTCTTGACCATCAAATTCTGAATAGATTTAGACGACGATTTAGACGATTTAGTCCATCTGTCCGTCTGTATGTGTTTGTTATAGACATTCTCCTGGTCGTAAAATTTATTAAGCCCAAATTTGACACAATCATTTGACGTTCTTGCATACAGGTTGGAACTGAAAATGGGACACACCCACACTGCAACGTAAACTGAGACCAAACCATTTTTTAAGTGAAGTTTGGTAGATCTTTGCTCATCGGCAAACTGCAAAAGGTAAAAGATCAAAATTTTGTACAAGTAAGGTTATTAGTCTAGAATGTCTGTCCAAAAATTATGCAATTTGCACACGTCCTTGCGAAGTTATGCAATACCAAACTTTTTTTTTATATTTGCGTTTAAAATTTACTATTAAGAAACAACCAAGATTTAAATATCATGGTGGCGGGCATTCAAGATTTGGCCAAAGCCGAACATAATTTTTTAACTTGTTTCTTTTGAGGATTATTGTATTTATTTATAAATTAAATGATACTTAAATAAAGAAATATAAAATTACAATCTAAATATAGTTGAAATCTGAAAATAATTTTTCAAATCCGCCAGTTTTTTCCATTTCCTTATATTTTGGTAGATGCGTGAACGTAGTTTGCTTATTTTATTTTTACCAGCGCGGCAGCCGCTTAATTCAATTTTCCACTTCGTATCGTAAGGATATTTTGTTATATTCTTTTTGAATATAAATTTTCTCACCATTGTTGGAGACACTTTCCTCGGTGCCATAGTCCCCAATGGCATATTTTCATAATTTCGCTTCTTCCATTTACAATTCGCTGAAATTGTACCGTTTTTGTATGCAATTAGAAATCATTCGATGTTTATCTTTTGCCTAGAGATTTCATATATTTTTTTTTGCATCTTAGTTGTTCGTCCTTGCAATTACTTTTTTTACACGGTTTGTTAATTTAAAAATTACAAAAATTGTTTGTATTTTAAGAAAATAAATTCGTCCTTTTTCTGGGCAGGACAATTAAAATAAAAAATTTTTACAAAATATATTTCAAAATAATTTCGGCCCACTTCAACAGGAATATAAACTTGTAATGATTATGAAAAGTTTTTCATACTGAGAAAAGCAGTTTTCTATTTTGAGATTTTTTTGACAAATAAATACGTGATAATATGATTGTTCAAAAATCGTTGATTAAGTGCAAAGTATTAGCCAATGCAAAGCTTTCAATTTCATGTTATTAGATTTTTTATAGGTAAAAATTACAATGCAAAATTTGAATTTTAAACACCCAAGAAAAACTTGTAGTATCTCGACCACTTTTATATGGTGCAGAATATTTAAAAAAAGAAAATTGACAATGAACTTTTAAACTTGAAATTAACAAAATTTAGCTAAAATAATTTAACTGAAATGCAAATTTCATAACAACAATAATATTATATTGAATTATATTCTCCATAATTATGTAATAAAGTTCTTACTACAAGCTAAAAAGGAAATGAACAAATGAACGAAGAGGCCAAAATAAGAAAGAAAAAATAAAGTTTACACGAAGAATTCATTGAACTTGCAAACCACGATCTTAAGTTAATTTACATAAAATGTTAACTTAAATTTTTCTTAACTTATGGCAACAAATTCTATATACCGCTTCTTATTTATAGCAATAGAGCAACAACAACAATGGAAGCAATAGAAAAGAAAACAATTGAAAAAAGAAATTTTTAGTGCTGCAACGATATAAAATTAAAGCAAATGCCAACAAGAAAATTAACATATGCCAAGCACAACATGCAACAACAACAATAATAATTATATGAAACAACAATGAAAACAGCAAAAATAACAATAAATATTATTAAAATGCGCAAAAATTGCATCAAAAAAAGAATTCTGAAAGTTAAACAAAACGAAAGACGTGGAGCCAGGATGTGTCAAAGAAAGAGAGAAAGAGATATAGATATATGTTTGTAGCAACACTTAGCTTCTTACTCTTGACAAGCTATTTAATAAAAGCCTATTACTTAACAGTAGTCGGCCGGTGGGGTATCTCAAACACCAAAAAATTAAAATGGAAAACTCCAGAAAATTGAATTACAGAAGTATAACTTAAAACAACAAGAAAAAAGTTAACTAACGCAGAAGTACAACAACGCGGCAAAAGCAGAAGCCACGGCATCACAAGTGCATACAATTAGAAATCGCTATTTACAAGTGACCATCATACTACGCCTCCAAAAACAATTCATTGCATTTTACTGCTCTTTAAACTTTTTTCTTTTTGTTGTTTGTTTCATTTTTTCATTCATAGATATTTGTGGGGCAAAAAAAAAACAAAAGGGTATGAAAGATAATTTCCATGCGATTAACTTCAAAGTCTTTTTTTTTTTGTTGGTCTTAGATTTTGGCTTAACATACCGGTATTAAGAAAGAAAAAGAAACTAAAAAAATGAAGAAAATAATTGGCATCAAGAAAAAAGGGAAATATTCACGTGAGAGTCTTGAGCAAAATTATAAAAAAGTTGACTCATCTCAACTAGAGATTAGATATGGTTGCCCAATACACCAATGTCCAGTGACAACAACTAAATAATAATCATAAGTAACAGCATAAAAAGCAGCAGCAATTGAGATGAAGTATTTTTTTGTTTTGCTTCTTGGCATCTGGCATCATTTAACAAACCACTACTTCTGTTCATGCAATTCCATAATACTTTGGACTATTCAAGTGATTATAAGATAGTTGAAAGAAAGTACGAAAGCAGAATATGGAAAACAGAAGATGTCGTCTGCCGTTATTTGATATAAAAATCACTCTAGTGTTTTTTTTTTTTGGTTTTTTTTTTTTGCTAAATCACGTTTTTATGGAAAATGTTTTTTGGCTTCTTTTTCTCATTTTCTATTTGTGATTTTCAGGTAGAGAAAGCGAAATCTTACAAAGATTATCTTTCTTATAATTATTGTTTGGCTTTTCGAGTGTTAATTTCTTATAAGCAAAAATAGATCAAACAAAGCAAAACTGGTTCAAACATTTTGTTAAAAACAAATTGCCCATGATTAAATTTAGAAAGCTTTATCGCTTAAGAGACTTTAGCGTGAGAATCTTATAAACCAAAATAGGTATTCAATTCGAAATTTGTTTAGATTATGTCAGTATGTCCGTCCACTTGGCTTTTTTGATATGCTTTGGGCGCCTTGATTTTAAAAGCAACGAATTTTTAACATTTCGTACAATAAATAAACTTTCTGTTAGGGGAGTTTTTTACAATGATTAATAAGTTAAAATTAATTTAAAATTGTATGAGCATACAATTAAGGTATAAAATATTATTTGAAATAAAAACAACTGTTATTCATTTCGAATATTTTTTCTTTTAGCTTAATTATTTATAAATAAAACTTTTTACGTTTTGGAAGATTCTGATTTCTGATGATTTAGGTATTTCTTGCTTTTTTTCTCAATTTCTTTTTTGTAAAGTGTAAGAAAAATTGAGCAAAATGGACAAAGTAAAATGAAATTCCAAAAAAAAGGAATTATCGTTGATTATAAATGAGATCATTAAAATTTCAAACAGCATACTGAATTCGAAAAAAGGAAAAAAGGCAGAAAACAAAGGCAAATAAAAACAATAAATTGTGAAAGTTTATTAAATGCTCAACTTTTAAAGGTTAACGAAATCATTAGAAAGAGATAGCTTTATATATATATATATATATATATATATATATATATATATATATATATATATATATTAATTTGTTTGTTTTAACCAAAAAAAACCTTCAAAAACTAATTAGCTGAATTGGTCAATATTAATACAAAAAAAAAAGGATTCAAACTTTGTTTTGAAACCTAAAAAAACCATCTAAAATATTTAAAAATATCAAGAAATTCCTATTTGATGATGATGCTGATGCTGAAGATAATAATGATCATAATAATGACAATATAAAAAATATTCTCATTCATTCAGACACATTTATACAGATATTTATATGTTTGAGAACGGCCATTATAATTTTTTTTAATTTTATTTGTATAACAAACTTCTCCATGATTATGTTAATTATATAAATTAAAATAAAAAAATTAACCTAATAACAAGTTCTTAATTGAACAAGTTTCTTGCATAAAGTTACGATATCGAAATCGATTTTAGCAACTGAAATTTCAGTTTGGTTTTTTTCTTTGATCTTATATTTTTAAAATCAATTAATATGGCAGACGACAGAAAATGATAATATTTTGTCGCCAATAGTGTTTAGTGGTTAGTTTGTTCAATCAACGAATCAGGTGTTAGCTAAAACATAATTTTTTACTTATACAAACATACATATATATGAAATAATTATTACATGAACTTCTCATCCAACAATCAGTTGGATGTCTCTTTCTCTTTAGTTTGTTTCTAATTTGAATTCTTAGTCTTCTTTGTTTTTTTCTTTTAATGATAATTAGCTTAATTTGTGTTTGTTTTTTTAGTTCAAATAGTCTCTAGTCTCGGTTATAATTTTATCGTTTGATAATGAAATTTCAATAATGACTTTGTTATTTATTCGATAAGCATTCAATATTTAGCCTTCAATATTATCATTATTACGTTATTCTGATCGTAATTTCTTATATAATTATCATTACTCTTTATTTAATTATTTTACGAAATAATTACCACCATATTTTTTAGGTAATTTAATAATTATTTAGTATTTAATTAATGTAGCAGTTTTTATGATGTTTAGTGAGTTTCATATTTAATTATAATTTAAATTATATATTTAATCAATTAGGACAATCGTAATATTCACATAAATATAGTTAAACTTTAGTTTAGTTAATTTCTATTTTTAATTACCATCGTATTTTTTAAATTATTTTTAATACTTAATTATCTTAATAACTTTTGGTTTAATAATTTTATTCTTATTTAATCAGTTTTATTAATCTTTAATTACAATCATCAATTTTGTACATTTTTACTTAATTAACTTCACTTTCACTTAATCATTTTTTTACCTTAGTCATTATATTTATTACATTACTTGTATTACAATAGAGTTGTCATTGTAAGTTCATTAATTAATTTAATTCTTACTTAATTATCATTATTATTATTATTGCCTTAAATTGGTTTGTATAATAAAATTGAAAAAACGTATCCGCTTAAAATGTTACATCAAATTTCTTACTTATTAGGAACTAAATTATTTTATAATAATATAATAATATAAGCGATAATATTACGCTTAATTGATTACGGTATAATCCTTGCTTTACGATTTCTCCTTCTTCTTCGATCTATTCCGAATTACACAATAGATCAAGTTTATTTGTATTAAACATTAATAGAATTCTTTTCGTAACATTTTGACAATTGAAATGCATTTCATGCAAAAATAATAAAAGATTGTAGCGTAACGCAATACACAATTAAAAAGTTTAGTTTAATGGAACACTTATACATTGATCCATAGCTACTAATTAAAAACAACAATACCCTAAATAATAAAGGAAAAAGCGCTGAATAAGAAATGTTTATTCTCGCTTTTTATTTCATTTTTTTCCTCTTTATTGTTTTATCTTATTTTATTTAAATTTTTTATATTTTGATCAAAATGTTTATTGAATCCAATAATACCAGGGATGCACAAACAGAGAAAAAGGCAAATCTCAAAAATAATAAAAAAAATCGCCTTAGAATGTATACGTGTGTCTGCAACGATATACATGTGTATCAAACACGATACCTAATAAAAAGGATTTGCTTGTGCTTGTTTGTTACAGGACTCTTACAATATTTTATTAAATGAAAAGTCTTGTTTTTCAATTTTGTTTTTGCTTTTTTACTTTTTGTTGTTTAGCTTATTTTATTTTATTTATTGCGAGCTGAACGAAAGGGAATTGTTATGATACATTATTTGTATGTGTGTATTTAAGTATACAACATAATACAACATAACATAACATAGCGTAAAGTAACATAAAGTAACGCAACTTATTGTGTGATACTTAATTGAAGGGTATAACTTATTGTACGCTCAAGATATAATAAATTCTTTTTGCAGAAAATGTCAATTAGGCGAGATTTTGTTAAAGCTTTAAAACCTCCGTCATTACACCACCATTTGCCGCCATCCACTACAACCACCTCTAACAACAACAATAACAATAATAACAACAATAATTATTTACTTACATTGTTCTTTCTCTCGTCTTGTTGTTTCTGGTTTTCTTCTTTTTATTGTAGTTAACAATAATAAAAACTTAACTAACTGTTTATTAACAGTTATGTAAGTAGAAGTCTTGCAGTCGATCTAGGCTGATTAGTAAGTATCTTATTACGCCTTGAATTGCATTAGCATAAAAAAATTTATTAAACTATTTCAAAAAATTTTGAAAGGAAGGTTTTTCACTAATTTTCAAACTTACACATATTGACAGACACTAAAGTTTGTCGAGATAGCAAAAAATCTTATCTGAATCTGAAATCTCTTTTAGTGTTATTTATGGCTGCTTAGACTTTTAGCACTCTACGCCATACAAAGAATCAAAATATTTTGAAAAAGTGAAAAAGATTTAAAGCCACAGAGTAAGAGAGAGAGATAGAGAGTTGGAGCAATACTGTGAATAAATGTGTGGAAGCATTTTAAACCAAAAATAAAAAAAACAAAATAAAGACAAAACGTTAAATATTGTATTGCCTATATATAAAAAATAAAATTGATTTGTTATAACTATACAAACAATAAATTAATAAATGCTGAACTCTAATATGAAATGGCAACGTTTGAAAATGCCTTTAAGAAATAATTTAATAATGATGGTGAATGCTTAACTTAACAATAATCAGATTGTACTTCCTATCTCGATTGTTGCACCCCTCTATGACTAAACTCTTATTTTAATATTAGTTTGACAGGAAGACATTTGAAAATGTTTTGCCACAAACATGCACTTGTATGATTTATGCCTTTACATACATAATTCTATACATATGATTTGTATATTGGCAGTATGCAACAATTTAAGAACGTTATAAAACATTTGATAAGTAAGCTCAAGCACATGCGCATCATGTTTATTAACATATAAGAATATTTACGCTTCTTTAATTTATTTCAAGGCATTTTTTATTTACAATTTTTATAGTGAAAAATAGGGTGCAACAAGAGCAGGGCAGTAACTTTAAGATCAACATAAATGAAGGAAACTTTTCTTACTTTAACAAAATATGCTCAGATGCAAAAACTATTTAAAAAACAATTATATTTCTATTAAATCACCTATTTATGGAACTAATAAACATTGAAAACTTTTCGCTTTTTACGGAACATTGTAAAGTTTAGTCTAAACAATCAAATCCATCAATAACCTTCAATAAACTTCAAATTCATGAGATTCTAGTTGATGAACGCTGTATATGAAAATGTAAGGTTTCCAAAAACGTGGCTATAACCATGAAACTATCGGAAGATAGAAAAAAAGAAAGAAGAGTAACTATAAGCCAAATGTCAGACGACATTGATTGTCAATTGAATTTTTAGTCATCCATACAATGAGGACATGATATCAAAAATAATTGCAATCGTGTGATGCTAACAATATTTTCTTGATTCTTCTTGATTGTAATTATCTTGTTCATTCGTTTGTTATAAATGACATAACAATAGCATTTTCGATGTTACAGACGACAACAGAAGAAAGTATTGAAAATGATGAAGTGAGTTGTTATTGTATTGTTATTAACAATATCGTTCCAATTGTTTGGTTAGGACAAGAAAAATCCATTTAGGAATAATGCTACTGTTTTTATGCTGTAAAAAAAAAACGAAGAAAAAAAATAACAAAGTATTTTTCTTATTATTATGACGTTTCATATGATTTCATAGGATTATTATAAGATATGATTAAAAATATTTATGATCAAATTTGTATTAATACACCTACAAGTGGACTTAGAACGATTGTGCAGAGATTTATATGACAATATTGGTCATATATTCAAATATAATGATATAAAAATTGCATAAGGCGTTTTTTAGTTTTATAGATTTAATATCAAACACATACGCATGTACACATGACATCGTTCTTTTCTTCGTTCATACAATCAATCACTGAATTTATTTCTTTTATTGATCATCTACCTTCCCTAGTTTTCAGGGATGAACAGATAAACTATAAGATATAAATTTTATGTTTAAACTATATATTTTTGTTGTAGTTGTTATTGTTGTTGTTACTGCTGTTGCATCACTTCAATTTAAAGCAACATTTTTTTGTTTTTTTAATATGAAAAAAGTACTACAAAATTCCTCTTTAGAAATATTTTTTGCATATGATAACTCTGCTAATCAAATACAACCCTGTAATTAATTTTTTTTTATTCTATTTATATAAAACTTAATAAAGTGTAAATTGACAAATATTCGTCAATTTCATTGAATGAAAACCAAGAAAGAAGAAGATAATTTATATTGGTGTAGATTTCCTGAACTTTTCCAAGAAGTTAAGAGTTGCCATGCATAATTTTTAGAATAACTGCTACTGCTGATAAAATTATTGTAAAAATCATATAAATTCTGAAGAGCCGTACAAGTACCACACGATCTTGGTATTTTAAGCGAATTGTATCAAAATTGCCTGAGACTTTGTAAATATCCTGAGAAATAAACGGTCTCTAACCAATTAAATGGATTAGTTATTAATTTACGGATAATTATAGTATTTGAGTATTCAAGCAATTTTTTTTTTATTATAATAGAAATATGCTTAGTTTAAACCATTTCCCATGTAACTTATGTTATGCAGTGATATATTATATATGTCTATTTGCTTAATCTTTTTCTTTTATGCCATTAAAAAAATTACAACAAACATTAAATCAAACAACAGTAGTGGAGGTAACAATAGCAACAATAGGAGGAGTAACTACAGTAGCAGTTGGTGTAGCAACAGCAGCTTCTATAGTTTGTTACTAAAAGATCTTAAAAATTTCTTCTCTGGTGATTTATTTTGAAGAGTAAAGAAAAAATTAATACAAAGAGCATGTCAATGATGGTAAACAGTCTAAGTAAATAGGATACATCCTACAACACAACGCGCTTTACACTTACATTCAAATTCGTGGCGTTATATCTTAAAAATTGTCATGACTTCATATAAAAATATACAAGAACAGACAGCAAATGATACAAAATAGATTTTTATGGAAAATAGCAGTTTATTCCAAATTACTTTACTAAAAGTTTTGCCATTTACCTAAAAATATTATACCTTTAGCTTTAAGTGATGATGTGGCATCTAGAAAATTTTAAAAACATCCAACAATCAATAGAAGAATTAACAAATAAACCAAAATAAACCAAAAAAGAAAAAGGAAAAACGAAATAGGAATAACAAAAAAAAAAAAAGAAGAAGGAAGGAGCACCCAAAATACAACAAGAAAAAGTTTAACATAAAAATGCGATAAAAATTGCGATTTATTAGCAGTTTCAGTTTAAAATCAATTATGGTGGAATGTAGAACATTATGGCAATTTGGCAGGAAAAATTATTATTATTATTATTGTTGTTGTTAATGTTGTTATTGCTATTGTTATTGTTATTGTTGTTTGCTATTCTAGCAAGTATATCAACGAAAACATTTATTTTTATTCCTTAAGAAATACTAATGATAGTGATGATGATGATAATAATGATGAAGATGAAGGTGATGGTGATAGTAATCCTATACACATGAATAAAAAAAGAAGGAGGGAAAATTTATAGTTAATAGTTTTTATATCTTTATACTTCTACAATTGAACGAAAAGAAAAGGCGTAGAAGTTTTTTTTGCTTTTGTTTTGTTTTTTGCTTTTAAAGCCGCCAAGATCATCAACGAAATTTCACACTGCCACTGCCATTGTAAATAATAACAACAACAAGTGCTAACAATTGTTAACCATAAGTAAAATTTTTTAAAAAGCTCTACTTTTATCGATAAAGTGTTTTGCTTGTATTTATAAAAAATGGAAAAACGGAAAACAGAATGGAAAATAAATAGTAAGAGGAATGAGTGTAAGAAGTATTGGAATTATAGCACTACTATTTTTTTGCATTTTATACTTTTCTTATTGCAACTGCTTCTAGTTGTTGGTTGTTAGTTGCTAGTTGCTGGTTATTATTCTTTCAACTATTATTGCTGTTGTTGCTCATAGATGATAAATTAAAAGACTAACTTGACAATCGCTTAAGCTTATTTTATTATTTTTCTTATTTATTGAACAAACAAAACAAATAAACAAACCAGAACAACAGTCATGACAACAAAAATCAAGTGAAGGATACGAGAGAAATAGAAATAGAACATCAATTTTAAAAGTTTAACTTGATTTGGTTTAGTGGCATAATGCGTGAATGCAGTTTGTATAAACACTATCACCCTCTTCTAAACTATTGGCTAGCGATTTGTGAACAAAAAGCGGTATCAGTAGTTGCACGCGTTATATTTTGTTGCCACAGTTTGAAAGCATAGTTAGGTCTTACAGTGATTATATAAAATATGTGGAACATTGAAACTATTCGTGTACATTTTGTTAATTTTTGTATTTAATCTGACCATTTTTACTATAGTGTTCTTATTTACTACAATGTTGTTGTTGTTGCTGTTCTTGTTATTGTTGTTGTCATCATCTCTAGTCCTAACATATAAAACATAAAAAGCTTAACATTTCAAGTCAAGACAAGTCTAGAGGTAGCCGTATATAATAGGATTACAACAAACAACAACAAACAACAAGACCAACAATACTGTAATACATTAGAATATTTAGAGCACGTAGATGGACTTCATTAAAGTATACACATAAATATATGAAAAAGTAGTTAAATCTTTTTAAAATTAAACAGAAAGTTAACTCTTTCAGAAAGACTTAAAACTTTATTCTTACATTGATTTAAAGTCCTTTTTATATGATAAATTACAGAATTACTGATGAAGCTCTTTAATTGTAAAAGAGTCCATTTTTATGCAAATACAAATATAATGTTTGCCATAAATTTCTTAAAAAGTGTGAACGGCGTACAAGATCTCAAAAATCGTTCTTAGGATACAACGAAACCAAATTTGAATAATATTTTGTCGATTTTAAAAGCTTAAAATTTACAGAATGCTTTTGTATTTTTATACATAAGCAAATATTAAATTAGCGTTAAGTCATTCTTGAATTGGAAATGGTTTTTATCTTTAACTCAATAATTAGAGCTCGTTTTTGTAAAAATTTAAAATTATATTTCGAGTTAGATCAATCGTTATCTTTGATAATTTAAAGAATATGCCTTGAAAAATTTTTGTTACAAAAAAGCGGTATTTCATTATGACTTACAAATGATATTCCGAATAAGTTTTTTTTCATTCTCAAGACCCCGCTTTGATATTGATATTGCAAGTCAAAATTTAAAAGGAATTGAAATTGAATGTTAAAAAAATCTAAATTAAGAAATTTATTGTACCTTTAAATAGTATCAACCAAATGTTTAACCAAATTTGCTAATCTTAACAAATTATTTTTGAGCAAAATTAAAATTAAATTTCTGTCGTCTTGTAGAAATCGCCCTTGTCAACAAGATTTAACTTTTACACAATTTTTACTTGCTTTTTCTTATACATGAAATGAATACAAATATTTTTTAAGGAAAGTTATAAGTTCAAAGCAGGTAAATATCTTAAACGAACGACATGGAATGGTATAAAGTTGCTTTAAAAGAAAGATTACATAATTCGTTGATATTGTTTTTATTGTTGTTGTTATTTTGTGGTTACCCTTTTTCTTTTCTTTTTTGGGTTTTTTTTTAAATTGTTACATAAAGTTGTTTTGTGAACATATAAATTTACTCAGAAAATATATGCGAGCAGATTCTGTGGCCATTCCACATATAAATAATGAATAGAAATAGAAAAGAAATTAATATTATTGTAGCATAAGAAGAGCAGGAGAAAATTAAAAATAAAAGCAAACGGAACGACTAATTTCTAATAGCAGTCAAGCTTTTACATAAAAATGTGAGTGCATATGAAAATAAAAATGTAACGTAATGCAACGCAATGTTATGTAAAGTAACATAGCGTAACATAATATTGCATAATATAGCAAAAACGTGAGTTATAAGTAATCTCTATTATTTGCATTATTTTCATTATTATTATTATTATTGTTGTTGTTACTGCTGCATTTTTTTAATATTTTTTTTTGCCACTTAACATTTCGTTTTTTAGAAGATAAAGTTTAAACACTTCATGTCGTTTTGTACATTATTAAGTAATATTATTTGGTTATACATATGTCCGTCCAACCAGCTAACTATAACAATTGTATGTCTACTTATGTTAAATAACAGCAATAGTTTTTTTTAACCAGTCCACAGAAATATCATATGAAAATATTGCCAGAAAGTTCATCGAATGGTAAAAATCCTTTTTTATTATTATTGTTAAATTTTTTTCAAGTGCTTTTTGTTTGAGCAGCTAGAAAAAGCATCTTTATTGTTGTTATTATACAAGGTTTTTTAAAGGAAACTAATACAAATTTTATAAATTTAATTCCAATTTAAAATTAATTGTTATTGTACAATTTATTGTTGTTATTACTGTTATTGATGCTGTTATTTTAGTTCGATTAAGTAGAAAATGTGATATTATTTTTTGGCTCATGTTGCTCAAGCCATAACAAGTGCCATGAATATATTTGTAAAAAATGAATAACAACAAAAAAAATGTTATACTTCTTTAGTAAAGAATATTAAATGCGCTCTACAACATACGCGCACGCTACATTAAGCTTTTAAATAGTATAAGAAAAAAAATTCATGGCTAAACTGGAAAGTTTTTGCAATATGACGCTTAATTTGCCAAAAGAAGATTTTCTCTAAAGATGTATACTTTAAAAAATAGATTAACATCGTCAATTATTTGAAGAAATTCGAAACATTCGATAATAATTCATATTAAACTTGTTTGGGATTATCACAAATCATTAGAGATTTTTTCGACCAAAGATATTTTAAAAAGCGTTTACAAAATTCAAAATTTCGATGGATGATTTTAACAGAACAAGTTCATTTGATTAGATTTTTTTAACATAAAACCCCATTTATGTAAAGTATAAAAAGCAACACCAAAAAAAAACTGAAGCAGCAACAACATTAACAACAAAAAAGCATTAACGCTAGTTAAGAAAATATTTCAATATCAAATTTAAATGTGTGCGTTAACTGCGCTACTTGGTGACAATAAACTTTCTGTTGGTCGTTGGTGCCATGTTATTATTGTTACTTTTGCTTATTTTTTTTCTCACTTCTTTCCAATAAACATTTTTTAGCATTCTCTGCATACATACACACACACACATATTTGCGAGAAATTTTAACACAAGCCATTGAACCAGTTAACCAGGAAAAGAAATGTAAATTTTGTTTTCTAATTTTCGGTTTTTTTTTTCGGTTTAACATCGCAAATCGATATGGAAAAGTAACCAAGCAAACAAGAAAAGAAACTTTTTCAACGTCTAAGTGTCTAGTTAAAAATATAATTGCACAATAGCAACAAAAACAACAAACATTTAACGAGAAAAGAAAATAAATAGCTAAAGTTTTCAAAATAATTTAATTTCGTTTTAAAAATGCGCCCACAAGTACATGTGAAACAACTTTCAATAGCAAAGTCTATTGATCTTAAGTCATACGCAGGAGACAATGCGTCAAAGAAACAAAAATTGTTCACAACTTTCTCAAATCTTCTTTAATTTAATTCGTATAAAAATAGGTGCAAAGTTTCAAATCCTTTCTTTTATACCTCAACTCTTTGAGGAATATATAAAAAAAGTTTCAAAAAAAGATAAATAAATTATTCTGAATATGAATCATCATTATTCAATCATCAAAATTTTGCAAAATTTTGAATTGGATTTTATTGTAATTTTGTTTTAGATCACAGAAATCACAATACCAGTAAAGGATTAAGAATAACTTGCTATATAATTTTAAGTTTATCTATTCATCTCAATTAAAAAGTTTTTTTATAAAAATTTTTGTATTATTTTAAAATTATTTTAAAATTATTATTTTAAAATTATTCTTTTAATGGAAATTCTTAAATAATTATAAAAAAAAGGAATAATTAACTAAAAAATCCAAAGGAATGCACAATTCAAAAGCAAGTAACAAAAAAGATAATAAAAAAAGCAGAGAATCTCCATAAAACGTCAAGTTCAAAAATTAACAACTTTGATTTCTTTTACTTTTGGACGTTTCACATATTTACAAATACATTGTTTTTACATTGTTAATTATGCTGTAGAAATTTTTTTTGTTGCTTAGTCAAACTAATAAAATTTACCAATTCTAATAGGAATCGTTGTTTTCATAAATGACTGCAACTATAAAATATTTTTCTAGTTCATCTTTCCAATTTTTCTTTTTCTCTTCTTCTCTTTCTTAATTTTTCTTACTATTTTACTATTATATTTGTTGTTGTTTGCGATGTTTACTCTAGTTAAGGAAATTTAAGGGCACAAAAATCTATCTCTTCTATTATTTAAATTTTTTTTATACATTTTCAACTTCATCTTCATTTCTCGTTCTGGTTTTTTTTCTACTTGCTATGCTTTGCCATAATCCTTATTATTACCTTTATCTTTATGTTAATAAGGTAGAAAATTAAAGAAGAAAAAACATTATCGTTATACAACATACGAACAAAAAGGCCATAAACTAGTGAGAGATCATGGAAACTATTTTGCATTTTGCTTTTAGCAAAAATCGTGATTTTCAGTTTTCTCAAATGTTTCCTTTTATTGCTTTTTCTTAGTTTTTTCGCTATTTTCGACTTATTACTTTTTCTTTTTTTTCTAATGTATGAAAAGCATACTAAATAATAAAAATGTTAGATCGTATATTCATACATTTATAAAAAAAAATCGATCATTGTTCAAATTAATTTTAGTCTGCCTGCCTTAGAATCGAATCAAACTTTAGATGAAATTTTACTACTCCTGGTGTCAAGGCCTTATTGCAAAAAGCCTAAATCGAACCATCTTTACCAAATTTCCCTCTAAACTCCTTTGTTTTGAAATAAGGAGTAAAAGCTTACACTTTGAACATTTTCTTACAAGAATTAGCACAGAATATATTTATATCGGTAATTCGGAATCAGGTAGAATACTTTTCCAAAATCATTTCTAATATGTTTTTTTTTGTTCTATTTCTATTGCTTTGTTTTTATTCCTGTTCTAGAAAAAGTATTTCATTCATTTATGCGTAACAGCAAATATTTAAATTCCTCCTTAACAGTGTTTTTGCTTTTTCAAAGAAATTTTTTTAATCAAAAACAACAAAAACGAATTCAGTATAACCAACAAAAAACCAAAAAAACGTAAACTGTTTTTATTGTTGTACACAAACAATAGAATTAAAAACAATTTTCAATTTCAATGCAATGCAAAGCCATTTAAGACGTTGCCGAAGTATTAGTGGGTTGAGTTGAATGAGTTCACCTGCTTTGACCAGAGATTACCGGTTAAAGATTAAAATCACCTGCACAGTATTGCACAATCAACATAATATTACTACCACATATAAACAGACTCTGCTATTATGGAGTTAATGCCAAAGACATGTTGCACCCACATATGGACAGACATATTTACATATATATATAAAGTTTTCATTTTTGTTTGATTCCTTCGTAGAAACCAACAGTCAAAGAACAACAAGTAATAACTTGGCTTTGAATTAATTGGCTAAAAAAATATTTGTTTTTTTCTTTTGCATATTTTTATATTTTTATTGTGATTTTTAAATTTAGATATTTCTTGGAAGTTGTTTTTTATTTACCAACTTTCCATGGTAATTTTACAATGTAGGTTTTAGAAAGGAGATAACAGAAGTCCAAGTGGGAATTAATTTTATGATAATTTGTCCATTCAAAAACAGTATGAAATAAAAGCTATCAAAGGATCAAATGTTTCAATTTTTAAACATATCTTTAATATTAATAAATTTAATATAAATTTAATAAATTAATTTTTCATTATATATAAGTTTGATGGGTTCCCGCTGAAGCGATATCTATAAAAATGGATACTTCTCTGTTTAAAAATTCTTTTAATACGAATATATTATGTAGAAAATTACAAATTATGTGAATTTTTGTAAAGTTCATTATACAAGTTTAAAGTTTTTTCCCAACAACTCTTTTAAACTTTCTTTGCTCAGCCTTTTTCATTGAAAATTTTGTTTATGCATACATTACACATCTGGCCGCTGATTATATATTCATATTATATTTTCATTAATTAGGAGTATAACAAGAACAAGCAATATTAATTTTATAATATAAATTAATATATGAAGAGCAAGGCATCCTGTCTGCGTTTTCCCCTTTTTCAATTATTATATAAATCAAATATTTATCTATTATATTAATAAATAAAATATTACAGAAACTACTGAGACTAGCGGTTAGGGACAAGAGATGAAAAACACAACAATAAAACTCATTTATTTAAGTTTGGAATAAAAGTAAGAGTTGATATTCTTCCACTTACTTTTCTTCTTTTTTATCAATGTTTAAATATAACATCTATTTCATTTTAAAGATTAGGCCTTTAACTAATTGTCTTGATTTAGTTCGGATCTGGCGGCAATTTCCTTTACCATTATTTGTATCACGTGTAGGCATAGACTATAAAGTTGCCTACCATTATGTTAGAGCACATGACGCGTATTTCCATAATTATTTGTTTGTACAAGTGTTTTGTATACCCAATTTGGCTTTGACTTACCCGTTAAAACAAACAAACACAAACACGTAAGGGGGAAAATGCTAAACTTTAGACAATTTTGAAAAATTTCATTTTATTAATTTTATTTTTGTTTTTATTGCATTGGTATTGGTGTTGTTATTGTTGTTATTATTGTAATTGCTTAATTAAACAGAAGTTAAATGAGAAAAAATTTTTTTCTCCGTATCTTTTTGTTCTATATTACTAAACAACAGAAACAAATACAATTTTCATGGATACATTTAGTTCATTACGTTATATCATTTGCTTTATTTGCATGAGTGGGATGTAAACGCTTATTTACCTGCCAAAATTGTTAATTGAACATAAAAATTAATAATGAATGCTTTGTTGCAAGCAAGAACAATAATTTTTAATCCTATCAAACGTTAAATTGAATAAAAGTAAATAAATAAATTGTACATAATAAGTCTGAGCTTTGTAGAACGTCTGGCTCTGCTTTCCACTTTAACATAAGAGAGGGGGATAAAGATAAAGAAATTTAGTTCTCTTCTACATATCAAGAAAAATTTACAACCATAAGAAAAGTGAAGTTTAAAGGTATTTTGTTACATTACGATATATTTTTAAAAAATTTAATTAACAGTAGAAGAATAACACTTACCCATAAAATATTCACTTGTGCAAAGTGACATTTGATGAAATTAATATAAAATTTATGTATAAAAAGAGCACATATAACAAATTAACATAATAAACATTACACGCGACACGTACTCGCGAGCACCTTAGCATATCATTAAACGGCCATTAGATTTTCTACTATTAACATTCTCTAACTGTAACGTTCTCTGTGTGAGAGAGGGGTTTATAAAAGAAGAGCAATTATAACCTCTGTGACGTACGAGAGAACAATTATAACATTTCTGTGATTTTTTTATTAGACCCTTTGAATTATCAATAACAACACACACGTACACAAACACAAACATTCTCTTTCTTTTTGCAAACTTTACTCTCCCCTCTCAACAAAGAAAGAGATTATATAAAAATTTACGAATACCGTTATGCCAAGTGAATTGAGCTAAATTGAGTTTCTTTTCTCTTTTCTTTAACAGACAATTCAATGCAAATTATTGAAATTTCATTTATTTTAGGACACTTCTTTTTGCAATTTACTTTTTTTTCTTTTATACTTATATTTTTATGTTACACGACTAGTTTATATTTATATTTATATTTATAATTATATTTATATTTATATAAATGTACTATTTTAATGATTTTATTAAATATTTTTCTATTAAATTGTTCCTTCCAACAACTTCACTTGTCACCACGAAGACGTCTTTCTTTGTTCTAAGCTGTTGAAAAGTAACTGAAAGTTTTCATTGTTGGTGTTTTGTTGTTAGCGTTTCAGTGTTGGTACTATTTTGTTATTTCTTCTTTGAGTTATGCTTTAGTAAATTGTCTTAATCTGAATGCGGAGGCAGGGGAAAATAAATGAGGAGAATAAGTAATACAACATTTTTGCGTTTTTTGTTTTTCTTTTTCAATGAATATTGCGGTTTTTTTACCTGAAATGTAAAGAATATAAAAAACAAATAATCTTGAAATTTATTTAGGGAAATGATATGTAAATTTAAAATACGAGTATTTTGGACTAAAATACTTTGGTTTTGTTGTGAATATCTCAAATTTGTTTAAAAATTTTTTAAATTTTGCAAATATTTCCCTTTATAGTTTAATAAATCCTACCGTAATGTTTTTTGTATGGCAAAAGAAACGCCAAACGAAAAAGAAGTTGTTCCATGTATTTTCCTCCTTTTTTTTCCTCTTAAAAATAATTTTTTATTTATAGTTAACAAAAGAAAGACAATCCCATTGCTTGCTGGGTATTGTTATTTATTTAGTTCTTCTTCTTACACATGCTGCCATATTTTCACTCTATAATAAAAGGACGGACATTTTAGCAGACAGACAGACAAATAGACAGCAGACAAGTTATTACATGTTACCATCTAATTTATAAGCCTTTCAATTTTATATATATATTTTATCATGCTCTCTCTTTTTAATATTTATCTCTACTTCAATATGCAATTTTCTCTCATTCACACTTGATATTTATATAATTTCGCTTATGGTTTATACAATTTCGACATTTTTCTTTCTTTGTTATTGTTAGAGTTATTGTTGTTGTTTTTGTTGTTGATCGTGCTTTTATACTGATATTTTTGTGACATATTTATGAGAAATTTTTCATTTTACCATTTTTTTTGTTTTCCTTTTTTACTTTGCTTTTGGCTTTTTTTTGTTATAGAATACTTTGTTGTCAAATACATAGATAACTTATACACATATTCAATGAAATGCATTAATTTTTGCATTTTGTTGTCATTGACGTCCACAGTGTTGTTGTTGTCCTTTTCTGTTCTGGTCTGTTATTTTTTCTTTTATTTTTTTACTTCAATAAAATTGAATGAAATTAATAAATAAGCGTAAATAAGTGAAAAAAGTAACAAACAATATAAATTAATATGAAATTTATTTTTATGCGTATGCACGTGTAATTATATTAATAAGAACAACAACAACAACATTCGCAAAAATAAAATTAAAAAAGTTCCATCTTGATAATTATTAACTCAAAGTTAAGAACTCAACTCAATTTTTCGACGCGGTTGAGAAAATGGAAAAAAACATAAGAAACTCTTATTTGGTATGCACACATACATTTGCATATTTATACATCCATACAAAAGTTGAACGGAGTATTATTAACAAAAATCTGATTCTACTAAGAAAGAAAAAAAACAACACAGAGAATTTGGCACAATTTCTTTTTATTGATTATTTATTATTGCACTTCAGTTATATATTTATATATCCTTGTTTCTCCTTTCTGTAAAAATACATATTTTTCCATCTTATTATAAGGGAAATAACAAGAAGCAGAGTAAATAAAGTAATAAAGTTAATAATTAAAAATCCATTAAAATGAGTACTTAAATGGAAAAGAAACTAAAGGATTTTTCTATCAGCTTTTTACTATTCTATTTATTGGGCATAACTTACAAATGGAATTAAGGAATTAGAATAAAATTTCTTGTAAAAAACTTTTGCATTTTAGAAGCATAAATGATTTCATAAACGATTTCATGAACATCCAACTCCAGGTAGATAAATTTTCTTATAATTTGAAAAAATTTATACATTAAAAAAAATTAAAAAATTTTTTTTTGTCCAAATTTTTTTTAACATTAAGGGCGTGCCTTTCATTGAAATTTTTAAAGCAAATCAGAAAATACACTGGTCATGTCTCAAGTTATTTATGCCGAATTTTACAAACATTTGAATAAATTTATTATAACCAAAAATGGACATTTCTTTAAAGGTCTCAAAAAAAAAAGATCTACATCTTTTCATAAAGACGGCTGTTTTCTGAAGCCATGACTTTTAGTCTTGTTATTGTTGCCATCAAAGTACAATGTTTCATTAAAACTTACTTGGCATATATTTTTATTATTATTATTGTATACATTAATTTAAGAGCTTTGCAATCAAGCACAAACAACCATAATCTCTTGCTATCTCTTTCGTCGTAACTGACTGAATTGTAAGTTACAATTGCTTCTTAAAAATCAGCCAACGCATTATTGTATTTTATTTATTTATTTTGTATGTATATGTTAACACTCAATGATATATATATATATATATATATACATATATATATATATATACATTTATATATGTATATGTATATATACATATGTAAAAAAAAGAGATAAGTATACGAAATTCTGATTTCAGTTGCAAGTGTTTCGCATTAAAAGTCTAGCAAGAGCTTAAATAAGAATATTTTATTTGTATATATATATATGTACATATATATATGTGTGAGTGTGTATAATGAAAAAAAGAGGTAAAATAAAAGTGCAAGCGACACTTTTATTTATATGGCCAGACATGAAATAATTTTGCACCTACATTTTTTTTTCCTTTCCATACGACACAATAATGTTACACATATCCTTCTCCAAACCAATTTGTGTATATATTTGTCCATATATATATGTATATATATCTGTATGTGTATATGTAACATATTGCAGTAAGCTTATTGTCTGATCTTTTTTATATGACTAATAAAACTAAAAATCTTTCAATACATTTTTATATTTATCCGTTTTTTTTTTATAGTGGGCTTACTTGCTGCAATCATTAATCTATTTTACTAATATATCAATTCAGTTTTTTTATTTATAATTTCATCTCAGTTTTTTCTTTGTAAGTTCTGTAAAGAATTCTTCTAAAAAAATATGGTCATTTTATAGTCAAAGTTATTTCTTGTACCACTAAATGCTTAAGACTTTTTTAATTTACTGAAAATGTTTAGTATTTTTTTTGGGTCTAAACATAACGCTTAATAAAAATGGGCATAATACTGATGATTACTTTTCTTTATTTTGGAAATATATAATATTCAAGGCACTTGTATAATTTTACATATTTTCCTTTTAAGCAAACTTATTCGCAGCAATATTTTGATAGAATAAGTTTCTGTGGTAAATTTAGATTATATTTTGAACTCTCGATTATATATCAAAACACCTCCATTTATACTTTCAATCGTATTTAAAAGTACAATGTAGAAAATTAGGTCTTCGATTTGTTAGATTTTTTTTATATTCAATTTCTACTTTAATTTTGTTTTCTTTCATAATTTTTTATACCTTAAGCCCACTGTGCTTCCTCCATGTTACATATTGTTAAATTTTCTTTTCCCGGGTATTATTGCTTTTCTTCTACTTCTTTTTCTTCATGTTAATGCCGTGTAGTGTGTTTCATATTAATTTGTTTTTTGCGTTTCATTTTTTCTTTTTTTCTTGTACTCAACTCTTGTGGTTGCAATTAATTTGTAACCGATTATCATCTTCAGGTGCCAAATAAACTTCAAGAACATGCATATAGTTGCCACAAAAATCGAAAAAATTCAATCTCTCTTTTTCAATTTCATCCCCATTTTTTTCATATTTTTTTTAATTTCAATCTAAACCTTTTGTGTGTTTTTCAATTCATGCCTTATTAAAACGATTTGGAACAAAGTATAAATAATAATAACAATAACAATAACAACAAGAACAGCAACAACCATGACGCACAAATTCAAGGAGTGAAGAATGAAAGTGAAATGTTATGGAAATGGAAAAAGTAAAGGCAAAGCAGGGAAGTAAAAATTCTCCACATATAAATGATTGTACGTGGGTTGTTTGCCTTTAAATATACTTCGCGCAAGTGCAATCCGTATGCAAAAATTGTTCATTCCATTCTACTTTGCTCTTTCTATCTTTTCATTATATTCGAAAAAGTTTTATGGACGACATATCTAAATAAACAATTCAATGTCATCTCTTTACCTGTTTCGTTTTTAGTTTGTCTTTTGCGTGTGCTACATTGTGACTTTATATAAATGCATATATAAAAGAAGTAGATGAGAGTTCAAGTAAGGTCCAGACCAAGGAAAGAGAAAACAAATAATTAAATGAAGAGCCTGCATAAAATTTAATTCGTCCAAGATGGCAGGTACCAAAAAATAAAAAAAGAGGCAAACAAAAAAAAGGTCGGCTGTTACAATGGTCACAAATGAGCACAAGAAAAATGACAAAGAAGGCAAAAGGTTTTTAATATATATTTTTTTTTCCTTATAAAAATCGAAATGACGCATAATCTTTTCCATTGATTCTGTTTCCTTTACTTGTATCTAGTTAAGTCTATGCATGTAAAATATAGAATTATTTTACCATTATACGCGTATTTTTAATACATTAAACGACCTTTTTGCACCCTACAACTATATTTGTGGCATAAAATGTATGTAACATCAAGAAGATCTTGAGGTACATTTATTGATGATTTTGGAAGTATTTTCGATATAAATTTAAGTTGCTGTGTCCGTCTGTAAAACTGATCTCATGCCTACAAAATATACGATTTTAATAAATTGTGATATATAAAGTCTAACGTTTTGATTGGCAGAAATATCAAAAATTAATGAAATTGTTCGACTTTTGCAGCCCCAATTTATTCAAAAAAGTTTTCCGTTAAGAAAAACCTTCTGATTTTATAGTTTTATTAGGGAAATATGCTTCAATGTATCGCTTTGCCAAATTAAACATTAACATTAACATTAAGCCAAGTGGGTTCATTTTTTTTTGGATATTCAGGTCTTTTTCGCACAATTTTTAAAATTTTTCCAAAATTCATGTTTTTGTCTTTTTTGATACATTTTTCTCTTTCAAAATCTTTTCGACTCGATCGTTTTGATATTTACATATGGAATTACCTGCCATTAACCAACACTTGATGACTTTAATTATATGAAATTGTAGAGAAAATTATGAACACAATTCGTGGTACGGATGGTGCATGCATGCTTGTCTATCTGTATATACATGTAAAGTGTGAAATGTTAAGTACTATGGAATGTATGATGGTCAATTTCCCTTACTCTAAATGTTTCTTTTTACTTATCTTCTATTCAAAATTATTGCATATTGCGTTTGTGGTAGATAATTTTACAGGTTGCAAAGTTCTTTATGATTGCTGGTGCAATCCATATGTATATGTCGTGTATATGGTGTGTGTGTATATAAAAATTTTATTTTCATATCATTTACGTTTCGTGAGGTATATTAAATTTGAGTGAAGATTTGCCTTAAATTCATTTTATTGAAAAGAAATGTAGAGTTTAGATAATGCTTTGCAAGGCCGTTAGTTCTTGGAATTTAGAAATCAATGGCTTAATATTCTCAACTTATAAGAAATTTGAAGGAACTGGAAATGAAGTAAAACAAAGGAATTAAAGACTTTTGTGAGTTGGATTTGGCCCATCATCATCTCTTAAAGATTAGTTTCAAATTACTTTCAAAAAAATTGTGTTTAACTGCTCTTAAATATTTTCAAAAAGTTATGATGTAGAAAATTCAACAATTGTCTTTAAAATACCTTATAACATTTGTCTTCTTATTCTACTACATTTTTCTTCTTCTTTGTATTTTTTGTAATATACACAAATGCAGTTGCAATAATTATCTATTTCATGTTCACTTGTTCACATGTCGAGCAAAATGAAAAAATATTATATTTTTTTGTTCATAAAATTGAAAACGAAATATTTGCTTAAATACAAGCCGCTCTCCTTTTTTTCACACCAAATGGCAAAAATACACAAGCAAGTTGCATATATTGTTTTACAATAAATGCCAACACGACATTTCTACATATTTGAAATTTATTTTGTTTTTATTTGTGTATGTGTTGTCACTTATGTTGTCACTTATTTGTGTGTGTATTTATAGTTAAGTGCGTGTATGTTAAATATTTAGATGGTCTTATTATGAATTATAATTATTTTTAGTGCTTTTCTTGTTTTGTTGTTTTTTTTACCTTTGAAATTCTTACTTTTTAACTTTTATGGTTTTTGTTGAAGTTATATTTCAGAACCAGCCATAAGAACAAGAAAAGCTTTAACAAAGAGAGATTTTATTAAGGCACTTAACTCAGCGATTGCAACGAAGAAATTAAGAGAAAGAGGAAAAGGAAAAGGAAGTAGAAAACGGCAAGGAAGAAGAAGAACAATCCAAAATAGAAAATTCAAGAGTAAGAAGAAAAAGTAGTGCTGCATCAATCAGGCAAAGTGTAGCATGGCCAATAATAACAACAACAAGGTACAAACATTCTTATAAAAATACTTTACGCATATTTAAAATAACGTGATGTAGAAAAAAGCAAAATAAAACATAAAAATAGGAAAAATATGAGAAGAAGAAGAAGTAGCACGTGAACAACATAAACCAAACATTAATAATCATAGCAAATTACCGAAAATTAAAAGAGATTTCCTAGATACAACTCAGGTGTATTTTTAAACCAGCTATGACAATAAAATATCATAAGCACGCACACTCACGGACGCACAAACAGTTACGCATAATCATAAAACATTTAGCATCAACGAAAAGAAGAACCAAAAAAAAGAAAAAACTCCAGCAATATGAAGAAACATATTAAATTAAACGATGTGGCAAAGCAAATTGCAGATATAAAAGGGAAGAAACTTTGGCAAAAGTATAAAATATCATACAAATATTTTTTTAATGTGTATAAGTATGCATGTCTGCTTTTCACCTTCTGTGTGTGTTCATTCTGAATATACTCATTCCCTCTGATAAGTTTTCGATGACAATTTTTCCTTTCTTTTCCTTTTCTTTCCTTGAAATTCTAATGTTTAAACTGACTGTTTGCTTTAATAACTTCAGTCAAAACGATAATAACAATAACAACAACAACGACAACAACGGCAGCAGCAATAACAACAGCAAAAAGTATCATCAAAATATCATTACTACATTTCTTTTTCCATTTACTTCTTTTACTCTTGTTCTGCTCTTTAGGTTTTTATTACCATTTATTTTGGTTTTTCCTTTTTTGTTTACTTTTAAATATTTTTTTTTTCTTAACATGCTTTTTTGTGTGTGTATGTTGTTTTTGGTCAGTTAATGGTGATATAAGTTGCATTTTAAGTTGCTCATTAAAATTGTGTTTAACAATCATTTTGACACATACAAAAATACGCAGGTCTATATACACAAAGACAGACTTATGAAGCTTATGCTTCATTTAGCTCGACTTAGCTTTAGTTGTTCCTTTAACATTAATGTTAACTTAACAAGTGTGTTTGTATTTGACCATTGCTTTAAGATGCGTTATGCATGCTAGAAATTCTTTCTTATTTTGTATGTTCCTTTTGGTTTTGTTTGTGTATCCTACATTTAATTTGAGATGCAAACTTTTTGTAAGAAGCGATATAAATACATCTTTTTTAAGTCTACCCGCTCTTTCGTATAATTCAAAAATACAACTTGCCAAATATTCCAACATACTTTTAACTCAAAAGGCAAATGCTGTTGCAAATAAGTGAAAGCGAACCGTGATTTCACAATCATTCTCGTCACTTTTAAAAAAAGAAGCTTTGCTTTTAGGAAAAAATTTTAAAATTTCAAATAAAGTTCAAAGAGTAGTCGGTGCCATTTTATAGTTATTTGACGAACTAAATAATTATGACGAGTTGAGTTCCGATCGTTGTGTATTTTGGAAGCCTTTTCCATATAAAGAACTTTCCCTTTAATTTAAAACTAATAACAATTTTTAACTTTTTTAACTTTCGTAAAATTTTTGGCTAGTCATTTACTTGTGTTTATTTAAATACCTTAAGCAAAAAAAATGTAGAGTATATTAAAGTCATCTCTGATGGCTAATAACGGATTTACTTGTTTTTCATATTCTGACTTGGTAATCTAAAGTGTAAACGGCCTGAATGGTGGCATAATATTGCTAGGGTTCTACTTAAGCTTTGCTTCTTTCTATCATAGTTTTCAGATTTAGGTTTGAGTGTTATGTGTGTATTTTTATGACAATTTAGCCATACTACCCCATACAGTTAGCCAGCCAACCAACTAGCCAGCCATAACAAACTTGCATTGCCATACCAGGTCACTCAGGATAAATATTCATGTTAAACAAAATCGTATAAGCAAATGTACAAGAAGTCAACAGATATTCATATATATATACGATATATATGAATATCTGTTATATATATATATATATATATATATATATATATATATATATATATATATATATATATATATATATATATATATATATATATATATATATATATATATATATATATATATATATATAACAGTTACCATTTTGGTAACTGTTTTCTTCTACGTTTCTATGTATATAAATAGAGAAATATAATTTAACGCCCATAACAGTCTGCAACATGGTGCTCTCATACATAACATTACACTTCACTTGACCACTACAGAATTTTTTTTCTTTTTTCTTTGTTTGTGATTTTTAGCTTGTGCCAAAAAGTTAAATATCTGTAAATGCAAGTAACAACAACAACAACACTTAACGTTAACAATGACATATGTATCAATTTCTTCATATTTTTTGGTTGAGTCTGCATGTTATTTTTTTTTAATAATTTTTTTTTTTTTGGCAAATTTTTACCAATTTGTTTTCCGCCACAAAGCAAACTTAAGTATTTAAGTGATAAAGCAATAGAGTTAGACAGAATAAGAGATGAAGGCAAAAATTTTGATAAACATACTGAGAGAAAAGGAAACATTGGAAGAGAAAGAGGCAAAAACTAGAGAGAGAAAGAGAAAGACATAGAAAGAGAGGCAGAATAGAAATATTTGCTTGCGCATAACAAAGAAATGAATTTAATTGACCAAATAAATCTTAAAATTTGCGCTGGGTTTACATAACATATATTTATAGATTTTTTTTTTAAATAAATCCTTCACATATTTCTTTGGCATTTGACATGATCATAAAAAGCGTCTGGCGTACAACAACAACAATGAGAAATATATTTTTAAAAAAAATGCAAAGAAAATTTAAGAATCTGCGCAAAGATTTAGTCAGCCTTATTGAAGGATAGTTTGATAATATAGGAATAGAAGTCATTAGATGGCAACGTCTTTTCCTTGGTTATTTTCTTTTTTCTTAGACAATGGCCAATTAATTTCAGTGTTTTCTTTTTTTTGTTTAGTTTCACTTCTCTTTTAAACTTTTCCAATGGAAATTATGCTTGAAGTTATGCACAAAAATTTACCAAGTAATGATTTCCGAGTTGATATTTCCATATTTTATATATAAATTGAGGCATTTAACTTAGTTCTTTAATTGAATAAATTTTTTGCTTATAACTCTCAGTTTCCCTCGCTCATGATTTTGCTGCCAGCAAAAACATCTGGCTTTCTTTATATTTTTATGGTTTAAATATATTTTCATTTTATTGCTGTTGATTTTTGTGAATCGTTCGTATTATTTCAATATTTTATGGGGTAATAATTTTATTTTTTCTTAATCTTATAAAAAAAATGTAGGCTTAAGCCGCAAAATGTTTTTTCTTTCATTAATTAATGAAACAGACTTTTTTGGAAGCAGTAGAAGGCGGGAGAGGGGATTATTTTATTATCTATATTTTTATTCATTTTAATAAATAAAAAAAAAATTCACTTAATTTAAGGCAAAAACACTAAAAGGATTATAAATAATTAAGGGAAGATTTCTTATTGAATTGAGCAAATTTTTATGACTTTTAAATTTCTGTTTTTTTGCAATTTTTATACCCTACTTGTTGTGTAGGGTAAAAATAAGCTTTTACAAAAATTTGTAACATTCAGGATGTCGCTCCGTCCATCTGAAATATATCATTTGAAATCATTGCCAAACTGCAAGTTGCAAGTCTTTCAAGCACTTTACCAAAACAAATATTTAAAAGTGCACGAGTAAAAAGGAATAAAAATGTGGATCAATCTCTTTCATACTTGCTATACAAAAATTTAGTATAACAAAATATAAAAATTGAGAAATTTGTTTTTGGCATAAAACAATATTTTGTCAAAATAATTTCTACTTTTTTTAGCAGTCACTTTTCACATATACATAAATAAATAAAGTAAAATAAAGTATAAAAAAAATTGAAAAGAAGAAAAAAGAAATCACAACCAAAGCGTTTGGGTAGACAGGGCCTTTTTGTTTTTTTGTTGTATTGTTTGGTATTATTATTGTTGTTGCCCATTGCAGTTAGTTAAAAGTTAATCAGTGTTGTATACGCCTCTTATAACACCAATCACACATAACTACAAGCACAACTTCTAACAACAGTAGCAGCAATAGCAGCAACAGCAACAGCAACAATTTGAATTACAAATACAACAAGTTAAATTGCAATTGCAATTCCAACTGCAATATGCACTATATTTTTTGTGTTATGTCAGTCTGCGTGTGTACAGAAAAAACAACCTGTTGTAATGGATTTTATAAAAGAGACTATTCCTTTCTATTAATGCGAAGTTTTATTTCTCCTTGCTAAACTTGGTTACGTGCTCGCCCGTCTAACTGCCCCCATTTTCCTACCAAGCCAGTTTTTTCTTTAGCTTTTGTTGTTGTTGTTTCTTCTGCTTTTTTCTTTTGTTATCGCTTGCTTTTGTTTATTTTCAATTTTTGTCTTTCTATTTCTTTGATTCCACACAATTTTTGATGATTTAATTTGGCGAATGCAAGAGGACAATAGCAAAATGCGTTAAATATTCAAATGCATAGATTTTAAAATATATTTAAAGAAACGATTGTTTAAAATGTGATATTTATTCGTCATATAAAAGGCCATGGGCATAGCGTTTGTAAAATTTTAACTTTTTAATTGCACTTTTAATTGCACTTAAATTAATTTTTCTTCCACTGTTGTTGTAATTGTTATTGTTGTTGTGCTCCACTAAAATCTATTCCTGTAATGAATTATAATTCGATTATGAGTATTAGAGTAAATATCTGAAAAAGTTTTGATATAAATTCATAAATCATTTAAAAATTTATTTCTGAGTCGCTTCAACTCTTCAACTTCAGACGCTAACCTTTACACAATCTATTCGACTCTATTTGCACTAGAACTGAAGGCCCTTGAAAATAAGCGACATACTAGAGTTTTGGCGATTTCTTTTCTCAAAATAAAGAATTAATTTTGATAAAACTAATTTTTTACGCTAGAAAATATACAATTTTAAATGGTTTTCAGCAAAAACTCTAGGCACGTCATATAATTTATTTAGTTTAAATTTATATAATTTTATTTATTAATTATTATAAAAGAATCTGATGTAGCGTACTTTATTAATTCTCGATTTTCATTTTCAAGTGTGTAGCTTTACCTTTTTTCATTTGCATCATTTTGAAAATTATACATATCTTAACAAATCTGTAGGCCATTAGTAAAGGGGTGTGACGTACAAGTATATGAGACATAGTAAACATTTAACATTTAACAATTCTGTAGCATTGTGGCTTATTGTTATTGTTATTGTAGCTGCTGCTACTAGTTGTTCCTGTTGTTATTAGTGGTAGCAAAAGTGTTTTATTCCATTCAATTTCATTATATTTTTGTTGTTTCTTATTCTTTTTTTTTTCCTTTGGTTTTTAGTTTTTATGAGCCAATCATAATGTGGTAGTTACGTTACCAGAACAGCTGCCGTAATAAGATAATATTAAGATAATAAAAAATTTAACAGCAATAACAACAATAGCAACAGCAATAATGCTAACACTATTTTTTATACACTTTTTTTCAAAATAATATTAAGTAATAATAATAGTAATAATAAATATATTAGCTTACATAAATGAACGCAAACACACACATACATACACTCTTACATACATTCATACATTAAAGTTATCATAAAAATTATTTTTTTCTGTTTTCTTTTTTTAAAAATCTTTTTATTCACTTCCACAATTAGAAATACAATAAAAAAGTGAAAAAGATAGATGTATAAAAAAAACTCATATGTAAGATTTTAAAGAAAATATTATATTTCATGTAAAATATTATATAGAAAATCATTAAGAGTTTATTCCGCAAAATATTTTATCTTCATAATATCACAAAATTTTCTTTTTAACAAAGAAAAAAGAAAGAAAAATGATTGTTTTTTTAGATAAAAGGCTTAAAAAAGCTTTCTTGATATGAAACTACAATTATCTAGTAAATGTGGCTATTTTAAAGGATATTTGAAAGGATATTCGAAAGTATATTCGGCAGGATTTTCGCAGGACTTTTGCAGGATATTCGCAGTATTTGGAAGGGATATTAAAAATATTAAATTAAAAATAATATTATGAATTAATGAAAATTGTTGCCTTTGGAATTCACATCCAGGACCTTATTAAAATTTACTTTTGGAAAAGTGTTTTTTTTTTGTGAAAATTGAAATGTGAATTATTCGTAAAATTTAGATTAATTTTTTAACATTATCTCTAAAATAAAGGAAAATAAAATGTTACAAACTAAAAAAATAATTCATCATTCAAGATTTTCTACAAAAATTAATTATCTCAAATATCCTTTTCGTTACATAAATGAATTTTTGCAATATTTGAATCAAAGTGATACTACTTTAAACTTGCTTTGACATTCTTATTCACAACTTTTAATTTTATAAATGGTGTAATTAAAATAATTTATTAGTTAAACGCAATCCATCTATTTCCTGAATACTTAAAAATTTAAAAGCATAAACCACAAAAAAGGAGAAAATAAATACTTTAAAAAAAATTTTACTTTACATAAAAGAGAAGAATAAAAATTAGTAAAAAAACAAATAAAGATTAACTATTTAATTTGATAAATTGTTATTAGTTTTAATTGTTATTGCTGCTGCTGCTGTTGTTGCTGTTGCTGTTGTTATTTCACCTTAATTGACTTATTTATAATCTCTTAATAAAAACAATCACCTCAAGCTATTATCACAGTTAATTAATTATCAATAAATTAAAAAGTAACATTACAAATATCGTAAAGTAAAGTATCATAAAAATTTTCAAAGAAGAAAGCTACAACAAAAGAAAGGAGAAGTAATAGAAAAAAAGAGAGAAAAGGCCAAATGTATATTTTTCATATTAACGCCTGATTAAATAATTAATTGTCACTGGCATCAAGTGTGTTAGCATATTGTTGTTGTTATTGTATAATGAAATATTTAAGAGTCATTATTAATGTTAGAGTTTCACAACGATCACACATCACTTGTCAGGCATAACAATCATTTTTTTTTCCATACAAAACAACAACTAATAATACCCGTAGGCATAATAATTATCATCATAATGATTAACATCATTATGATTATTACTATCATTATTATCATCATTATCATCATTATCGCATGTCGTATTAACATCATTATTAACAAAATAAGGAAAAAATTTTAAACAATTTAGTTGGATGGAAGATCATTGATCAAGCCTTTTAGTTTAAGTAACAGTTTTGGTTTAGAGATGATGAACGATTTTTTTCTCTTCTTTCTTACGCTTAATGTTGCTTCTTGAGATCCATATAGACTTTAGCTACATTTATCTATCTATCTAAATATCTAACTCTCTTTTATTTATAACTATTTCACTCTCTCTTTCTACCACTCTTTATAAATTAGTACTTTTCTCTTTCTCTCCAATTATTTGTTTTTGGCATTGATTTTGTTTTTGTTGCTGCGTTTGTTGTTGTTTTAAGTTGTTGTTTTTATTATTGCTTTTGTAATCATGATGTGTGCGCATGCATTTTGAGTTAAATGCTTAACTCAACAAGGCTTAACTATCTGTCATGTTGTTATCATGATTGAAAACGCATTAGAATTTTAAAGTAGTAGCCACAGTTACATATACACACACGTATATATTATGTATATATATACAAATGTATTCACACTAAAACGCTGTGTGGGGCAATGTAGCATAGTTAGTTGTTCGCCTGCTTGGCTGTTCGGCTGCTTGGCTGCTTGGTTGCTTGGTTGCTTGTTTATTTGGTTGGCTGCTTAGTTTATCTAATTGGCAAATTGGCTGGCTGGCCAACTGAATTGACTTATTCGATCTAACTGAAATCAACGATGACTGGCTGTCCAACTGTTTACTTATTTGGATGTGTGTGACAAGTGGCGTTTTCTGTTGGTTTCTTTGTTTGTTTACTTATTTGCTTGTTTGTTTGTTTGTGGGTTTGTTTGCTTTTTTCCTCTCTGTTGCTTTTTCTTTTATAGTCTCTCTTGCATTTCTTTTTATCACCAATAAATATATAATATAATTCGCATAGAAAAAACATGCCATACATTATGTGAATGTGTCTTTATATGTTTAGGCATATGTGTGCATATATGTATTTATGCAAAAAATATGCATAATGTATGTTGATAAATAGTTGATACTATCGTCAATTTGTCAGTTTGTCAGTTTGTCAGTTAGTCAACGTTGTAATAGAATCGCGGCCATAAACACAGCAAGTCAAAAATACAATAAAAACAAAGAAAAAATGAAGTAATAGCAAAAAATTGTTACAGAACAGAAATATATGTCTGTATGTGTAATATCTTGAATATTATTGAATATAAATTGTAAGATTTACATTTAAATATGAATGCGTGTATGTGCATTTGTGCATGTACGTACGTTTTAAATTTTTTAAGATGCCAACTTGATTAGTGATTGGTGATTATTGCTGCTATATACGTGCTATATAACGATGATAATGATAATGCCATCTAGAACATCTAAAAATCGTATGTTTGTCAAACTGAACTACGAGGAAAATAAAAAATTGGCAACGTAATAATAATAACTTAAAAATATATCAGCGTTAACGGGCTTGTTAGTGTTACAATACAATAAATTAAACTGAATGCATTTTTCTCATCATAATTTCGATGAATGAGAACGATTACCACTTAAAAGTGTTTGATACAAAACAAAAACGGAAAAAAACACAAAAATGAACAAGCAAATCAAACATGTGGTGTTAAAGTGGCCATGAGAGAATAAACCTCAATGTTCAACTAAAACTTTACTTTTAGTTTAACTAACATTTGAGCAGTTAGTTAATGTTAAACTCATCAATTTTCTTATTGTAAAATGTTTACGTGTCTATGAAATGTTATAACAAACTTATCAGCTCTTATCACCTCTTTAAATTATTTCAACTTCTTCTCAACAATACCTTCTATAATAATTGATCTTAGAAAATTGATTTTTTTTTCTTTGAACATTAAAGAATCTATTTAATAAAATTAAATAATAAGAAATTCTCCCTAATTTTTCTTGCTTTATATTTTGGCAATAACCATTTAATCAACAAAACAAAAACAAAAAACTTTTGATTTATTCTCGTAATACATGTCTCAAAATCTCAAAGAATTTGTCATGCTCAGAGAAGTAAATCTAATAATTTAGTGTAAAAAAAACAAAAGAAGAAGAAGAAAAACTATAACAACGTTCAAACAAAAATTTCAACTTTTATGTTATTTTGCACTTGCCAGCAGTTGTTAAAGTTCTTCTTGTAATTTTTTTTCCTGCAATTTTGTTTTTATTGCCACTATATGACATTGTGAGTTGTATGATTGCTTGATTGAATTGACTGGATTGATTTTAATAATGGCAAAAAATTTTATTGTTATATATTGAAAATCTTTCCTTTTGTCTCTCTCTTTCTTTCTATCTCTTTCTCTTTCTCTCTCTGGTTTTCTTTCTCTTTATGTATCTATCTACCTTTAACTTTTGTATATTTAAAGAGCTCTGAAGTATTCGATTTATAAATGAACTTACCTAGGTAAGCTTTTTCTTAATATTGCTGGTGTTTTTTTTTTAATATTTTTTGATGTTGTTTCTAATTTTTTCATTGAGAAAAACGAGAAAAGGAACAGTTGTCACTTAAGAGCGGCACTTTAAATTCTAAAACATAGAAATAATATTATATTAGAATCTGTCAAAATGGACTTTAAAAATTTTAATTTTATAAAATTGATAAGCGCTAGTTTAAAACTCTGCAGTAAGTAAATAAAACTTAGAAAGCAATATGGCAACATTGCAAATATATCACTGGAAGAATAAAAAGTGACAACAAAGGAATGCCCCATTAGAGCTTTTAGAAAGAGTTTAAACAATATATTAAACTCAAGGGAAGGAATAAGCATTCCAGGCGGCCACTTCATAAAATCGTAAAAGATCTTGTTGTTGGAAAAGAAAAAAAACTTGCCCTTGATCCAAAAGAATTAAAATCATCAATATAAAAAAAAAGTGTAAAAAAGTGGCAACACTTTGAAAAGTACATTTTAGATTTCTTGGTCACTTTTTCTGTAATAACGATTTTTTATTCATGTCTAGATTACAGGAATCACAAGGCACTAAAAAGTCATAACAATAATAATAAGAAAAAATTAACGTCTTTAGTGACTTGTAATGTGCCACCTTAAAAGATCTAATCTTGATTGGAAGAGGTGGATGACAACAAAAGCAACAACAATGCAGAACACCATATCATCAACAACAACAACAATAACAATAACAATAACAATGAACAGCAGCAAGCGGCGATAACAAATAAAGCAGAAAGCAAAGAACAGGCGATGATCATCACAATGACTAGAGATGATACAACGAAATTGAAAAAATAAAAAAAGTAAAAAAAAAATAAGTAACTGAAAATGATACGTTAATGAAACAATCAAGAGTCGAGATAGAGTAGAAATGATGATAATTCTTTATAAAAAAAATTGTTTTCTTTTTTCTTTGTTATACTCTTCTTCTTTCGCTCGTTTTATGATTTTGTGATACATGTATGACCACCAACGGTGAATTATTTTAAAGTTATAAGAAAAAATTTGTCAATTCATTTGAAATTCATTTTTCATTTAATTAATTTTTTTGAAGAAAATAACCAAATTTCAACTATTGTGATATTTATCATATAATTATATTACGAAACATATTTCGATTCTTATTGATTTCCAGGAATTTGAGAGTACATATTTATACGTTAAGAATAAACCACGAAATGCAGGATCGGATTCTTCAACGCTTAATATTACGGATTAAGGCGTTGACCATGATATCCAAACTGCTAACAAAGCCTCTATATCAGTGTCCGATTTTAAAAGGCTGGTGGCAGAAAAAGTATGCCCATATCAATTGATGTAGTGTAAAAGTGTTACATTAAAAAACGTAAGATCCCTTCTTTTAATTTGAAAATCAATAATTTATTAAAACTTCAAGTTAGATTGATTTTCTGTCCAAAGGTTTTGTTTTTAAATAATTTTTAATAATCAAGTTACAACAATTGTTACTGAATTTTTTGATAGGTAGTTTTTCCGAATGATGCTCAAACCTCTTAAATGAGAGATAAATGCCACTTTTTTCTGTCTAAATAGTAAGTTTAATCGAAATTGTAGCTTCGGGATAAAGCTCCTGGGGGAGTAATTTATTCAGACTTATTAAAAATGTACTTTTCGTTAAAAGTGGACTGTTTATTAAAAGTGCACTTATTTTCGCATATTTCGCATGTTTCTTTATAAAATTCTTTGTATAAGATGCCTCATAAGACATAACAACAATATAATTAAAATTTCTACAAAATTTTTGAATTGATACACGTTTAGTTCTCCCCACCACATTACACACATCATTTAAGAAATTATTCGTACAACAATAACAACAAAATAAGAAAAAACCCAAATAAATGGAAAAATTAGTTGAAAATTTTTTAAACCTTTAATTCACAATCATTTACAAACATATATATATATATATGTGTGTGTATATGTATATATGTATATATATGGAGATATATTTATATGTAATTAAGTGAAAAAATTTGCTTTTTATTAAAGTCAACAATGATGCTGTTCTTCTCGTTGTTCTCCTTGTCGTTATTGTGGTTGCTGTTATTGTTTTCATAGCTTAAGGCCCAAAAAAAAAGTAAAAGTCAAGTTTAAATACTTGATATCTTTTTTCTTTTAAATAATTTTATGGTGAATAATTTGTTTTTTTGTTTTTTGTTTATTTGTTTCTTTCATAATAATTTTTTCTCGATTTTACTTTTTGTTTGCTCTTTAAAACATGTATAAGAAAAAAAAACAATATCTGTTGCCTGAGTTATTTATTATTGTTTTTGTTGCTGTTTTTGTTAATGTTTACATGGAGATTATCTATAAATAAAAATTTCAAGGACATATTCACCTGTACCCGCATAAAGTATAATAAACTTGCTGAGTAAGTTTCATTATCATTTAATACACACATGCATACAAACATACATAAATAAACCCATACACATACACATATACACAAATACGAAAAACTAACAGACAATGGCAACGACACCAGCCACAACAATGAAGGTAAATATACAAATAATAATAATAATAATAATAAACGTTAAGTAGTTAAAAATGTACTTATTGTACAAACTTGTAATGCAAATGTTTCATATTATTAAACTGCCATTTACGAACGTGGTGACGATAGGCAGAGCTACAAAAAGCGTTTAGGCGGTGGAGTGAAATCGGCTTGATGGGAAAAAGGTGAAGATAGAAAAGTTTCTGTTTTGTGCAAAGTTTTACTTATTAAAATTTACCTCAAAAATATCGCTAAGAATTTTAAATAAAAATTTTGCTATAAAATCATAGAAATTGTAAAAAAATATAATTACAAGCATAATTGCAATTATATATTTTACATACATTTAATATGATGATCGGAGAACCCATTGAATTTAATGTAAATAAAAAAAAATTGTACTTGCCTAAATGTGATTCAAAAGTTTGGTTCTTGGAACCATATCCACCAAATTTTATCTATTAACTTAATGAAGAGATAAGTTCCCTAATTTGAAAACAAAGAGCCATGAAAGAATGTGTATTGCTATGTCCATCCGTCCATGTTTTGCAGACCATCAAATAGCCTTAAACTAACTAAGTAAATTTCGCTAAATCCATTGAAAAATGGCCAAGTTTTTTAAACACTATGTCAAAATAGAACTACCAAATAGTAGCGTGTTGAAAAAAACTAAAAAAAGGAAATGTTAAAAATATAAGAAATATTGAAAATGAAAACAGAAAGAAGTAAACCCATTTAAGTAAATAACGACAGAAAAATTGTGAAGTGCATAAAAGTAAAATTTTTTTAAAATAAATATTGATTTATACCAGTCACACGGACACACGCACACACACACACACACAGGGGTATGCAATAACAATTCAGGTTGTATAAATTAAATATTAAAAAAAAAGGAATCATAAGAAAATATAAAAAAAATAAAGGGCCTTGCACGGAAATTGAAACTGTTCCTAAAGTTGTTGTTCGTTATATCATTTTATTTGTATTATGCTTTCTTTAAGGAAATGAATTGTACCAAATGAGAAAAAAAAACACAATTGAAAAAGCAAAAATATCTGTTTAAGTGTTTGCGAAATCACTTGAAATTATTCAAAGCTCTCTGAATCACTTGATACATAGAAACTTTAAAAGTACTTAATTGAAATTTTACTATCTCTTTCTTTGTCGCACACACATGCACATACACACACGCACTCTATCTAACGCTTTCTTAACTTAACACTTAACAAGAAAGAAAAAAAATGAAGAGAAAGAAAACGAAAGAACGAAAGAAAACTTACGAAACATAAAAATTGACTGACTGAAGTGAAATATTAATGATAAAACGGGCAATAATCTTTAGTAGAAAAATGAATAGAATAAAACAAATGAATAAGAGGAAGAACTGAAATATTATTCAGTTCTCAGTAGGCTGAGAATAAGAAATTTGTTTTTCTTTATGCTTTTGTACTGCTCAGCACTAAGTTAAAAGTTAACGATTTTGATCGAAAAAATACCACAAACAACAATAACAATAACAGTAACAATAACAATAACAACAAGAAAAAAAATAGCCACTTTTTTCGCTATAGCCAGCTCAAGCGAGATCATCAATTTTAATAAAATCTACTTATTGTGAAAATTGCTAATAATGCACACACACACACACACACATATATATATATATATATATATATATACGGACACACATATATGTGTTGGGTGTGTATAATGAATGATTTGAAAAAAAAGGAAGAGCACGAAGAAGCCGAAACGCTAACAACAATAATGAAAGCAAAAAAAAGGAAAAAAGAAAAAAACGAAAAATTTAATGAAATAGTCAGACGGACCGATAGACAGACAGAATATTGTTATTGGAAGTTTCAAGGGCAAACAAATACATGTACATAAATAAACGTACATACACAAACTTCACACAATAAAATAAGAACGTGAATAACAATAAGAACAACAACAACAACTAGAACAAAAAAATAATAGCGAAAGGTAAAACGATTTCAAATGATCTAAAGAATGAAACTTGATGAAGCAGGTTGTTTTATGTGTATTGGTGGGTATGTTGGTTGTTTGTTCTTTTTGTTTTTTTTTTTTGGTTTATTAGATATGGTTGTTGCTATCACAGTTGTTGTTGCTGTATATTGATATTGGTATAAATACAAATAAGTAAAAAAAAATGGAAGAACTAGAAAGGAAAAAGAAACTACAGAGAAACCAAAAGTTCAAAAAAGAAAAAGAAACCAACTGTTTTTCTATAGACGCGGATGATTTTTCTTCTTCTGCTCCTTCTTTTCCTTTAACTATGTTGTTTTTTTTGGTACGCCCAACTGAAGAGAGTAAAAACAAACAAAAAAAGTGAATTGTAGAAAAAAAAGTTGTATTTATAAAAGATTGCAAAAATATGAAACAAAAATAAGCACACAAACACACCTGAACATTAAAAGGTAAAAAAAATATTTAGTAAGCTTAAGAGAGAGTGAGAAACAATGAGTGAGGAAGTGAGAGAGAGGGTGGGAATTTGAGTGAGAGAATAAGGGAGAAGGTAAAGAAGAATAAAATCGGCAATGAAAAATATTATGAAAAAAAAAAAATCAACAAAAAAAAACAATAAGTACGCAACGGCACGATTTTATTTTGTTTCTTCTACCTTTTTCGTTTTGAATTTTTTCCTTCTCAAGTATCTTTCGTGCTTTAATGTTTTCGGTGCGTGCGTGCGCGTGAGTGTGTGCGTGTATGTGTTGCCTGTTTTTACCACAATATTAAATTATACGTGAATTACGTGGTTGATCAGTTAAATAGCAATAATAACAACAGCAATATTAAGCATTAATGAAATAACTCAATAACAACAATAATAATAATAACAACAACAATAACAATAAATGACAATGACAATATTCAAGTGATGATCTCGGTATTAACTTGATCTGAGCTGAGGCATCAGCAGCGCAGATTTAGCTATAAAATGTAATAAAAACAACATAAGCAACTGAAGAAGCAGCACTACAGCAGCAATAATATAACAACAACAAAAATTTAATCTAAATTAAGAAGAATAAGAAATCGAACACGCCGCAATAAGCACGAAAACTATGAATTTGAAAATTGAAAATTTACATTAAGAGCAACAACAACAACAACATGAGAACAGCAAGAACAACAGCAACAGAAAATAGAGTTAAGCAGGGAATGAAAAATGTAATTCTAGTTTTCAAAGTTTAAAAGGGACTAAAAATGCTGTTGTTTTTATTGCTTTTCTTAACCTTGCTCTTTCAGAGTTTCTTTTCCTTTTTCAGATAAAGTAATAAAAATGACTGCTTTTGCTTTTTACCCATATTTATACAATTCATTCATTTTTCTTTATTTGACGCAATATTTTATTGTTGTTGTTGTTGTAAGAAGAGCAACCGCAAAAACCACAAAGTGAGCAACAAGTGTAAGTGAGCTCGAGATTGCACTAAATTTAAATGTTTACGCATATAAAAATAAATCAAAAATGCAAAAGAATTTTGTGTTTCATAGAGAAGTGAAAATTTTGAGATAAAATTGCTGAGTGAAATATTGAGATTTAGTGAAGTTGGAAATCAACTAGAAAATAATTGCTTTGGTCGTTTCGACAGCAGTAAAAATTATTTATATAAATAATTAGTAAATAAAAGCGGGAAACGAAACAAATAGGACAATGAATAGATTTAATAGCTTTAACAGTTTCAACAAAATATAAAAAGGAAAAATACAAACAAAACAAGAAACAACAAATTTATTCATTAGTTTGTTTTGCTTTTGTATAAATCCTTTCATTTATTTATTCAGAAAAATCACAGTTTATCTTAGTTTCAGTTTATGAATTCTATAAAAGTTTGATTTTTTTCCTTTTGCTTTGGTCGCCTCTTCTTAATGGTTGTTTTTCTTTAGAATTTAAGAAAAAATTTGTTTAAAGTTTAAGCTACCATAAACTAAAGAAGTCATACCAATAACAATTCTATTGTGCGACCATACAAAACAACAAATAAAAAAACCAAAAACCAAAGAAAAAAAGAGAAGAAGAAGAAGGTGCAGCCTTATTCTTATTGTTGTTATTATTGTTATTATTGTGTTTTGGTTTAGTTAAACATGCCAAAGAGACGTTTATTACTTTCATTCATTCTTCTTTGTTCATATTATTTACAATTGGCCTTTTTCAGCTACAATAATGTGGATTCTGCTCTTTGTTTACCAAATTATTATTGTTATTGCTATTGCTATTGTTGTTGTTGTTGTTGTTGCGGTTGGATGCGTAAAAGTTCAATGTGAAACGTGCTAGTGTCATGCTCCTTTTTGCCTTAATGGTCATTTATTTTTGCTGCATATACACACACACATATATTATATGTAGCTACATTTACTACCTCTTTCTCTCTCTTAGTTATAAAATCTTTACCTATTTACCCTTTTTTTGATAAATCTTTTGTAGATATGCCTTAAGTTTTCCTTAAGCCTGATTTTATGGGCTTTAGAGTTATATTCAAGAAGTCTTTTATATTATCTTTAGCTATAAATTTATTGTTGTTATTGCTGTTGTCGTTGTTTCATTGTTATTATCTTCATTTTGCTTGTATCAATTTTGCATTATTGTGAGCGGTTAGTTAATGTGTTCAATGTGTCTAAACAGTAGTTAGAATAAATAATGCATTTACTTTTTTTTGAACAGTAACAACAACAAACAAAAAACAACAACAACAACAACAATAAAAACAACAACAAACAACAAAAGTAACCATAGTAACAGCAACAATAGAATAGTTTTTCGAAAAACAAAATCGCATACAAATAATAATCACGCATACTTCTATAAATAAATTTTCTATAATGCAAGCACAAGTGTCTGTGAACACCTAGAACATTTTACTTTGTCTAAGATTATGAGAATAAAAAATTCATGAAAAACAACCAAGAAAAACAACCAGCCAAAAGAAGAACAGAAAAATTACAAACAAAAAAAAAAAAGAAACAAAAAAATAAAAATGAAGAAGAAATGCAGACAAAAATGAAAAGTGTTATTAAGAAGCAACTTAAAGTTGCTCTATAACAATGAAAGCGGAAATAATTTTCAAAGTAAATGTACCCTACTTAAAAAATTTTTTTATGTCCTTATTAAAAAGTTTTTTTTATATGAATTAATTCAAAATACGTTTGCATCTACTTGAAATTTTTCAATAGAAAATTGAAAAATTATTAAAAAATTATTATGAAATAATAATTTTTTAAAAAAGGGGTCTTTAAAGGGCGCGCCCATTTAATTTAAACAATTCAACATTAACTTCCATGTTGGATACTTTAAAAAGTGAACGCTGCAATAAATCTCATTTAACAAAAAATTCTTCTTTGCTTTTTAAATGAAACTAAAAACTTTTACTTCTAGAACTTAAGCTCCGTAGTTTTAATTGGACTGAGAACTTAAAAATAAAGCTGAATAAACAGATAAATTAATTCAGAACTTCAGGCTGACGCGTTAGAAGAATGTATAATTTCAAAATTATAGATTTTTATTATATTTTTAGTTCCATGTTAACAGTATTTTAGAGTCTTCACTGATAGATTTGATTCCTTTTCAGATTTCATATTGCTGCCTTTGTAATTTGCATGGACATTATTATTAGATTAGTTTTAGTGGCGATAAGTGCGTCTGGGTTTTTATATGGGTTTTCTTTTCATTTGTAATTTTTATGCAAAAGAAAAATGTTCAAAGCTAAAGTTTTTTTTGTGGAAGCAGAAATTTGCTTTATATAAAAATTTATCGCACTATTTTTGAAGTATAGAGTGTCCAAAACAATAATCCTACAAACAATCATTTTGCTTTTATATGAATTTGTATATGAGAAATATTGTTTAACAAGAACAAATATTTTACAATCAAATAATCATAAAGAAAAAGTAAAATGCTAAATAAATGGAAGGATCAAGTTTATTATATAAAAGTTATTGTATTATTTATTACATGGAATAATAATAACAATAAATATATAAATAGCAAAAGTAGTAGTAAAAGGATAATAAACAAATAATAATTTAAAACAACAACAACAACTAAAATAATAATAATAATAATAATAATAATAATAATAATAATAACAAAAGTGCAGTATTTTATCTTTTGTTATATTTAAAATTTCTTTCTTAGTTAAAAATTTTTCGAAAGAATTTTCTATAAATAAAAAAACGTGGATACGAATTACACCATTTAAGGTAGAGAGTATACTACGTTGTAGTTTCAGTAGGTAACATTTTAGAATATTTTGAAAAAGTTGTGTACTTTAGCCAAAACTTTTGATGAAGAAGCATTTTCTGAATCTGGAAATTTCAAAAATAAATATCTGTTTTTGCAAATGTTCCAATTTCATTATTTGATTTGAAAGTTGCAAATTAAATTTTCAAAATCTATATAAAAATTCATTCAAAGCCAAAAAAAAAATCTGAATAAATTTTTAATAACGCAAAATTTTTTTTCTCGCTTGTCAGTCTTTTTGCCTTTTTTTAAATCATTTAATTCTCCTTTGTAAACTTTTCTATTTCACTAAATCTATCTCTATTGTTGTAATTATTATAAAAAAATCTAAAAAAAAAGTTTTGCGTGGGAATTTTATGGGAAATGAAATGAAATGAAATCATAGCAGAGACGTTTGAAAAGAAAAACAAGCCTTTAAGTAATAGACAGCAATAACTATTGTTGTTGTTACAATAACAATCCAACGGGGACAATTTAAAAGAAGTGTCAACTTGAAAAAAAATAACCCAAGAAAAAAAAAACGAAAATGAAATTAAAAAAGACAAAAATTTGAATACGAGAAAAGAAAGAAACGCAGCAAAAAGGCAACAGAGACCTAAATGGAGAAAACAATAATGATTTCATCTGCATATGAGTCAAAAACAAGTCATAACTGCATTAACAACCAGCAACAGCAACAACAAGCAATAACTATAAATAGCATCTAAACAAAGCAGACAAATGAACTTAATATATGTATATTGCTATCTGTCTGTCTGTCTGTCCCTGTATCTATTTGACTTTCTGATTATCTGTCTGTCTATCCATTCATATACACATCCATCCATCTATCTACTTATTCATTTGGTCTTATTATTTGTTTGCTTGAGGGAAATGCAAATCATTTCAAACCGCACACACACACACACAATAAAATAAAGCAAAGTAAATCAAATTGAAATAAAATGAAATGAAATGCAACACAAAATCAAGCCCAAATTGTAATAAAATGTAAAAATCTAGTTACAAAAAAACTTAAAATCAGTATAAAATGAAAATGAAAATAAAAATAAAAAAAAAATTTATAGATTTTATTATTCTGTGTGTGTATGTGTGTGTATGGATGTTGTCATTGCTTTGATTGTTGGCATTCTATTTAACACATTTTTAAACTTTACTTATTATTTTTATAGTGATTAACAAAAACACCAAGCAACAATAACAAAAAAAATCTCCTAACTGACCATAAAATGCTTGAATTTACTTGAACTACAAAGCGATTCATTTAAATCGAGGATATTTCTCCTCAAGGAGATATGATTTCAAAAAAAAAAATTTCATATGAAAATTTTTGATTTGTTGGGGCAGAGGAAGCGGCTTTCAAAATAATGAACAATTTGCTTTTTTTAAAATTATTTATTCATTTGTTAAGGAAAAAATAAGCAAACTTTGAAATATCAGAAAAAAAACACTAAAAAAATTAATTAGAAAATGTTGGAAATTGAAAAATGGAACTTCGAAAAAAATTGAATGTAAAATTAACAAGAAGCACAAGAATAAAAAGGTATAAAAATATTGAACAAAAAAAAACATAAAATGTGTCTGCATATTTATGTCTATGACTGTGTGATATATAACATTTATTTTTTTTTACATTTTTCAATTTTTTAGGTTTCTCATTTCATTTTTTTATTTGCTAATGTTTTAGTTTTTTTTTTTTGAAGGTGGGAGAGAAGTTGTTGTTGTTATTGGTGTGACAAAGTTAAGTGTGGCTTATTGAAGATTATACCGGTAAAGTAATGCACACACACATCCATATATATAAAGCGTGTGTTTATGTATGTGTGTGTTTGTATGTACTTAAAGAAAATGACATATTGTTGATTTGCTGCTATTAACCATAAACTAAGTTTATTGTTTTTTTGCTGCTGCTGTTACTGTTACTGTTATCGTTGCCGCTGCAACTATTGCTGTTGCTGCGTCTTTCATTTGCTGTGCATTAATTTTTTTATATTGATTTCCGTAGTTTTCCTATATTTTTAGTGTAATATTTTCCATTATTTTTCATTATTAAATATTTCCAAAACATGCAAAGAGAACACGCACATAAACACACAGACAATCTCACACACTCACATATACATTCATACAAACTATGCAATGCAAAAATATAATTCTGCTTTCATTAACGTTTGCTTAGAGAGAAAAGGCAAAATTATGAAAGCCAATTGTTGCTGTTGCTGTAGATGTTGCTGTATTGTTGCTTCTAGATTGGTCATGAGAACTTGGCGCCAGTAATTTTTTTCTCTCAGATTTCTTCTTCTTTTTATTCTAAGAAGAAATTTCTTGCGAAAGTGATGGAATGACCATGAGAGACAGAGATAGTTATATACATATATATAATTATTTATTTATTTATTTATTTATATAATGTCTAGACAGACAGACATATCGAATGATTCAATTTAATGAACTCTGTTTTTCAAGTAGCTACGAAATGAGCTTTAAGACTTAGGGCATAAAAATTTATAAAACGCCCGCTTAAAAAGTGTCATTGTAATAATATTCAAGTGTTTACTCTTTTTCATATTTTTAAGTTTTACTTTGTTGTTTATTTAAATTTTTTAAAAAAAGTTTATTTTTATTCAAAATGAAAATTTCGCCAAAAGAAAAAAAAATTCTAGAAACTATTAAAAAGAAAAAATATGGTATAAAATTTAAACAGTCATGGCTATCATGGAAGCAAAAGCAGCAGCAGTAGCAGCAGGAGCAACAGCACCCACAATCTCATAGAAACTTTTTAATAAATTAAATATGCGAAAAATAAGAGAATAAGAAAAAACCAAAACAATATAAAAAATAGCAAAAACAAAAGGATAATAAAGTAACAAAGAAATCAAACAAACATCCAAAAAAATAAATAAACAGTAAGCATTATATTTCTAAGCCTTCATATGCAAATTAACAGAGTCAAGCTCAGAGTGCGTCATTGTTGTCTTTTTTACATTACAAAACAAAAAACAATGCAACAACCCAAAAAAGCCCAAGAAAAAAATAAACGGCATAGAGCTTTTTCGATGAAACAGCAGTTAGAGAGAGATTTCAAGTGCTTTTTTCCTATAAACATTTATTTGTAATATTATTGTTATTGTTTCTGTACCTTTTTTAATGGGTTTTTGTTTTTGTTGTTGTTATTTTATTATTTATTTTTTTGTAATCTGCAACGAAATGCAAAGTAAAATTTATGAGAAATTAAAGAAAATTTATTACAGTTAACAAAATATATTACACACTTGCGCTATTTCGTTTTCTTCTTCATCTTCTTCCTCTTCTTCTTCTTCTAGTACATCCCTCTGCTCTTCCCAGCTCTTACAATCACACATCAATTTTAAACTGGTGAAGATGGATATATGTATATGTGTGTGTATGTGTATGAATGTGCATATATGTATGTATGTATGTATGTGTGTATTTGTATGTTCATATGTGACGTACTTTATGTTCACAACATTATTATTCTTGAACCTTACAGATTATTATTGAGATGTAATCTCAAGCTACAAAATCAAACAAAGAAAAGAATAAAATGCAAGAAAAACGGATCAGCACCAAACCAAGCACAACAAGTATCAGCATAGTCATTGCTGATTTTTTGATTTGCTGAAAATTCATTGTGAGTGATTGACTTTTTATTGCCGTATTGCAATAATAATAATAATATCAAAAATAACAACAACAACAACAATAATAATAATAATAATAATTATGCGATTTCGCCCAAATATATACAAATTCTATTTAAAATCTTTGAATGTGAGAACATTTAGATCATTTTATTTGATAAACTTTGTATAACAACAAAAACAAATATAACAACAGTAACAACAGCATTAGCAACACTGAAATATTTCAATTCTTTTTAAATATAGAAATATATAAAACAAAATAATAGTGTTCAGGGTGAAGTTTTGAAATTAATACGATTTTCTGAATTTTATTGATTTTATAGGAAAATTAAGAAATAAGGGTTATAGCAGATACGTATACTTAAGAAAAATCAGCAAAATTAATGAAAAAGAAATAAAATTCGCTTTTCCAATAAAGCGATGTAAACATTAAAAGGATCTAGGATATAAAATCTTGTCCTGTATAAAATTTTGTTAGAAACTTTTTCACATTCACGATTACACATTTTTCTTGTATAAGAAAAAGGACAAGAATCCTAAATTAATTAAAAGTTAAAATAGAATTTTTTTTTCTTCTTACATCACAAATCTAAATTTTTACGTTAGCTAAACAATTTGCGCAAAATTAATAATTTCAATGGAAGTAAATTTCTTAGAAATGAAAAAAAAATAATTATAATAAATTGAATTAATTGATTTAATTCAGCGTGTACACATTTATCAAATTGTTCAAGTTGAATTAAATTAAATGTAGTAAAATGTTCGTGGAGATTGCAATTAAAAGTGTGTAATTTAGTATGAATGACTGGCACAAGTTCATTTGTTACTAAAATAGAGTAAAAAAAAAAAAAAAACAAAGAACCTAAGCAAAAAGGCGAAGAATGAAAGGGCATTAGATGAAATATCATATCAATGGCATTTCCCATGGGAACTCATTAATGTGACTGTTACAAATAAATATCGCACAATATAAATTTCATTTTTATTGCCGCTTATTCAATGAGTACCATAACAAATAGGGTAAAATGTTATTCTATGTGTGAGTATGGCAAATGTACCATTCAACCATTCAAGCATTCCTACTTTTTCTCCTTCTTCTTTCAGTACCAAGCATTCATGTATACTTGTCATTGAATAAATAGAATTGTAGTAGAAATAATTTCAGAGAAATATCAGCAAAAGTAATAACTTAAAACTGTAGTGTTAATATTATTGAGCAGCAATGGCAATAATGCCAATAACAACGATCACATTTAGAATTTAGTACAGAAATAATGAAATCATAAAAACACTTGAAGTGAAATTAAAGGCAGTTAAAATGACTATAACAGCAACAACAATAACAAACAACATTTAATCATATACTCAATATTCAATAAATAAGTATATTTAATAGAAAATAATAACAACAAACAGCAGCACCAGCCAAGGAAATTAAAAAAATATGCTTTTTAAGGGATGACTTTAATTACTTAACGGTAGTAAGATGAAAAGATAATTATGAAAACAAAAAGAAAAGAAAAACAATAAATTTTATATTCAATTAAAGCCAACTATAGTATACCCTACACCATGCGCTACACTTTGGTTTACAAAAACACCCCATAAAATCAAGTAAAAGTTAGAGAAGAAAAAAAGATATCTTTTCAAAAATATTCAAAACTTCATTAAATGGAAAAGACTTTAAAAAATGAGACCAATTTAGGTGAAATGTTACCCATAGATTGAATATGTCAAATAACAACAACAACAAAAGTTCATATAAAACAAAAAAAATTTTTTTCTTGAATAGAATTCTTTCCTTCTCAATTATTTCGTTATATGGAAAGTGGTCCTAATCTTTACCCAATCTTAACCATATTTATACGCAGTTGATCATTCAGCCTAAATTTCACAATCTCGCAAGTTTCACTGAAATATCTCAAATGTGTTAGCACAAACATAAATTGACAGACCATCAATTGATAGACCATCTTAAACGGTTTTAGAAAGGAATACTTAAATGCTTGTTTTAACATTCATGTAATTTGGAGTACGCAGTTAATAGAATGTATTTAAGAAGTCTGTACTAAATATGGCAAAATATAAGTGCAAGCAATTAAAAGCATACGTCAGCTATTTATAAAAGATTGTTTACTGTCACGTGGACTCTTTGCTGATGATCATAATTTATATGAAAGACTGATACCTAAACGCGTTTAAAATCATTAAATTCCAACAACAATCTAGTAATAATCAACTAAAATATGCTGCCTAACGCTAAAACGCTCTTTATATTGAGAAACGGTGCTTTAATTATAGCCCAAAACGATTTTTGATTGCACATGTCATTGTCAGAGATTTTTTTTTACTGCATGTAACTTGATGCGTTCCGTTTTCTTCTACTATTTGTTTTGCATTTTTTTATTTGATTTTTTTTATAATTCTTTAGATTTTAGAAGAACAATGAAATAATATTTTTTTGAATGTAATAATTTTTCGCTTGTTTCCCTTTTAAGTGGCACGAACAACTTACGCATCAGCACAATTCTGCATAACGTGTAACGCTTTACAAATGTGCGAACGTGGGAATCTGTGATCTATTCTTCATATAAATAAATGAAAATAAATAAAAACTGCTTAACATTTAAGGGTGATATTGATGATAATGTTGAATGGTTTTGATAATCCATCTCTTATTTGTTATGCCTTTTTGGATTTACCACTTTTTATTTCTATACATCTCTTATCTCTATCTATTTACATTTTTAGTGGTTAAAAATGTTACAAACATTAACAATATGCTTAATGTCTAAGTGCTTATTGTTCAACAACAACAACAAGAATGAATACAGTAAATGTTTCAATAGCAATTGCCAGCCATCAATTATTGTACCAGACATTGATTGTATTTGGTGTGTCAACAAAATAATACTTTAACTTTCAGTTTTTTTAGATCTTCCACTCTAACTTCCATATTCTCTATCACTGTATCTCCGTTTAAACTTCTATTCTTGTCTGTTGTTTATCTTTTTTAGCTTAATGCAGGGTGAAATAGTGAAAGCAATCAAACCAAAACGACCAACCCACTTATCTTTTTCAATGCTATTCATTTCACTTGCCTATTATTGTTTAATCTAAAATTATTCTATATGGCTGGCTTATCTATTGGCCACTTAAATTGGTATGCGTTTGGTGCGTGCCTTTGTCATTAAAAGATTCGTCTTATAATAAATCGTTGATGTCAGAAGAAAAAATGAAAAAAAGAGAAACAAGGAAAGAGAAGCAGGGTGTGGGAACTTTTATCTTATGCACAATTTTCTATTCTCTGTATATTTTTTAAAGATCCTTTTCACTCCAAGTCTGCTTATTTTTTTTTCAAGGTCTCTCTTTTTGCCATAGCTCTTTTCTGTGCAATTATTAATAGATGGGAAACTTAGACATATGCTTTTTCCGATATTTCTACAATTCTATTGCTAGTTACGATTTGCTATTCGCCTTACTTAGCTATTATTCTTTGCGTTTCTTCTGAAAGTAACTTTTTGTTTTTTTACTGCTTTTTTGGTTTCATTTCTTTTTTGCTTTCTTGAAATATGTGAAATATGAAATATGTTTAGCAATTTTTAATTTGAAGCGGCACGTGTTAGATTTTGAGGCTTTTATTGTATTAGATAATACATTGCCCTCTCTCTCTCTCTCTCTCTCTCTCTCTCTCTATTTTACTCTCTTTCCCTTTTAGATTAACTTTGCATATCTTGGTTAAATCATAATTCAGCAGCCCGCATGCCTCCTATAAAACATCATATCATGACACTTCAAACTTCCATTTATTATTTTCATACATTTCATTTTGTTTTTCTCTTTTTCCTTTTTTTTACTTTGTATCTTTTTTAATATTTATATTTATATATATCTATTTATTTATTTTTGTTGTTATTTTATTTTATTACTTTTTTTAAAGATTTTTATTTTGGTGTGTTCATGCAGTTTATTGGACCTGTCATAACCATACGCCAACAACATGCATACCAACATTTCAACCAGATATAATGGTGATCAACGTTATGCCACTTTTATTTAAAGTGGCAAAAAATTTCCAACAAAATATCATTCCATTTTCATTTATGATGTTAAAGTAAATGAAATCTCCTTATTCTTGTATTTTTTTTTTTTTTGCTTAAATGTCATTTCCATTTCCATTTCCATTACCACTTTCATTTTATTTCAATTCAGTTTTGTTTCGTTTTTTTTTTTGCTTTTGCTCTTTATTTCTATCCTAAAGGCTTTTTAATCATATTATTTTTATATATGTTTTTGACTTGTGCAGATTTCATTGGCTTATTAGATATTTCTTTGCTGGTTACAGGTTGCTTTCTGCAGGACAGGTTACTGTTTTTCTTCCCTTTTTATCTTTGTGTTCTGAAAAAATGTTAAAAATTGACTTGAGAAAGAAAAGGAGTAAGAGAAAATGTTGCATTTATAATTTGAATACATAAGTTTCTTCTTTGCCTTTTGTATTCAAATTCACTTTTCATTTTTATGAGAGTTTAAATTTACAATTAAAGAGTTTGACTTTAAATTTAAAAGAAATTGTTCTGTAATGAACTTGAAGTTTTTCGTTTTAAAAATATACTTACAAATTTGACTTTAATAAAGTAGTTAAATAATAATGTTTAGGAAAAGTGAAATTTCGGTCACATTTTATAAGAAGAAATAAGAAATATAGCGTCTTATTATAAGAGAAAAAGTTAATAGCGCTGCAAAAAAAATGTGAAGAAAAGTTGTGTTCAAGCAGTTGCCTAAACCAATTTCCTAAAGTATACATTCTATAAATTTCAATTACACTTTAATAGAATGTTGTTTATCGCTGTATAAAATGAAAGAACTGTAAAGCTACTATAATAATGGTGAAATTTCTTTATACACTTGTCTAAACTTTAATTGTGTGTGGCGGACACATTTGCAATTAAAGTTAATCTATCAAATTTAATAAGTATGATGATTTTTTAAGCCATTTGCTACTACTTTAGGAAAGTACTTTTTAAATAATTTAGACTAAATATATAGCACATATATATATCTAAATTATAGTTTAGAATAATGGGCATAAAATTTTCATTCTTTGCTTATTATAAATCTTATAAATAATTGAGTTATAAGTTTCTTAACATTTTTCAATTATCAATATTTTTTTAATAGAACTTTACCAGGTCCAAATGAAAATTGCCGACTCAATTCACTAAATAGATCATTACAAATCTTTCTTCTATAAATTCCATTAAAAAGAAACATTTTCCTTTATAAAAATGAACTAAAAATTTGCTTTCAGTTAATTGGAAACTTAAATTTAGCTCAAAAATTCATGTTAATGAAATTTTTTGTAAAAAATTCAAATTGTAGCATATTTTTTTGTCCAAAAGCTTATAAAAATTAAACTAAATCAGGAGACTTTGGTTTACATTAATTATTTTAGTATAAAAAATTGCAGCATTTACCTTAATAATAATTTATTTATATTTTAATTAAGCAAAAAGTATTTTCTTTTTGCTCTTTTTACATCTATTTTTATTTTTGTTTTGTTTTTGTTCGCCGGCTTCCAAAGAAGCTCAATTACAAACAAATATAACAATTTTCAAATGAAAAAATATTAATGAATAAAAAGCAAGTGTTATAAAAGCAAAAAAAAAGAAAAAGAAATTCAAATGGAGATAAAGAAAATGATGCTGTTTTATGATATTTATGCCATTTGGCAGAAGTTTCAATGTCGGCTGGTCGTTGGTTTGGTCGGCTCAAAGTGGCATAAACAAATTATGAAATTGTTGGGTAATTAATCATAAGCGGCGGGTTCTTCATTAAGAAAATTATAATGCCACACAAACAAACAACAGGAAAGAAAAGGAAAAGAAAAGTTTATTACATCTCTCAAAACTCAGAGCACAATAAAACAGATGATTAGTGTTGGCTCAATTGTTTGGCTTGTTACCCTTCTTCTACCGCTTATTGTTTGAATAGAACAATAAATTATTTTCGTGTTGTTGTTATTAATTTATTTCGTTTTTGCTATTACCCTTGTTGTTGTTATTGTTGTTGCATTTGCTGTTGCTTTATTCAAAATCAAGAATCAAGAAGAAAAAAGGCAATTTACGCAATTTTTTGTGAAATTCATTTCCAGTCTAATTAGAATTTTATGATTGTATGTATGTATGTACGTCCGCACCTTCGAACTAGCCACCCACGCATTCAGTTTCATTCATTTAAACATTCAACTGATGAATTATACTACAATGATGTTAATACTTAATGTTAATGTTAATACTTTTTGTATGCTTTTTGTTATTGTTATTATTATTCTTCTTCTTGTTTGTGTAAACGCTAAAGCACGCAATGTAAGAATGAAGTACAAGTAAACATATGGCATTGCCAGGTATCATACAGGGCTAGACCGAAACTTATTTGAAGTGGAATGAAATAAAATGAAATGAATTGAGTTGAGTTGAGTTGAGTTAAGATGAATTGAGATGAGATAAATTGAGGCCACACCAGACTTTCTGTAATGAGTATGGGTAAATTAATTGTTGCAAGAGCATGAATTTTATTGTTCATATTAAAAATTTATAGTTAATATTTTTGTTTTGCTTATTGCTGTTATTGTTATTGTTGTTATTGTTATTGTTGCTATTGTTGCGGTTATTACAACCATAATTCTATTACATATCTTTTATTTGATTAATTTCTCCTAGACAATGATTAAGTATATTTATCCTTAAATTTTTCGATGGAAAATTTCATTTTTAATTTTAATATAAAAAAAAAGAAACAATACAAATGGGCGTTAAATAAAATAAAAAACAAATTCGTTAATTATTTATAGGTGGCTTTGAGTTTCTTTTTTTAATGCCGAAAATATTTGATGCAAAATAAACACTAGATTAAATACAGCAAGTATTGGTGGCTCTAAAAACTTAATGGTATCAAAAAAAACTCAACTACTATTTCTGTTAGTGAAATTTTTCACAAATTTTTAGTACCTCACTGAAAAGTACCACTGAAAAATTAACAGTTTTTTTAGAGGAAATTACAAAGAATTCGAACATTGTGTGTCTTTTAAGTTAATGACTCAGAACAATTTGAGCTAAATTAAAGCAGTGCAAAAAATGTTACAAAATTATTATTCTTATCTTTAATTTCATCCACTTAAATCATTGCTGATTAAGTTTTTTATATTCACTTCCATTTCCATTTACAAAATATTCTTGTTTTCTCGCTTTTCTTTGTTTAGTTTATTTTATGGACTTGTCTTATTATTAAAACAACAAACTTTAGTAGGCACGTGCCATAATTGTACTTAAGTGTTCATGTTTTTTCGCATTTTCCTAGTTTCCCATTTTCTTATTCCACTTTACTTTAATACACTTTATTAAAGTAACGGAAACGGAAATGGCAACGGCTCGTGTGAGCAAGTGAAGCTTGATGTTTCTCTAGTGCGTCTAATGTAATTGATGCTGCTGCTGCTGTTGTTGTTGTTGTTGTTGTTGTTGTTGTTGTTCTTGTTGTGTGTTTATTAGGGGCTTGATAAAGTTTAATAAATAACATTAAAGTTAAGAGTTGATTGATTTTCTTTTCTTAATGTTATATAATATTTATTTTACTTGTAGTTTTAATGCCAACAAATAAAAATATTTGAAACGGTTTGAGTTGATAAAATCGCTTTTGGTGGTTTCAAACTACACACAAAAACATATTAATTGTGTACAAAAATAATAAATAATTATTTTGAAAAAATTTTGAAATCTCTTTTATTTGATAGAAAATTTAATGAATGAATTATAAACATTTTAAGGCAATAAATTAATTTTTGCCATTTGAAAAGTGTTTGCCATAGATAAACAAATAGAGAGACAGGAAAGAGGAATGTAAAATTTAATGCTAGTTAAGAATATTCATACAGCTCAAGGCTTTTTGGTTTAAAATCAAATTTACAATTTCTGGTCTTTCAAAGCTCTCCTAAAGAGAGAAGTACTCTATTTAGCATTAACATAACAAAATATTTTTATTATATGTTGTCACACTTCTTGCAATTCCAATAATTTTTCTTTAATTTATGGGCCAAATGAGGCACCATTTTTAAACGATTTTTAGTACGAACACTATTCGGAGTATAATTATTCTAAATGCAAGTTTAAAGGCAGAAAATGAAAGAGCAGAGAGAACAATTTATGGTTTGAATTTTTGGTTTTTCTTCATTTTTACAAGATATTGCTTCCCCAATTAACATTTTTTGGCACACAAAGTAGAGCTGAACGAAAAGAATCAACTTGGACATAAAAAAATTCGTTCTTTTCTTACTTATTAATTTATAAAAAAAAAACTTCAGAGCAATGTCAATTATTTTTTAGTTTAGTAACTTTAGATGAATTTTTTAAAAGAGAATATAAAGTACATTTTACTGTTCATTTGTTTTATTTTTATAGTTATTATGAGTTAAATTCATAGAATGAGTATTTTTTATAGCAAACTTTTCAATTGAAAATACTTTTAAGAAATTAAGAAATTTCAAAAATTTTTAATATTTTTATGAATTTCCTTATAAATGAAATTAATTGTAATTTTTCTCTAAATTTTGTATAATTTTTTTTCATTCAAGTGAAAGACCATGCACATTGGTCTATAAGTTGCCGTTTTAATTACAAGAAGTAGCTTTTTTACTTTTTTTTAAAAAGTTTGGCGATATTTTTGCTCCCGTAAGGCATCACAAATTTTAATTAGATGTTTTGCCGTTTAAAAAATGTCCCTCCCGAAATGACAAGTGAAATATTATGACAACTGGAGTCTTATTAAACTATGTATTGTATATTAGATTATACCTTTTTTTTGGGGACCAAATAAAAATATTTATTTCATGATTGTAACGGAACTAAAAATAAATTGAACAACAAGAATCGTGTCTCTAAAAACCACTTAAAATATATACATACTTATGAATATAGAAATGGGTGTGTGTATGTGTGTCTTTATGCTGTCTGCCTTATTTCTGTTAAGGTTGCTGTTCTTTTATTTAAAAATTTTTAGTTAATGTAAGGTTTTTTCGATGTTGCAATTTTATTCATATTTCGTTTACAAAACGTGATTCACTTTAACCTTCTACAATAAAGTAAATTATTATCGATATACATATATGGAAACATCAGTTATTTGGTTCTTTTGATTTTTCAATTCTCATTTGAAAATTATGGGCATAAATTTCTTATTGTTTGAATTTGCCAGAGAAAGAAAGAGTAAGACAAAGAAAGAGAAAGAGAGGGAGAAAAAAACAAAGGGTTACGAGTTGAAATTCTTTTAATATGCTTTCACATAAAATATTTTGAATTCTCTATACAAATAATTTTGCAATTATTAAGATATTTACTAAATGAAATGATTTTTCTTAATATTTTTCATTACTTAGTTTTCAAAAAAACTATCCTATTATCAAGATGTATTCAAAATGCCTTTAGAAACAGTATAAATTAAATTATTTTCATATAAAATAAAAAAGATTTCTTATAATTAAAAAAATTCCGAAGTTAAGTGTTTCAATAGAGTGAATGAATTTAAACCCAAAGCCTATGTAAATAATTTGTATAATAGAATAATATTCTAAAACCTTTTTTACAATACGATATCGAGAGTTCGAGTTTCTTTCTAAGTGTTAAATAAAGTTGGTTCAAAATATAGCTCTAGCCAAGTCCAATTTTCTGCACTGATGCTGAAGCGTCAATTTTTGGCTAAACTCAAAAAGATTGTACTTCTTTTTGTTATAAAATTCCTTAAAACTTTTTGCATTGCGAAATATAGAATGTGTAGAAAATAAAAGATTAAATCGTATAAGAAAGTGATTAAAATTTCTAGGAGCTATTTGAAAATTTTGTGGCCATTTTATAGTCGTTTACTTTACATTTAGTTTACTTGAGTTTAATTTTACTTTACATTTACATTTCTTTACACTTACTTTACATTTAGTTTACTTTGCATTTACTTTATTTTGCATTTACTTTAGTTCACATTTACTTTACATTTACTTCACGCCGCATCCAGATGATGTTGTAGAGTATGAAAGTAGTAACAAGCACATAATAAAAAATTAGACCAGCCAGAAATTGGTTTCTTTTTTTATATATAATTCCGGTTATTTATTTCAATTATCAATTAAAAAATATTTTTTGGGACATTTTCTATAATGACATTATTTATAAATTCATTTTCAATATTATTTTTCTAATTAAAAAGTAAGCTAAAAAGGAAAATAAAACAAGAGCAAACTTTCAAAAACAAATAAAATAAATTCATTACTCTGCCAAGACAAATATATATAAGTTTATAAAGTAAAAAATTTAAAAAAAATAAGTATATGTATAAACATTTATATGCGAACATATGTACTGAAAACATTAAATAAAATAAAAAAAAAAATCCCAGCAACAAGAATAATAAAAGTAATAATAATGGCAATAAGAGCAAACTTGACAACGCAATAAGAAAATTTTCAAAACGATAAACAATCCAGCCAGACGTGTGAATGAGTCATAAGTGAAACCACAGACAAATGGAACAAAAAATTATTGGAAAAAACACGAAAACAAAAAAGAAAAGAAAAAAAGCTAATAATAGCAGAAACAATAAAAAAAAAATACTTCAGAATCAAAATATAAACATAAAAGCGAAAAACAAAAACCAACAAACTTGTTAAAAATTGTCAGGAAAAAAACTGTATGCTGAGGCAAATGCATAAAATTTGTGATAAACAGAAACTATGCAAAGAGATGTTTGAAGTAGCATACACATGCATGCATGCAGAATATATGCATGGAAAATGAAAAAAAACGTGTCACAAAGTCTTGTTAAAATATGCATGTGTATTTGAATGTGTGAGTGTAGGAAAGAAAAATAAAATTAATAAACGAACAAGCAAATAAAACAAAAAACCTATGAAAAACAAATAAAGAAAAAAACAGAAAAAAAATATATATACACTGACATTTGAGCCAAAAGCATTTAGTCATGCTTAGATAGACATTAAAAAATAACAACAGTGACAACAATAACAATTATAAAATAATGTTTTATTAGATTTTAGAATAAAAAACCAAAAAACAATGAAGGAAAACAACATTAATAATAACAGAAACATTGAGATTTTATTTCTCTAAAAAAATAACTTTAATTCATTTTATTTTATTTATTTTCTCTTTTATATTGTTCTTTTCTTAAATTCTTTATCGGCACATGCCTTTACAGATGTTTCAAATATATAATAAATAATTTTCTTAGTTGTTTCTGGTTTTGTGTTCTTTCGATTGCTGATGAATGAATGGGAGCAAAAGTTCCTATAAAAGAATTATTTATTTATCACAAAATAACAACAAAACATTTATGAAAATGAAATTTATTATTCTGATAACTTATCGAAAGGTAGCTGTTGGATAAAAAGTCATTTAAGTGATAAATCATCTCAATAAAACTATTTTTGTAAAAGAAAATGTCACATTTGAATAGGAGAACGATTTGAAAGTAACTGAGAAAAATCGCTTTAGAAATAATAAAAGGTATTACTTTAGTGACAAAGAAGAGTCACTTTAGTGACAAAAAAAAGTCATTTTAGTGGAAATTAAAAGTCATTTTAGTGATAAAGATAAGTCACTTTTGTGACAACGAGAAGTCACTTTAATGAAAAAGTCATTTAAATGACAAAGGGAAATTAGTTAAGGCACAAAGAAGGATCACATCAATGGGAAAGAATAGTCACTTCAAGGAGAAGGAGAAATCACTTAAGTGGCATAAAATAATCGTTTAATTGATATATAAAAAGTTATTTTATGATTAAAAAAAGTAGCTTAAGTGATAAATTCATCGCACGAATAAAATATGTTCAATTTTTCAATTTAAATGCTTCTTAAATTCTATATAAACATACCAAAAATGTTAACTTATTAAAGAATTTATAGAATTTCACAAACGCCAAACAATAAAAAATTTTAAACAAAAAAAGAAACAAGAGAAAAACGTTACGCAAAACATTTAGGGTGCAGTAGTTACTGAAATAGTTATTCACTTCTACTGCACCACGCAAATCACAATTTTTATATGCAAAGTTTTTAAGGTAAAACAATTAAATTTTTATTAAACATATAAACATAAGTGTGCGTGTAATTGTTATAATACTAAGTCTGTTTAATTGGTCTGGCTTCTTATTATCATTTTAAATTGTTTCTCCTAATTATTCCAATTAACAATAATTTTAAACGGAAATATTAAAAATGCCAGTAGAAATTCTAAAACTTTTTTAGTAATTTTACAAAATTTTATAAGAAAAGGTTGTATGAAGCAACAGACTGTTTGTCGAGGCAATCAAATTAAATGGTCATGCAAAACGTCTTTAACTATTATAAACACGCCTTGAGATATGAACCAAACGATTAAGGCTTTTAATAACAAATGTAAGCCTCCCATTCTCTTATAAGACTGTGAATGCGGATTTTAGGTCGAGTCTTTGCTGTTTTCATAACTCTTTTAGCACGCTTGAGAATATTTTGTTTTCAAGATTATCTGTCTGCATGATTAAGATTTCATCGATTAATTAGTGCACGTCAAAATAAGTTGTCTTTTTGTAATCTTTTTACATCGTTTTCTAAAGAGAGACATTTACTGAAGAGAAAAATAAAATCACTCATACGTCTAAAAAGCCGAGAAGAGCTTCTTTTTAGTTAACATAAAATAAAACATTTTACTATTTTGTTAACGCCACTTGGCATTATTTGTTTGTCTTTTTTGCTTTATCATCATTATAATGTATAATGCATATAATATTATGCAAAGTATACAAAATTTTGCTTACTGTTTAATAAAAGACTTAAGACACGAACTTGTTACTCTATTACTTAAACATAAAAATGAACAACTCTAATGAGAGCAATTTGTACTTTTACAATCTTGTTAACAGGACAAAATGTTTTAAATGAAAGAAACAAAAAGCAACAAAAACAACAACAATAATAATAGTAACAATTAATGAAGATGAGCTAAAGAAGACTAAACGTAAAATTTGTTGTAATTAACAAAAATGTCTTTTTCTTATATCAAAATCTTTCACTTTTTTACGCAAAACAAGTAGAACTAAATCAATGATAATAACTACTAATATCATATACATATACATACATTAGCATAGATGTAAATTTCAAATATACTTGTTTAATGGGGCGACTTTTATTAATGTTAGTGGTGATAGAATAAAGAAACTAAATGCAAAAATCACTTTATTCAGTAAGTTCAGTAAGTGAAACAACAGTGAAAAGTAGCAACACATAGGAATTAGAAATAATTAACCTACAAGATTTAAGCGATTCAAGTAGGACGTTAAATAATGAAAAACAAAAAAAGGACAATTGCCAAATTTAATTTTACAAAAAACAGTGATAATAATTATTTTATTTTAACATTTTTAGCAGTTTTAAGCATTTTAAACACTGTTTGACACTTACAACAATTTGATACTTATCAAATATCGCGAATATTTGTTTTAACCAGAATAGTATTGAATTATGCGAGAGCACAAAGCGTTAAGACGTAGACGTAAATTGACAAAAATCATCGAATTTATAAATGAAAATAGAAAAAATAAAATAAAATATAACAAAAAGCAATGTTTAAATAAATGTTTACAAAGTGAATGCTAAATATTGTCACATCGATTTTCGATATTGCTGTTATATAACATTTGTGCTTAGTTTGCTTAGCATTCTGTCATGGTATAAAATATTGGTGCTGAATTGACCAAACTGTAGAAATTGTAAAAAACATGTTTAAATATATTCTAAGAAAACAACTTATATACGTTTTTGTAGAAAGTTACTTTTATGTTATAAAAAAAGCAACAGCAACAAAATAATTATGATTCAAAATTTCAAAAACTTTTAACTCCATACATAATAATGGTACGCCTACTTTTGATCCGAAACATATCATACTCCCTTCACTTAGAATTCTAATTTTTGCAACAACTGACCTAACTTTAAGGAGATAGCCACTCAAAGGCCTTAATCATCATAAAGAAAATTCATAAAGATCCGTAAGAATTTATAAAGTCTTGCTGTAACTTGCGCTGATTTTTTAAGTTATCCAAAGTTCAAGGAAGTGTAATTTGATTTATCTTCATTTATAATGCATAGATACAAAAAGGTATGCCACGTCCTCTATAACTAATAATCTGGCTATAAACTTTTAATGTTTCACAAAAGTAATCTCAAAATAATATTCAAGCGTAGCTTTAGAGTAATTAATCTTACTGACATGAGAAATGGGCATGGCATAGTTTTATATTCACTTGGAGACCTCAGGGTAAAAACTTTACAAACTGATGTTTAATTGTATGAACAAAAGTCTTAATCTAAATTTTCATTTCCTAAAATATCAATTAATCGAATTACAAATGATTCCATATTAAAAACTAATGTATCAAATTAACATTTTTTAATCAATTGCAAGCATCTTGTTTTGACATGACTTACTGTTGCCATTGAAATTTCGCATTGTCATCCAATCACGACAATTAATACAAAAAAAAAATTCAAAAAATTCACCATTTTTAACACGTTTTCATTGATTTGGTTAATTGGCTGGTTGGCCAACCTGTTTATTACACTTCTGCTAATGAAAATTGTTTCTTTTATGATTTTCCGGTTTCGTGAGGCTTTACTACTACGTCACACGTCACCATCTACATAAATATCTAAATTCAAAGTGATCTAACCACTTGTTATAAGCATCAATAAACAAACAAGTTACATGCAAAAAATAAGAAAAACCAAAAAAAAAAACATAAGAAAAACCAAAAAAAACAAAAACGTATTGAAAATGTCAACATTATTCATGTTGCTTGTTTTGTGTAACGAAACAAATAATAGTGAAATCAAACGCCAATGAATTGCGGCCCTCCCTTTTGCTTTTCATATCATTAAAACAAGTAATAAATTTTGAGGTCAATCAAAGGAGACTATTAAATGTCCTACACTACTTAATCTAATAAGAAAAATTACAAGAAAGTAAAATGTGAAAATTTTGAAATTTGCACCAGTTTAGTATTGATTTCTGTATCAATCCTGGAACTTTTTGCAATAAATTTCATTAAAAATTTCGGCCTCTAGTTTCAACAACAAAAATTGACAGATTTTAAGCGAATAGACGGACTAACGGACTAAAGACAAGGAAACCTATGAAAATGAGACTCAATTGCTTAGTCCTAATAAAAAGGGTATCTTAATATTGAAATATTGACTTTTTCAATTTTGAAAATTCGAAACATCTGCACAAACTTTTCAAGCATGTCCAATTTATATGTACGTACGCGTACACAAATATGGGCATTGCCTAATCTCAATGATAAAATAAACCTTCATATGTTCAATTATATCGTGTATAACATACAATTTAAATTAATACTTTTTTATTATTATTATACTATTGTATCTGCTTATGTCTGTCTGCAATGGAAATTTAATGATATCATTAAATTGGAAAGAAAATGTCTTAAAAAAGAAACAAAGGTAAAAAGAAATAATTTGCTAAATAAGTGTCAAATAAAGCGCCAGATATATATAAACCATGGTTAAAAATAAATGACAAACATAGACAAGAACATAACAGTGTTACATGAAATGTAATGCAATAGAAAGCATTAAAAATTATAAATTAAAAAAAAAACAACTACAACTGCTACTACAACAATAAGAAACATGAATAGGAAGAAATATAGAATACAATGTGAAATGAAATGAAGTGAATGCAATGTGAAGTCTGATACAAATGGTACAACAACAAAACAATACAACAACAATTATGAAAAAATTGAAGAGATTGTTTATAAGAAATAAGTAAACAAAAATTCAGATGAGTTTAGAAGGAATAACGGATGAACAGACTTAAAAGCTAACATGTAATCAATTCGTAAAATTTGATTAAACCTTATGATTTTTTAAGTTTATCCAAATGTAGTTTGTGCCTTAATTGGAATGAAAATTTTAGCTTATCAATAATCAAGAGGCAACGATTTTCCCAAAAAATTATAAAAAATTATAAACTTTATTTTCACATATCGGCTTTTTGCAAAGTACCACGTTATTTAAAGGCAGGGTTCGGTAAACGTTTCCCATCTTATCCATATTCATTTCCACCCATTTTTAGTCTAAAGGCCAAGGCCTAAAAAAGACCTAATTATAGCCTATATTTTGATAAAAAGTATTCTACAGACAGACAGGCTGACTTCGATCAATTAAAGTTCTATAACAATTAGTTTCTAAAATCATTTCAAGTATGAAAAAGATTCAAAACTCTAAACATTGAGGCAGGTTGAAGAATTTACTTTGTTATTTGCTATTTTTCAGTTCTTTTATAAATTTAAATCTTTAATTTTCAAGTAATCAGCTTATGTTAATTAAAATGCTGAAAACTGAAGAAATCGAAAAGAATAGCATTTCACAAGAATTGTAAAATGCTAATGAAGAAAAAATATGCTTTTTACGTTTACATTAACTTAAATTATAAAGAAGAAATCATAAAATTTCTGCTATATTGTTGTTTTTATTGTTGTTGCTGTTAAGCCTAAGTGTATTAGCCCAGAAGTGAGAGATAATATTTTTGGTATATAATTTATACCATAAATTATGCTAATGCTAATGTTAATGATAATCATGACAATAATAATATAGATGGTGATGCTTTAATTAGATATATAAAAAATCAGGTGCCAAATGCGACAAACAATGCTGCCGCATTGGCATTGTTGTTATACTTGTTGTTGTTGTTTTGTTTGATGATGATGTTAATGATTTGTTTTATGTTATTGCTTTTCATATATATAGAAAGGGAGGTAAAAAGAGACATACATAGAGAAAAAGGGAGAGAGTGAGAGAGAGAAAAAAGAAAACAGCAAAAGAATGATTAAATAATAGCAACAGCAAGAACATTTAAGAACTGCTGTAATTGTCACCATATACGTTAGCGCTTTTAATGATTGTCGCCTCATAAATCTTTCACTTTTTGTTATTGTTGTTTACTCTTATTGTTTTTTCTTTTATTTTCTCCATTTTTTTTTCTGAGTTACAATTTTTCTGGAAGTTAACGAATAAATTTATTAAACATTTAGCAACCGAATACGCATTAAATTAAACTGAACTTTTTTTTCTCATGTTTTCTGACTTGTCTTTTATGCGTTGTTTGCTTTAAAGTTGGAACAGCAAGGTGCCTCATTTTTAGAAATTGATGCCTCGCAGCAACATTTTTTCTTTTTTCTTTCTCAATTCATTAATTTATTTATTATAGATTACATGAATGTAAGTTTATGTATATATATATATATATGAATGTGCGTGTGTGTGCGTGTCTGTGTCTGTGTGTGTGTGTGTAAGGGTAACCATGTATATGATAATTATAAGCGACTTTAAAGCACGTTTCAATTTGTAATGTGAATAAATAATGATTGTAAAAACAGGTGGCCAACTAAATATTAATGTAATCAATAAATTTTAACTAATTAATTGATACATATATATTAAAATACGGGCGACATATTTTTGATACAAAATATGACAATAATAATCTAATATATAAAACGAAAAGAAAACAAGCAAAATCAAATAAATTTTTAAATGAAATTTATGTGTAAATTTTACAAAGAAACATTAATTGTGGCACAAATCACATGCCCAACTAATTATGTAATAAAAACTTATTCATTAATTTTTAAATAATGACAGTTATTTAAATTACATTACAAATTACACTGGTAATGATATTATTTTGAAAATTAACAAAATTAATAAATTGATATATTACAAATTAATAATTGTAAAAGTAAATATAATGCAAAACAAGAGAAAACTTCATCACGCAAATAATGTACAAACTTAATTAAATAATAAAATACAATTAAATTAGTTTGATCAAATAAAAATTATTAAAATAATACGAGATAGTTATATTACAATTATTATTAATATACAAAAACGCAAATTTAGTACAAAATTTATAAAATTAAAAAATTAATTAATTGAATTAAATATATTAATAATAAATACTTAATCAAGAAATTTTTATTTAGAAATTTTATGAAATTTTAAATAATTAATTAAAGTAATTAATAAAATTAAAATATTAATTAACTGAATTTAAATTTTTATAATATATCTAAATAATTTTTTATTTCTTTATTTTAATTTATTAAGAATTTATTGTGAAATTATAGAAAGGAAATCACTTATTATAAAAACAAATATTAATTAATTAAGTTGAATGATAAAATTAAAGAGCAAATGTTTTCAGAAAAAAAACGTTGTGAGCCTAAAGAAGATTTTAGGCATATTATATTCAATAGAACATAAAAAAAGGTAATAACGAATACTTGTCCATAGTTGTCAATAACAACATCAACAACTTACAACATTAACTTATTCTAGTCTAAAATATTAATTTTTCACCTTAAAATTTGGGTAAAATTTTTGCCTTTTAGAGGAATTTTCCTCTTTTTTCATGGTTTCATTTTCACATTCAACTTTTTAAGTTTGTTTATTTAGCCTTTATTATTTATTTCAGTTTAGTATTCAACATAATTTTTGTATTACACAAATCAGTGAATACATTCAACCTTCAACCAGATTTTAATAATATATTCATATATAATTTATAAATTAAACTGCGCCTTTTTTTCTATGCAATGTTTTTCCAGCAAATATAAATATATTAAGACTAAAACATACTCAACTTCAAAATCGGTGTGTTTAAGTTTTTCCTCTTTGTCTTTTACTTATTTTATCACATATCAACAATCATTGCTATAATCAACACAAAAAAGCAACAAACCAGAAAAAGTAAAACTAAAACAAAAAAAATTCGAGTGTAAAATAAACAAAATATTATAATCATTCCATATAAAAAAAAATAATTTTGTAGAAAAATAATTAAGGCGGCTTTTAGTATAAACCATTAAAAAGATTTTTATGCAACATTCAATTGATAGCCCTCAGGATATAAACTTTATTGGTGTGTATTTTTTTAATATTTTCTTCTCTTTCTTCTTCTTCTTTTTCTATATCTTTATCCACAAGGATATTAATTAAATTGTTTTTATATATTATTAAACAAATAATGATAAGAAGCAAATAAATAACAATGAAAAATCAGCTGAAGGCTGACACTTTTTAATACTCTAAATTAAATCTGCATGAATGAGAAAAAACTTAAATCTGGAGAATTGTTTAACAAATAATATGTCTCTAAATCAAAAATTTTGCCTGAAAGATGTTTCTGTTAAACAGAATAAAGTGCTTAATATAAATAATGAAAATACTTCATATCTAATTTGATCTTTTCGAAATGTTGTCGATTTGTATTGTATTTCAATAAAATATCTCAGATTGCTAAAATATAAAAAAGTGATTGTCCAAGCCTGCAGTGTTACATATATAATTACAAAGTTATTATATCACACTTTTGCAAATCTGAATATTAAAACATTTAATAAGCAAATGAAAATACAGTAAAAGTTAGAACATTTTTTTATAAATACTTATTTTAAAATATTTTAAAAAATGATTGGTAGCATTAAATGTACATTACATGCATATATTTTATATATTACGTTATGGCCTGCAGAATAGTTCAGATATAGGCACCAAGGAAGACTCATAATTTAATTTCATAAGGATGGATAAGAGTATGTTTTTGTGATTTGATCTCCAGTGATGTTCTACATAAGGGCTCTTATATATTTTTTAGATAATTATACCTATATTATTATAAGTAATTGTTAATAAAGTAAGGAGTCGTTAATGCACAAATTACTCTTTCTATCAAATTTCCTTAACAATACCAAAGAAGTCCGATTTTACCGTATTAAAAATATCGCTGACAAAAAAATTGAAGCCATAAAATCATGACCATTTATCTTTTGTACGAGCTTACTTATGGCCCGTTTAATACCGAAGTTGTGCCACTCTGGCAATTGATTAAGTAACTTGCCAACCGAAAAAGTTTTTTCGTGGCGGTTTCTTTTTTACTTTTCAGATTATAACATCTGAAATTGTCCAGCATAAATTTTTTGCTTTCGAATGCATTTCGTTTTTCTTTTATTTGTGCTTTGTTGTTGTTGTTGCTTTATGCAAATTCATGTAAATGTAAAAAAAAATGAATAAATGCTGAAGGTGTTTATTTGTTTTACTTTATTTTAGACAATGTGTCCAGTTACAAGTTATTATTGTCTCAACACCTGTGTGTGTATGTGTGTTTGCACTACATTGTTTTCTGTTTTTAACCTCTGTTATTGAAATATTCAGAAAATTGTACACAAAACAAAGAAACAGAAAAAAACCAACAAAACGATAAAAATCCTTAAAATTTCAATGTTTTTGAAAGTACAGCTTTTTTCTGGTTTCTTTCAAACCATAAAACTTATTTTACTAACACTAAAATAACCAATAAAAACGTGCAATTCATTAAAGATAACATCAAATATAATCAACTTCTATCGAAGATAAAAAGCAATCAAAGAAAAAAAATCATAATAGATTAAAGGATAGTTTTATTGTTGAAATGGCAAATCCAAAAAAAATAAATTAATCTTATTTCTAACAGAAAGGATGCGATTCTCTGTGGAAGTAACGCTCGTTCTGTTACTCATAGACATAATAATTATATATCTATAAGGTAAAAGCACTTGTTTAACATCGCTTTTATTATTGCTGTACTGTCAAAAAGAAAAATATAAATCAAATTTGAAGTCATCGTAAAAAAACTTTTAAAACTTTGTGCATTTTTTTGAAATTTTTATTTTTCTTTTTCGTCCTGCCTTTTTAAGTTTATAAAGTTGATATGTTCTTAGAGGCGTAACACTGCATTTTTGTTATTGTATACAATAAGTGAAGTCAAGTACCAAAATACATAAAACTATTGAAAATAGTATCAATAACAAACCTTTCGGAAATATTGAAATTGAAGGCGATTTGTTCTACAATTCAAATTGGCAAGATTGATTGAATGAATTTAATCAGTCTTACCGACTTTTGCCACGTTGTATAAATAAAATTTTGCAATAACAACAAAATTCGATAAGAATTCGTTAACCTAACATATTTCAACGTAAATGTTGGCCTAGGTTCATCTATTTTTCTTTTAATCTGGCATAAAACGCGTACTTCAAAACTTTAAGAGTTTGGCATTTTTTTTCTTCTTAACTGATAACTTTAATTAGTTAAGGTAACGTTAAGGAATTTACAAAACAATTCTGATTCTTAAAAGTATTTCAATATGTTTATGTTTATTTCTTTTTAATTTAGTACATGCCGATTTGAAAAGCCTTATTGAATTGTATTAAGTGATATTGAATTGTATTGCTTTTTTTCGAACTTTAAGCAAACATTTATAACATAGAAATTTCTTAACAACACTTTTAGCTTTGTTTGATTTGGGTTGTACTTTTTTTTCTTACATTTTTTAAGTACATATTTCAGGTAGAAGGGATTAAAATGATTTATGTTACTGAATTTTTATTTTTACTTTTTTTTTGTGGCTTTTGGTATTTTGGGATCTGACGATCTGATAATCCCTTGTTTGTTTAAAGGAAGAAGTAAAAAGAGTAAACAAAGCAGAAAAAAAAACGGTATCGTTTAATAAAAAGTAAAATTAACTAAAGAATTTGGAAAAAAAGCAAAAGTTTCTTTAGTTTATTGAAAACGTGGCATAATTTCATTTTTGATATATTTTATAAAGAGCAAGATTTTTTGTTTATCAGAAAATCTTGCTCAGTTTTCATACGAAAATTAACAGGTTGGTAAATAAGTTTAGATAATTAAAAAATTTAAGAAACATTTATACGTTAAAGGCCTTAGAGAAAAAGAAATTTTTTATGGCAAGAAATTTTTACTTAAAACAAGTAAATAAAAAAATAAATCTCAATTTACATTTTTAATGTGTTTAAAAATTTCATAATTTCAAACTTTTTTTTTATTATTAAGGTTCTCTTAATAATTCAATCTCTTATAGCTCTAAAACTTTTTCAAGAGGCTTTTTATAAAGACCAAGAAAGTTCGTTGTTTAAGTCTTTTAGTCTATACTGAATTTTGGCTCATTTTACTAATACATAAAATAAAAACTGAATATTTTATGTATTTTTAATAAAAAAAACATTAAAAAATGAAAAAAAATAAAAAATTAAAATAAAAAAAACTTTTATTAAATTTACGTTAAGTATGATCAAGGAATAAAGCTCATGAAAAACATGTTTTCGCATTTTTTTACATGTAGAATGTATTTATATATATATGTATGTATATAAATATATATTATTTGTTGTTGTTATTATTATGGCTTATTGTTACTTGTGAATTTCCTTCAATTTTTCTTAAAATCATCTTTTTTTCACCTAAACGAAATGATTATCGAATGAATGACAGCCGGAGGGATATCACTCATACACACACACACACATACACAGAAATAATTTCCGTACTTCTCAATATTTTAACTTCTTTTTTTCAGTCTCTCTAATGCTCATTAGATTCGCTCTCTTTTTCTGGCTCTTTAAACTGCCAAGTTTTTTAAGAAATCAAAGAAAAGAAGACGAAGAAACAAAAAAAAACGAAAAGAAAGGCAACTTGGTAAATGTGAATCTAAACAACTGATAATAAAAAGAATTATTTTACACAACACAAAAAACAAAAAGAAAGAAAATCGCACACATATACATTTACACACACACATATATATACATAGGTAAAGCTACACAACGATCTATATGTAAATAAGTGTATTTTTAATAAATGCAAGATCATGACAAAGCCATTACACTTGACCATCAGCTTTGAATGAATACCATTGGTAATAACAATAAGCATTAGCAATAACAACAACTAAAAATAAAACAGAAAGAAAAAGCAGAAGACGAAAAGGGCAAAGATGAAAAGAAAAAGATGAGTAACAAATGAAAACAAGAGAAAAAGAAGATGGCTTAGGATAATAAACAAATGTTGGAAGCCAAAGGAGTTGCAATAAAAGAAGGAAACAAGCTCATGATTTTTATAAAGTAAGTCTTCAAATATATTAATAGCAGTAAAGATGTTGTACTGCATTGACAGACAAACAGACAGACTTAAATCGCATCACGAAGTGGTTTTAAGTCATTTCAGTATAATAAAAACTAAAACTGTCTTAATATCTTTTGGTTGTTACAAACATTTGCACAAACTTATAATACCCTCTTTGTTACACCAGGAGATGTATGTTGTTATTATTATAGTAACTATTTTTGAATGATGAGAAGGCAAAAAACGAGACAACAGAGAGACACCCAAACACACATACATATACATCCGCGACAAAGAAAAGAGGGTTAGGGATGGTGATAAAAAAGAGGTAGAGGCAAAAGGTGTTTCAAAAGCTTGTAGTTAGCAGTTGCAGTTATGAAATGAAATAATAGCAAAAACAACTACAATAATAACAAGAAGAAGAACAATAACAACAGCATCAACATTAGCAATTAAATAATGTAAAGAAGAAGAAAGAGGCAGACTCCTTTTCTGTTGGTAAAGCATACATTTTTCATATTGTTGTAAAAGTATAAGAGATTTTTATATATATGTGCAATATTATCAAGATGTTGTTATTACATTATATGTTACTGACGGATGCAACACATCTAACGATTTGCTATTTATAGTTGTTTGTTGTTGTTATTCCTATTACTAATGCTGCTGCTGCTGCTGCTGCTGCTGCTGTTGCCCCTTTTGTTATTGCTATGATGGCAGAAAGTAAAAAAAAACCTTACATAATAAAGAGAATACCATTATGCAGGTACATTTAAACCCAAAAAGAAAATAAAAAAGCAGATAAGTTTAATGCCACCAAAAAAAGGCTACATAATACAAAACAAAATTTAAAATCCAAAAAAACAAGAGCAGCACTAAACGTTAGCCTTCAGTTTTGTTAATATTGCATAATGTTTTTTGTATATCTATGTATGTGTAACTAACTAACTTTATAGAAAACTGAATTGTATGACTGGACTAAATGAACGATTGTTCGATTGATTGATTGACAGTTTGAAGTAAATTTTTCTATTGATATCCCATTTTACCTTTTTCTCTATTTCTTTTTCAATTATTATTATTTTTTATTTTTATTGTTATTGCTATTGTTATTAATATTTCTGTTGTTAGCAGGTTTTTTTCTTCTTACTGAATCTTTTAAATTTTACTATTCAGATAATTTTTTCTTTCTTTCTTCTTAACTTCTTTTTTCACATTTTTCACAAAACATTTTGTGTAAAAATGTATTTGTGTGATTTTGTGTGTACACAGTTAAAAATGAAATAACATGAACATAATTTTGTTTTGTATCAAGTCTCATACTGCACTTGATGAGTTTCTGGCCAGTTCTTTTTTCTTGCCCATTTTGTATTTACTACTATTTAAATCTTTAGGGACAGACATAAGTACAAACACACACGTAAATACGTACATTTCTACTAATCCAAAAAAAAATTAATGCAGGCGTATGCATTTTATTATTATTGTTATTATTATCATTATTATTGATACCTTCAAGCCATATTTACCACAAGAAGAAAACTTGAATTTTTTCCTTTTTTATTTTTAATTTTAAAAAAAATTTTTTTTAGTTTAAGTAAAAACGCATTTTCTTAACTTTTCATTATCATAGGTTTTATTTTATAATTCTTAGCAGATCAAGTCAGACCAAGATCGAGGCAGATCGATGCAGAACAAAACTTTTAAATGCATGTTGATTCTTCTACTTTTTTTCTCAAATTCCTTTATGATTTAATACATACAAGTGTACAGATACACACACACTCACACACAGACAGACAAACATATGAGAACATGCTGATGTCCACATATTTATTATTGTTGCTGTTGTTATTGTATTAATACAAAAAGAAATCGAAAAACCTTAAAGCATCAGCGTTATCATCATCAGCATTTTTTACTTTGTGTGAAAAAAATCACAAAATCCATCGTTTTTTTCTTATTTATAGCAAAAAAAAGAAAAACCAAAATATTTCAGAATACATATATATATGTACATTAATAAAATGTTGCTAGCAGCACAAAAACGTTAGGAAAGGCAAAAAAAAACAAGCAACGAAACAACGAAGTTGTTGCGACAGGTGCATGGATTCTCTTCACAACAATCCTGCACGATTTCGTAATATTTTGCGTGTGAGTGTATGTGCTTGTAACAAAAATAAAAGCTACAGTAACAACAACAAGAACAAGAACAATAATAATAAATAATAATAATAATAATAATAATAATAATAATAATAATAATAATAATAATAATAATAAGCAATACCTCAATGTAATAGCAATCAAAATAATGCCACAATATTATCCAATGCACCATCATTATAACCTTAAGATTTCCCTCTCTATTTCTATCTCGCTCTCACTATCTTTTGTCTCTTATATCTCTACCTCTCTCTGTCTATTGCCATGTAGTTCAGTCTTTTTTTGGACTTTGCCATACGGCCACAACAACAACAATGATCGATTTTTTCACATTTTTCGTGGTGTTTCTTAATTCTTCATTTTCCTTCCTCTCTCTCCCTCTCTTAATTTTTTTCATATTCGATACTAATTTTTTTTGGAATTACAAATTTTTTTCCTTCCATCTTTTCTTTTTTTTCTCTCTTGGATTTTGCAATTGACTCAACAAAGTTTCTAAATCGAGGCCTGATATTTTTTTTCCGCAGTTTAGCATAACTTTGAACTCTTTAAACTTTAAAGTATTTCATTATAATTTAGTATTCGAATATATTTGCTCAATATATTGACTCCTTTGTGTATAGTATTGAAATTATTATTCATGGAGTTTTGTGATTTTTAAGAAGATTTTTACAAAGTACCATTTTCAGTGTTTTGTCTAGAAAATATTTGATATAAAATATTTAACAATAAATTTCGAGCGCATTTGTTTTTTATTGGCTTATTAATTATTCACACTCACATATACACACACACGCACATCCAACCAAAAAGAATATATAAAAAATAAATTAACCAATCGAGAAAATGCAAAACACAAAGAAGCCATTGTAATGTAAGGCCAGACGGGTGGACTTATATATGGATGGATGGACAGACTAACAAAAGAATACAAAAAAAGATATTTACTAGCTATTATTGCAATATTATTTTATAGCAAATAATAAAACATTAACTAAAGTGTTTGGCCATTATTACTATTATTAAATTTTATTACATCGATTTCAGCGTTAACAGAAAATGAAACGAAATGCAATAAAAAAAAAATATTCAAAACAATCCAAAAGAAAAACTAAACATAAAAAAAGTATGCAATCTCAGTGACTTGACTTAAGTTGACTTGACTTGACCATCATGTGCCTGGTCTTCTTGTTTTTATTGTTATTGTTTTTTTAATTTTCGGTTTTTTTCTGTGTTTTCTTTGTTTCCTTTTTTTTTTTGATTATTAGTTTTATTTTTCTTTGCTCTTTTTTTGTTTCAGTGGATTTTACTTGTGAAATCCCTTGCGCATTATTTTTGTTATGGCTTTTTTTCGCCAACAAATTTATTTTCATTATTGTTAACGCTGCTGCTGCTGCTGCGGCTGCGGTTGTTATTATTGTTGCTATTATTGTTAGGTTGTTGGTTATATAGCCTTTGGCTTATTTTGCATTTATGTGCATGTTTTTTTTTTTGCTTTTTGCTGTTTCATGACTTATGTTTCTCTTTTATGCTTCCAATTCACTCATAACTTAACGATATAACAACAAATACATGTATTGGTTTTTTTTGGTTTTTCCATTTTTTTTTAACTTAACTTTATAAATGCTGGCCAACTTGTACGCTGTCTATTATTATCATGCTTTTATTTTTTCTCTTCTTCTTCTTCTTGTTATTGTTCTTTTTGTTATTGTTCTTACAACTATTTGTAGCAAGTGCTTTTCGCTTATTGTATATTTTTATGTGTATTAGTTGTAGTTGCTCTACACTTTTTTTGCTATGTTTGTTACTTTATATTCCTCTGACTTCTCTTTATCTTTCGCGAAAAGCATTTTTCTTGCTATATTTTGCTTATTTTTTGTTTTTTGTGCCTCTTTATTATGATCCTTATTTTGCTTTACCCTTTTCCATTATTTTATGAACTTTAACAGATCTTTAGGATTTTCTAAATATTTCAAGGTTGCTGGCTTTCTATGCTTTATGTTAATTCCTTGTTGCCAGTCTTTGTTGTTGTTAGAATTGATCATGGAATTGCTTTGAATTTGTTTTGAAATTGTTTTCCGTTTATACTTTAACATATTACTGTTTCCTTTACAAATTTTTGTTATTATTATTTTACTTATGATTATTATGCCTGTTGGGGTGTTATTACTTTACCGTTTAAGGCCTGGGAAATTTCTTATGCATAATATTTAGGAAATTTTCAAATGGTAAAGAACGTAAAAATCTTTAACAAAATTTATTTCAATTTGACTTTTAAACAATTCTTCCTCTTCCCCTCTCTTCCACTCTATTGCTCTCTCACTCTCTCTCTCTCTATTCACCGAAATAGAAAGAAAAAGAATACTTTTCAATTACTAAAGAAGATTTCAACAATCAACAGTTCAATCAAAGCAATTATGGCACTTCAATTTGAGAAACTCGCTGAATTTTCTTTCTTCTAACTTCTGAGATATTTTACAGCTAATTTAGACAACGCCATCTGTTAGTAATTAGCTTTTATGATTTTAGTTTATTAGCTAAGCGAGAAATATTCTAAAAATTGTCGAAGGAAGTGACATTAGAACACCATCTTCTACACCGATCTGTATGTTGGCCTATTACTACTCAGAAAAACGAACGCAGTTTAAGACAGAGCCCTGGACCTTGATAGCAAGTCTACTACTTAAATAGATATAAATAAACCATGGAAAAATTCTATTTACAATAATTAAACTTCATTGAAAATGGAATGCAGAAATCGATGCTTGCAAAAAATCATTTTCCCTTACGTTGTGAGAGGGAAAAGGTCTTAACTCGCTTTCTCCCAGCTATCGCTTCCCTTTTTAACAAAGAACATAAGCACACGTTTGTTATTCATCCCCATACCAAAGTAGAGGATATCTGGAAGTGAACGTTTTGTCGAGGCATCAATTTTCTTTATTACAACCTAAAAATATTGCTCTGCTCCGCATTTTTAGTTTACTCTTGAAAATTGTTGACTTCTTGAAGATTATTTTGATCGTGAAGTATTCGTCAATATCTTAACTCTTGCTGTCAATCTTTTCTGCTTGAAACGTTTGAATTGGCGATAATTCTTTTGAATTCAATGTTAAAAATTTCCAAGAGAACATTCACAAAAACAAAAATAAACAAATTTAAATTATTGCAAATTTCTTGAAGAACAAAAAATTACTAAAAAGTTAAATAATAAGCACAATTTTCTTGTAACTTTTATGCAATAAATTACAATAAAAGTAAAACAATTAAAAGATAAAGAACAAGAAAGAAAGACAAATAAATGTATATTTTTGAGAGTACAACAACAAAAATAACTACATTCATTTAAAACGTGAGCAACAACAACAACAACTGCATTAGATAAAAAAGGCCAAAATGACTCACTCGTTTAACATAAAAAAGCAAGAATCTTCTTCTTCTTCTCATTTTTTCTATTGTGAGTTGTAAGCAGCTTTCGAAAAATGTGTCAAAAAGAAAATGTGTTCGCATTTTTTACATGATGACAATCTTTTCTGATTTTTTATGTCAATTTTTTCTTCTTGCTTTTTTTGTTGTTGTTGTTGTTCTTGCTATTGATCAGCTCCATTTTTTCAACTTTTTATTTTAATATTATTGTTGTTGCCATTTTACTTAAGGAAAGCAGCAATAACAACAACAATAATAATAATAAGAAAAACTATAATAATAAATAAAAAAAACATATTGATGAATTTAACAACAAGAGCATTTAGTTTATTTATACAAAAACATTTGCCCAAACCAAAGACCAAACTTTTACTTGTACACACATACACACATTTATCCTTGCACTCATACATGAAAAAAATGAATTTGATTTTTTTCTTTGTGTTAAAATTAATCAAAGCAAACGTAAAAGTTCCATGCTTGTTTTTTCATAAACTTTTGCTTTCAATTCTCTGTTTTTTTCTATTGTCGTTGTTATTGTTATTGTTGGGTTTGTTGATTCGATTGAAACAAGTGCACAGCAGGGGTTTTCCTTTTTTAAATGGTTGGACGCACACTTTTGTTTGTTCATTTGCGTGCGCTAGTTACGTTTCCTTTAAACATTCAAGCCCTTGAAAGTTGTTCACATTTTTTCTTCTTTTTCTTATGAAGATTTTCTGTTTTTCTTCCCTTTTTTTTTATAAAATTTTTCGTACATTTTTATGCATTTATTAGGTTTTATTGTTGTTTCTTTTATTTGTTTTTTTTTTTATTTGGGAATCGATTTCAATTTTTATGGCAAAATTTAAAAGAAACTGAATCAAAAGAAAAAAAGAAAATTTTGTTATGATCTTATTGCCATTTTATGCTTCAGAAAGATAAACCTACAGAGGGGCAGACAAGATATATAAAAATAATAGTTACCATGTTTGTGTGGCATAAGCAACTCTCAATTCCCTCTGTTTTGTCTTGTTTTTTTCTTTTTGACATTAAAAAATTTATAAGTGAAAATTTCAAAAAAATATTTCAAAGAAAAAATTTTTACTAAAAAATATATTTTTTTTTCTTACTTTTGTTGTGTTTATTAAAGTAGATGTATCAATATGTAAAAGTGTACAATAACATTAAAAGTGCCATTTATATTGATTAATAATTATATATTTTTCATAAAAAAAACGAAAAAAGGGCAATGGCAAAAAGAAAGTAAGAAGAACTTTCATATTTTCATTTTCTTGTCTTAATTTCTTTCTTAAAAATCGATTAACAAAAAAAAGTAACAAAAACATAAATAAATTTTTGGCGATTTTTAAAATCAATGAGAGTTTTTTTTATAGGCAACAATAAGGCCTAAAAATTAACTACAAATTAAATGAAATGTTGTTGACTTATTTTGTCAGGAAAGTATAAAGAAAGTCTAGAAAGCAAGACATCAAGAAAGGAGCACATACTAAAATAAAACAGAGTCTTCTCTTGAGAAAAAGCCCAAAAAAAATACTTTAAAAAGGAGTGAAATGTTCAGAAAAATTGATCTATGTAAAAAATTTCCAAAATTCAAACAAGATTCGAATTAGTTAAATGAAAAACAGCATAAGAACATCTCTCTCGTTGAATAAACTTTTCAAACTTCAAATTTATCTTAAATTAACACTTCGTAAGCTAGAAAAAATACACTAAGCATCTTATCCACACATTTTCAAGAAAGCCGTTGTTTTTGCCTTAAAAACGGTATAAAATTTTGCAAGTAATACCTGAAAAATAAGAAAATATTATACTTTTAGTTACAGGTTAACTTTTTTAAATTAAAAAATTCTAGTTAAGCTTGCAGAATTTTTAGAAATATAATATTCCTAAAACTCAATTTACGCGCGTAGTAAATTTAATATCATTTTAATATTATAATATATAAAGTAAAATGATATGCAGTTTTGAGATACTTGCGTACGATTCATTTAACTTAACATATTTCATTGATTTTGTTGAAAAGTAATATTTTAAAATTATTAGCCTTTAACTTACTTTTTTTGATTTGTTGCAACATAAATAGCCATAAATAAATCTAAGATTAAATAAACTCTCAATTTTTATTACAATTTCATTTCATTAAATTAATTAATTCAATGATTTTAATACTTTTAAAAGGTAAATGTGTGTGCATGTGTATGTGTGTAAGTATGTACGTGTAAAAGCCTCACACGTTGAATTTGTTATTATTTTTTGTATACAATTACAACAATTAAGAAACAAGCGGAGAAAAACAAACGTAAAAAATTCAAATAAAAAAATTTTTTTCAAAAAAACAAAAAACAAAGGCTACAAGCAAAAGCAAATTTTTAATTTAATAGTCTTTGTTACTGTTATTGTGTTTTTTATCATTTTCTATTTATGTGGCTGTGTGTTGGGTTAAAGGTGAGGCACGAGTTTTAATATTATTGAATAACAGCAACAACAAAAAGCAGTTTTTTATTTTTATTTTTATTAGATTATTTATTTTGTGAGTTAACACTTTGTACAATACAATTTTTTTTTATTTTATAGTTTATTGAAAAATATTATTGTTATTTAATATTTATTTATTTATAATATTTTTATTTATGTTTGTTCTATTGCGAAAAAAAAATAAAAATTTATTGAATGAGAAACGACTTGATTTTTGTATATGAAGAAGCACTTACCACAGGTATAACATAATAATCAATAATAATTGATTACGCTTCTAGAAAAATGAATATATATTTCAAATATTAATAATTTATATAATTTTATTTGAAAAATGTAAATAAATATTTTAAATGTTTTAATTATATAATTAATTAAAAACTTAATTACATAATTAATTAAATAATATACTTAATTAATTATACTTAATTAATTATGTACTGGTTAAATGTTTAAGTACATATTTAATTACATGATTATTAAATAATAATTAATTAAAACATTAAATAACTACTTAAAATAATTAAACGATTTAGTTATTATCAAATTACATGATTAACTTAACTTAATGATTAAATTAATTTTCATTACATTAAATAAATAATTATGTAATTTGTTTTGCAATTAGTTACTTACGTGACTGTTGATTATAATTATTCATATAAATAACTTAATTATTAATTAAGAATAAATAATTAAAAAAGTATTTAACTAATTAATTATACAATAAAGTTAAAGATTATAAACTATTTTAAAACTATTAATTAAAAGATAATAAAACCAAACGAAATTGGGCAAATTCCCCGTTTTTGGCTTTTTTTTTAACTTATAACCACAAATAACAAATTGCTATAATAATAATAATAATAATAGAAATCACCGCAAAAATAATAATATTAATAATAATATGTAATGTCTAAATTAAATATTTTTTTATTTAGTTCTGTTTTGTCTTTATTGTGCTGCCTCAAAGCACTTTTGCCCAAATTTTTTCAATTCTCTTTCTAGTTAGAAGGCAAACAAGCAAATTTATTTAAAAAAATTTAATTTGTTAATAATATTTCAGTTGAAATTATGTTATTGTTGTTATATTTGTTCATAGATTTTAATTTCTTTTTAGCCTCCTATGAAAAATGATTCGAAATAGTTTTTTTCTTCTTTTTTATTAAATCATGAAAAAAGAGAGTTAAAGTAAAAGGAATTTAACAATAATATTCAGCCATTTAAGTTGAATTGAATGGAATTGAATTGAATTGATTTCATATATGTGTGCGTGCATGTATGTCTATTTTCAAATTATATATGACAACGTAATTGAAGTGCGTAACAAAACCAAATATAAATTTCAAAAATTTCACTTCTTAATTTCTATTGCTGCTTCATTTAATCCTCGCTTTCTTTCTACGACCACTCAACATTTACCCATTCACTCTCTCTCTCTCTCTCTCTCTCTCTCTCTCTCTCTTCTCTCTCTCTATGTTTCTGTCTCTTTCTATAACATTAATAATCAATGCCATTTAACTGTTATTTGTACTTTAAATTTAAATCTTTTCAAATTCTGTTGTATAAATTTGTTGTAAAAACTTTTTTGAAAGTTTCATATGTATACTGAAAAAAGTTTCAGAGAAAAAAAGGCATGAGGAGAAGTAGACAATTTTATTTTATAAATATGTATGATTCCGTTACATGTGTCAAAGTCATTCAAAATATATAAAAGAGCAATAATTTTTTTTCAATATTGTTTATAAATGTTATTGTTTCTTTTTGCTGTTGTTATTGTTGCTGTTGGTTTTAGTGTTGCTGATAAAGAGAATGCTTTCCCTGCTTTTTTTTAAAGCGTCTTCTTTTTTGTTTTGTTGACTCTTCAAGAAAGAAATGAACAAACAATAGATTAGATATGATGCATTATCACCTACACACGCATACATGAACATAAACACACACACACTAACGGACGAATTTTATATATACAGACATATGAAATGATGGAATAAATAGACGTTAAGTAAAAAAGACGTTCAAATCATATATTTCAACGTTTATGTTGGTTTGTCTTTTTGATGCTATTGTTATTGCTATTACTGTTGTAATCAATCAAAAATACAAATAGTTTCTCCTAAACATCATGTAACATACAAAAAAAAAACAATGTTTTTTTGTTATTAGATAGAAATTTTCTTGTACAATAAATTTTCATAAAAAAATATGTTTACGTATGTGTATATATATGTGTGTGTATATATGCACCCACATAGGCTTATTTTGTGTTTAAATATGTATATATAGGTATGAATAATTTTAACATGTGATTAACCTGTTGCTTCCAATCTCTGACAGGCAGTCAGTCAGTCCGTCATTCAGTCATTTTATTACATTACATGCATTCAACGGCCACAGCCCAATTGTCAGTTATATTTTATTGTCATGGATTTATAAGCATAAGCACATATACAAACACATTTCCTCTTTACATGTTCAAAACATTTATTTAGAGACATTTGGTATTAATAAAAAAATAATCTTTTTATTGTTGAAAAAAGCACATGAAAAAAATGCATTTTACTTGAATGCAACAATATTTTATGGTCATGGCCATAAATGTTACCCTCCCTTCCCCCTCTCTTTCCGTCAAGCATCTACCTTTATACGCTACATTAAATGGCATATAGAGTATTACAAGTTTATGCAGATGTTTGTAAGAACCAGATAGAATTGAGTTATGACGATCGATACCGAATTATTTTGTGAATCGATCCATTCATCCATTCGTCAATTTATCCATTTACAAATCGTTTGTATACCGCGACCTTTGTCCGTTTCTCTGTCCATCTATCTGTCCACCTGAGGCGTCTATCCGCCCTTTTCCTATCTAATATCTGTCCATGTAAATTTGTTGTGAGTCTAAGAATGACAACTCTTAGGAATGTCAACTTCTATTAAAAATGGTTAGAATCGGATCAAGCTTCGGAAAAAGCTTCTTCCAAACAAAAGTCATTACATAAGGAAAAATTGATGCCTAATAGTCATTTTGATGAAATAAATATGAATAGCAAACTTGGCTTGTACTGATCCATTTTTTGGAACCCCCGCCATATGACAAACTTTTTAAATCACTTATAAATTACAGCTTTTAGATTTTCTTGATAATCACTTATAAAAACAAGGTGTGGCGTAATTAAAAGTCATCTTCGATCGAGTATAAAGATCTTCCTTGCTGTTTTTCCAAATGTTTTTTTCTATGTTGTTGGAATTAATGACGTTTTACTTTGTAAAAGAATTTTAAAAAAGAAATGAATAATCACAAAGAAATATAATAAATAAAAAAAAAGCTTAATTTTAATGCGTTATCAAAGAATGAGCAATTGTCCAAATTGCTTAGGTTTGAGTGAAAGAATGAGGTAATGAGAATTATTAGTGAATAGTTATCATGGTCATCATTATTAATAAAAAAAAATTTTTTTGATGTGATTGAAGTTAGAAAAAATTTCTCTACATTTTTACATTTTTCTATTTTATTTAAATTCTTCATTTCAATCATTGGATTTTGCGTTAATAGTATAATTACGAACATTTAAATATTATAAGAGGTAATTAAGTTTTATAGAAATTTATGGAAATCCATATTAACGCTTTAGTGAATTTTTTAAAAGGCGTTTTTCTTAAGGAATGAAATTTTGAAAGTATTTTAAATAAAATTTTACTGAAAATTTCACTGAGGTAAAGATTTTTTTAATAATTTTTAGAGATATTTTCCATAAAACTTTTTTGCAGATTTTTGTTTTCGCCGTAATAAAAATATGTGATAAATTTGAACCAGATTTCTTTGTTTTCTCATATAAGAAATTTTTGCCAAAATTTCAATATAAATTCAATTAACGGACTTATTTTATATTTCAAGTTATTTTCTAAAAAATGTTTAATAGTCGAAAACTTTAAACTTGTATTTCTTGCAATTTCTCCCTTATTTGTAATTTTTGTTGTTTCTGCTGCTTGTTGTTTTATTGTTTTTGATTCTTTTTTTATTTGTTTAGATTTAGTAAAAGTTTAATCATCATCATTTCAGATTATTTTAAATTGACAGTTGTCGCACAAGCAAATCGTGATTGTTAATTTTTTATTATATTTTTCATTTGTGTTATGTTGATTTTTATTACCAACGGACAAAAGAGAGATTTCAAACATTTATCGCTTACCATTCTAGAATGCCAATCATTGACATTACAGCAAATAATAATGATAACCAAGCAAACTTCTCTCGCCTTCTTCATATTGAATGTTTCCATTTTACTGTCTGTGTTTCTTTTCTTTTATGCTTTTACACTTTTTTACACTTAGTTTTGTTACAATTTTGTCACAAAACTGTTATAGAAATCAACTTTTATTGAAATAGCAACAAGTTTACTATTAAAAAATTAATCGATAACTTTTTAAAATGTTTTAAAAAAGGAGAAAAGAAAAAAACAAAGAAAACAAAATGAAGAAATTTTTACTTTTTCTTTTTTACAGTTTTTGTTTTTTTCAATTTGATTTGTTTTTGGTGAAACAATTTTATGCTTTTACGATTTAAAGCGTAAAAGTGACCAAAAAGTATAGCAAGATGAAGAAATGATTTTTTGATGTGTAGTCAATATTTTGCAACAAAAAACAGCAATGTCAAAACATACAAATTATGACAAGTGGGTTCTGCCTCTTTTTCCTCTTAGTTTTCTTCTTCTATTTTGATGCTTTGTGTTCTTAATTAATTGAAATATCATAAAAAACCATTTAAGAGTCAGGCCAAAAAGGAGGCAAAAATTATATATACACGCATACACACATACTAAATAACAAAAAAAGACAATAACAATAACAACAATAACAAACAGAAACAGAGGCAACAACCTAAAATTTTGATGGTTCGATCGTATGTTGATGTGCTTTCGAATAACTAATTAAGTAAACTTTTCCTTTTGATTTTTATTTTTCTTTTTCTTTTTTTTCTTTTTATTTGTAATATTATCCTTTACATTGTTGGTGTCCATCTTTCATGATAATGTCATCTTAAAAGTGTATAAATTTTATTAATTCTTGTAGAAGATAAAAAAAACGAAAACAAAAATTTGCAGTATCTTTTTACTACCCATAATAATAATAATAATAATAATATGCAATAAGAACGAATAGGTACAAAGTAGGATGGACCGACAGACAAGCAAACAACCAGCCAGTAAGAGAAGGAATGAAGTTAAAAAGAGCAAAAAATCCAAAAAAAAAATAATCACAGGTGGTAAAATATAACCGTAACAGGAACAATAACAGTAACGATAAGTTACAGTAATAATAATGGCCTAAATATAGAACAAGATATTTAGCATGTTCTTCTTCTGTCTCTTCTTCAGCGGCCACTTCCATTTGCCGCCCCTCGCTTTCATTTTCCTCTTCTTTAACTTTTCATTATTATTTTAGTCATTTTGTTGTTATATACGCATTTCATTGTCACTTAAAATAAGTCTTGTTGTTTTGATTTTTGTTCTTCATCATTTTATTTTATAAGTTGAAAGCAAATATTTTGGGCACAAGCCTTTTATCAAAGAAAGCAATATGAAAGTGTTTAATGACACATGCTATTTCTTCTTCTTCCTCCCTTTCTTCTTCTTCGTTGTCTTATTGTGCATCTCATAAATAAATTCTTGCATATATTTTTTACTTGAATTTCTTTCTCGTATTTCTTTTCTATAGTTGTAGTTTTTGTAGTTGTTTTTTGATGTTGTTGTTGTAATTTTTGCATATTGCCTTCTGGGCTTACAATGATATATTGAAATTTCAACATGGAATACAACAAAAAGAAAACTTTAAAAAAAAGTATAAATGAGAGCAATAACAACAATAAGAGCAATTTTCATAAGAGAATAAGAACAAGCAGAAGAACAACTTACAAGATATAAAAAATTAATTTATTACAACCTACAACAACAGCAACAACAAAAAAATAATAATAATAATAATAATAACCACATCGAAAAAAAATAGAAAATTAAGACGGATAGACGGACAAAATAAAATTATCATTTTGTCATGTTTATTAACATTACAAAAAAATAACTGATTTTTCCTTCTGTTTTTTAACGTATTTTAACACTTAAAAGAAATGGCTTAAATCACTAGCAAGAGAGACATAACGGTTAAGAGAGTGAGAGTAAAAAGAACATTACGAGGATGATTTGAAAATTGTAGAAAAAATATGAACTTTTCTTGCATGGAAAATAGAATTTTGACAAATGAGTTTAGATGAAAATTTTTAAAATAGATTTTAAAAAAATATTTTAAACAAATTTTTATGAATCGTTTAATTAAATAATGGATTGTAGAAATTATGTTTGGTTTTATTGCCACAAAAAGAAAGTTTTAACATTTTTAAAAGGATTTAATCAACTCAATCCACTTCTGGCATAAAATTTGCCAATCAGGCACTTTTTTCACGATTTTCTAGAAGCATAATTGTTAATAAAAATCCTAAATTTCACAAAAAATTTGTTACGGTCTTCTGATTTTTCCTTCTGTTTCCTTCATTCTCTAGTTTATTTATGTTAAAAAAACAGAAAAAATATTTTGTACTTATCAATATATCGATCAATATATGGATCGATATTACAAACTTTCAATTTTATTACTTTTACTAATTTTATTAATTTAATTAATTTAATTTAATTTAATTTAATTTCGTTTTTATTTACTGGCTTAAATTAATCATTTGATTTATTATCCATTAAATAAATTAATTTTTTGATATAAGCGTCCATTTCAATTATAAATTTTCATTATTTGCCAAAAAAAAAATTAATAACCGTACGAGAAAATTTATGCAAATAAAATCACATGCGATTTGTTGAAATTTTTTATATTAACCCCAAAAAAATATGTAGAGAAAAATATATATAAAAATAGTGAGAATATGCATGCAACACGCACTCCTTAAATAAATATCAATAAAATAGCCAGACATATTTAAAATGCATGTATATTTATTTAGCATTTAACAAGATCGCCTAAAAATGTTCAATACAACAAAAAAAAAACTGCAAGAAAATAATAATCTATATGACTATTGGTCAAAGTAAAGTAACAACAGAAACGACAGCAGCAGCAATAACAAATAGTGCGTTCTAAAAAAAATATATGACAAATGTTAAATTGATTACTCACTCCCTCACTCAGTCCAATTTTTTCTCCTCACTGGCAAACAAAAATGAAAACAAAACGAAAACTTATATAACATGCAAGCAAAATATAATAATAAAAGTAAAAATAAAAACATTTATAAAGAGATATATGTAAAACAAAAAAAAATTTATGATTTAAAAAACATTTAAAGCACTGAAATCACCAATTTTATTTTTTTTATATTTATATTGCTCTTATTGTTGTTAGATTTTATTATTGGTAGCGACCAATAATGCAGGCAATGTGTGGTCGAATTTTTTAAAAGCGAAACTCATTTAAATCGAAAAATATTATTAATTTAACAATAACACGGATACCAATAATAATAACAAATATATAAATGATAACAACAACAACCAAAACACCAAACTTATAAAACATATATATGCTTAGAAAAATGCTTAAATATGGCATTTTATATGGGACTAACTTCTTTTGGCAAATGAACTATCTCCGCTTCCTTTTTTTTCATTTGCCCCACAAAAATTTTCTATGAAATTTTTCTTATGCGACTTTGAAGATTTGCAGATTTTACTTAGAAAAGGAAGAAACTTTAAATCAATTCTTAGGAGATTAATTCTATTAGATAATATTTACTAGAAATTGTCTCCCCATGATACATAAACTCATAAATACATATATATTTATTTATTTACACATAAACATTAATGATATATTTTAGACAATTTTTGCAAATTTTTAAAGATAAAAATTAAAATTGTGAACTTTATTGATACAACGAAAAAACAAAATTTTATTGGTTTTTTTTTTAAATTATTCACTTTATACATGTATATGTAAAGCATGTATGTATGTTTATGTCTATAATAACAATTCAATAGAACTCGTTAGAAGTAACAAAACAAAAAAAAAAGCGTTGCACTTTTTATATCCCATCGAGTATTATAAGTTTGTGCAGATGTTTGTAACAACCAAAAACAATTGAGATAGATGCTCTTTTTTATATTGATCGACTCAGAATCACATACTGATTCGATTTAATCTTGTCTGTCTTTGTGCAAGCTGCAAGACTGAATTTTTGAGATATTTAAAACAAATTTGGCAAATGGCTGCGTGTTGGCTCAAAGACAAACTGTATTAAAAATTATGAAAATAGGATTTCTATTTCAGCCACTCCCTAAGAGTGGTGTAAGGCAGTCAAAAGTCGGTTCCGTCCATGTATAAAGTTCTTACTTGTTATTTTTCTATGTTTTCTAGATCAATTGCACTTGTTTGTTGAATGAAATATTCTTGTTGGTTTTTTTTTTTTTGTTTAAAACCCATTGTTTGGCGCAATGGGTCTTAAAATTTTCTGTTCTTGTTATTATTATTATTTTTATATAGTTTTTTCTTTTGTATACCTAAATAAATCACAAAAAAATTTTATGCCAATGAATCATTAAATTTTGATATCTATTGATTTAAAGAAAGAAAAATATTCAAGCAATGCAACGTGGCTTACAATTTTTTTTTCCTTTATATAAACGCATATAACTATAAGAATATGAATTTCAAATGGAAAAATTAAGTAAGTTTATGATTCATAATTTTGGTTTGTTAATTAACTTTGTAAATTTTAGTAAATTCTCACCATGCAAATTTGTCTGATTGTTTTCACAAACGCCACGCCTACATTTAAAATCACATATAAACATTTATGTACACTTGTCTAGGTAAATTAAATGCTTAAACAAATTACTGCAAAGTTCTTATAAAGAAAGAAAAAACCAATTGGACAGTTTTAGATGCAAATGCTCTTCCGTTAACTATGCCAACGAACCACACTTTAAAGAATACATTGAAAAAATTGTAAAAATTGTGAAATTTCCTTGAAGTGAAAATTTTTTAATAATGGGGCATATTATTAATTTTGCATATTTTTCATCTATTTACAATTTTTTAAAACTTTGCATATTTAAAAATATTTATTGCAAATTTTCTTATATATTTGAACCTTTTTTTTATATACTAATGTAATGTAATTGAAAATTATTTAAATTATATTTTGAGAAAATTCTTCATCAAGTGTTTACTTTCTTCTTAGTTAAAGAAAACAAACATTAATTATAAATCATTTTTGTGAAGAGATTGAATTTGAAAATTCTAAAAGTTTAATGACAAATCATCAATTAATATATCTATTAAATTTTTTGTCTATTTCATATATTTCACATAAAATAAGTGTCATGAAGTTTATTTATTTATTTATATTTTTTCTATTTTGCCGTATTTAGAAAGAAAAGTTCGAAGTCCGAAAGACGTTGATTTATTTTATGGAAGTCACGTTTTATTGAATGATGGTAAATAACTTTAAAAGCACATATGATGAACACACACATATATAAACACATACATTTATATATAGGAAACACAATGTGCGTGAGTTTAATAAATAAATCTAAAAAAAAATTACAATAAAAATAATTTTAATCTTAATTTAAGGATTGCATTTTTGTTGTTTAAATTTCTCCAAATTTTTTTCTGAAATTTTATGCATTCTTTGCATCAGATTTAGAAAAAATCTAGAATATCTAAAATAGACATAAAAAAATAAATGAAACTTTTAATAAATCCTATTTCTATCCCTTTTTCTCTTTTTTTGTCTATCTATTTTGCCATTCAATGTACTGCCTTTTAACATTTCTTTCACCATTCAACTTTAATACCCATAAATTTTATGAAGTAAACTGAATGGATAGACAAGAAATAAAAATTAGGCAAATCATGAATCAAAAAAAATTGAAAAATTCTATTAAGACGATTCCATAAACCATAATTCGAATAATGCTTCCTACATCAATGACATCAAATGCTTTAAGATTTTATTTATTTGCTGCTTCCTTGCTGCTTTTTTTATTTTGAGGCTACATTTCTTCCAAGAAAGCATATACACATATACATGCGTACATACGAACATGTATAAATAGAGACAGTTGTAAAGCATAATTGAAGTGTACCATTATTGTCGTCGATCGTTTGTCGTTTCTCGTTTCTCGCCGCTCCTCACTCGTTTGTCTCTGGTGCTCTACCTGTCTCTTCGTCTCCAGGCCTTTGCCATCTTTACAGGTAATAAAAAATAAATTTAATGGATCAATATGGAATATGGTTGGTTGAATTTTATTGATTTAGTTGGCGGCATTTGAAAAAGGCCCCATAATTCAATCTAACCATCTACCTAACTATGAATATACTTTTTCTCTCTCGCTCGCACTTTCATTTAATCATAATAAGCACAAGTCAAAAAAAAAAATAATGATAATAATAATAATAAACACCAACAAAAAAGATAAAGCAAGGAAGACAAAAAAAGGTTCCAAACAATGAAAACATATTATGTAAAAATAAGGATAGTAAAAGATTTGTATTAATTGAAAGCGTACCCACAGAAAGATGTACATACATATATATATACATTTGGTTGAATAAATTGACTGACAGGTCCATCAACATTAACCTACAACAACAACAACGACAATACCAACAAGAATAATCAAACCACGCAACTACCGCATTGATCTTTAAGCTTAAGATAACAAAAAATCAGCAAAAAATCAAAGTGAAGTTAGCCCATGAAGGTCTGGCTTATGATAATTTGGTTTGTGTCTTTGCTATTTTCATATTTTTGAAATTCTGGTAACCGAAAATTCACAATTACCAGTACTTCAAAAATTTCCTATTTCCTGTTTCCCATTTCCTGTTGCTGCTGCTCATCACGTCATCATTTCATTATCCATTTGTTAGTACTCTTTTTAATTTCGAAAATTTTCATCTAATCCATTAAATTTTTATTTAATTATCAAATTTTGGAAAAATTCTTTCAGATTTATAAATATTTTAAACACCGACCATTTAGTGGACTTTTAAATTTTTTTTTTGTAGTTCTAAGTAGAGTATTCTTAAGCCAATTAACACCAAGTTTAAAGTTTTGTTTTTGAAGAAGTCCTTATCATTTTAATACATTTATTTATTTGTCTTATTTTCACTCAGAAGAAATTTTCCCTGTTTTTCTCTTTCGACAATTTCAATTTAATGGACGTCATTCAAAAATACAAAAAAGGGAATTAATAATAATTGTTAATATGCTGTGATAAACGCCTTTTGGCTAACAACATTTTCAGCTGCAATAATAATAATAACAACAAAAGTAAGCAAAACCATTATGGTATGTGTTTGCCATTACCAACCAGCCAAAGATCAACAAATCAATAGAAAGAAAGAGAATGATAAGAATAACAAGAAGAAGAAGAAGCAGCGAAAGAAGAAAAAGATGAATCAGAAAGAAAGCTACTGGTTTTAGGTTGACATAAAAGTTTACCAAAAAAAAAAAAAGAGAGAAAAGTACAAAGAAAGAAAAAAGCAACAACATTTATAATTTATACTTTAAACTTGTTGCAAGTTCATGTTGCTTGTGTTTGTACATGGTATTGCATGCATTGAAAGCAACAACAAAACAACAACAACAGCAACATCAGCAACATTTAAGAATATTTTAAACAGAATTTTTCCCATAACACTAAAAAAATGTTTTATTTTCTACATTTTCCATTCAACTGAAAACCTCGAGAAAAGAATATAGTTGAAATATTAGAAATGTTAATAGAAATATGAAAAGATTTACATTGTTACTAAGCATTAGAGAGAAGAAAATGCATAGAAAAAGTAAGAAGAAAAAAAACCATAAGATATTGTTGATCACGTTTCTTTAGGAAAAGATCAAATAGAAAAAAAATAAATAATTTAAGTGTCAATTTCAAACTTCTGTTCTTTTATTATCATTAATATTATAAATGTTATTATTGTTGTTGTTATAACTAACTCTTCTTTTTCTTATTCTACTGCTTCATTTATATTATCAATAAACATTGAAGATATGTTTTTAACACTATTCTTTTGTTGTTGTTGCTGTTGTTGTTATTAGATATGTTCAAAGGAAGCTTTGTGGCTTTTTTTTTGCAAACAGATATGTCATTCATAATTTTCTTCTTCTTTTTTATTTTCCTTCAGGGTTTCCTTGCATTAATATTGTTCTGTTGCTGTTCTTATTAATGTTATTGTACCATTAAAATATTTAACAATTGTTCACAGAAAGAGAGGGAGAGACAGAGATAGAGGGAAAGAGTGAGAGAGAGAGAGAGAAAGAAAGAAGAAAAAAACGTGCCACGTTATTCAATAGTGTCACAATTTCTTTATGTTCTTTACTTTTCATACATTTCTCATTTACTCTCTCTCTCTCTCTCTCTATCTCTCTCTCTCTCTCCCTATCCTGCTCTTTAACTATTTGTTTCATTCTTTCACGGCCATCTGTCATTTACTAAACATTTGATAAACATTCTATCAACTAATAAGAAAAGTAGAAGAAGGTTAATGGCCTCTTATTTTGTTTGCAAGAGAATTAGTGGTAGTAACTGTTATTGTTATTATTATTATTATTATTATTATTATTATTGATGTTGTTGTTGTTGTTGCTATCATTAAATAAAATATAAGTAAAACACGATTTTTATTTAATTTTATGCAAACAGTTTTTTTGTTCCCTTATTCTATTTCTATTCTTTTTTCAATACTTCTTTTCCATTTTGCAATTATTTTTGAATTTCTTTTATTGGGTTCTCTTCAAAATAAAAATTGCAGTTAACATTCGTTGTGATTGTGTTATTATTATTATTACGTTAGACAAGTGTTTAAAATTTTTTTTCCTTTTTCTTTTGGCACGAGTTCTTTATCTGGCAAATTTTCCCACACTTGGACTGTTTGTGTTAAGGTCAAGAATTATTTGAAAAATCTTCAGCAAAACATAAGCAAATGCTTTATTATCAATTAGACTTTCTATTTAAGCGTTTATTAATTATCAAGAGAAAAAGTATTATTTATTTAATGTAACGGATCCAAATTTTATGCAGGACATTTATGAGGCACAGTATTATTCTTAATTTCTTAATTTAATAGAAAATCTCTAAGAAACGAAAGTTTAACATTCTTATTCCGCCACATTTAAAAATGTTGGATCTATTTAATTTGAGATTTATTAGAAATCAAAATGGTGCCAAAATTATTAAAAAATTCTCATACATTACATTTTTCTTACTTTAAAACTTTATTAGCAAAGTATCGATCGAAAAAAGTCGAACAATTCTTAATATTTTTGTTTAATATTTCATCTGAGATAATTACCCAGAAATTTTTCACGAATTTCAATATCAAACTCTAATCAATTGGATAGAACTTTCAATAGAGTATAAACTAGAACTGCCAATCAACATAATGTATGTTTCGATAAAAAATGCGAACGTATAAAATTGGTCTCTATAATTAAGGTTGAATTTTTTTTAAATTTATGGTAATATTCTAGAACTTTCTGAATGAATGGCTTTCAAATTTATTATAATTAGCGATAAAGCTAAATCAGTTTTTCTTTAAGGAAGTACAAACAACTTTTAAATTTATTAAAGTGGCTTTAAAATTTGTAGGTCTGACGTTTATAGATTTTTAGTGCTTGATTTTTCTAGAAATATGTTTCTTTTTTTGAAAAATTGTCTATGAAAAGCAACTTTTCTTAATTATAAAACTAACAAAATGTGTATACTAGAAATATAAGAAGGACCATGTTATTTGTCATATTTGGAAGGATATCGGTCAAACGAGAGTAAAACAACAACAATGGACAATGTTTTATAACAACAATCGAACATATTTTTGAAAACTTGCTTTTAAAAGGCTTCTTAACTTTTCATTCTCTTTCGTCTAAGCATAAGGCAAATTCATAGTTTTAGAAAATTTTTTGTACGATTTTTCTAAAACAGAAAATTAATGAAAACAAATCATAATTTCATTCCCCAAAAGTCTTAATTTTGTTATTATTATTATTAGGTTTTTTGTTATAGCTAATGTTGTTGTTGTTGTTCGTTGTTACTGTTGTTATAAGTATAAGTGAAAATATTTTTGAATGCCTTATATTTATCACAAAAAAAATTTATATACAATTTCATCTTCTTTCACTTTATTTTGGTTTTATTTCAGTTTTTTTTTGTTGGTTTCCTTTGAAACTTCATTTTGGCACACAAGTGAAATTTGTCTGTAAACATTCACTCCAATTGTTTAAAATACAATTTGAACGAATTGACTATAAAATTGCCCAAAATTGTGTTAACAATAAAAACAAAAACAATAACAGCAGCAGCAACATGTAGAAAAAAGCAACAATAATAACAACAATACAAGCAGTAATAATAATTGTGATCATACATCAAAATTATGGTGGCACAATTACCACTGACAGTAGCCTTAACGGCATCTAACATCTACCATGTAACATCTGGCAACTGGCATCCAGCATCCAGCATCCAGCATCTAGCATCCAGCATACAGCAATTGGCAACTGGCATTTGATCTGCATCTTCAATATTATTTAAAATAATGTTTACTTTAGAAATTTCTTTGATTTTTTTTGTTTGGATCGTTAATGCTGTAGTTATTGTTGTTGTTGCCAGTGCTATGAATATTGTTGTTAGTGATGTTGCTGTTATTAATATAAAATCTATGTCCAAGGTCTTTCCTTTCCTTTTTTGGCTATTTTTCTTTTTGCCTTTCAATGTCTTGTTGTTGTTGTTGTTGTTGTTATTATTGTTATTACGGTTTGAATTTTTCTTTGTCTAAAGTATTTTTTTTTCTGTTTTATTATGTTAATCTTCATTTCATGATTTTATTTGTTTTGCTGTTTTCATAGTTCTTTCTTCGGTTTTTTTTTGGTGGCAAATTTTGTTTGATGTTTTTTTTTGAGTCTATTGAAAGATTTAAATTAACTTTCCAATGAACTTTTTTCTTTCTTTCTTTCGTTTTTTCCTGTACTTTTTATTGCCAACTTTTGCCTTGCTTTATTTGTATTTCCGTTGCCTTCAATTTAAAAAAAGGGGAGAAAAAAGAATCTCTTCTTATCTTCTTAAAATTTCCATGTGTGTATGTGTGCGTGTGTGGGTGAAATTAGGTACGTATTTTGGTTATATATATCATGATTAAGTTACAAGAAATAAATGCAAAACCAAATCGAATTCTGCACACAAAATAAATATGATGAATTTATTTTCAAGTGAAATGATCGCGTTTTCTTCTTTGCCTTTAAGGTATTTTACTAAAACGAACACTAAAACATGCGTTTCACAAAAAACCATTTATTTGCCATAAAATTAAATTTTTGTAGACCACCAAAAATTAGTGTGATTTTCTTATTTGTTATTGTTGTTTTTGCTCTTATAAGCCATGATGCAAATTAAAGTGAAAACTGTTTAGAAAATGACAGGTACAAATGGCTATTATGATTATAAATTATATATACACACACATATGCACACACATACACATATATATAGAGATATGTAACAATAATGATCTTTGATCTTTGCTTAAATATTTCAAAAGTCATTCCTTTTATGTAAAAATTTAAAACAATTCAAATAATACAAACAAAAAACGCGCCTAACATTAAATTTGAAATTATTTTAATTGTTCTTGTTTAGTTTTACTTTCTTAGTTTTTCGTTTGCTTGCTTTTTCTCATTTTAATAATAATAATGAAAGCAACAGCAAGAAAAACCGTAAAAAAGACAAAATCCATAAAATAAAAATTGCAAAGCAAAGAGATTTAAGGCAAGAGCTTTTTAGGTTAGAACAAACAAGTCATTACTATCTAAAGCCACCAAAATAAATAAAAAAACAAAGCAAAAACTTAAGAAAGAAAAATGCTAAAAAAAGGCTAAAACTTAAATTAGAAAAGAAATGAAATTAAAGTTCAAAAAAATTTCTATTAGATTGTATTGATGTTGGTCCATATAGAGATCATTATTAAAAGAAAATGGAAACTAAACTTTTTTTTATATAGATCTCTTGTTTACCTTTTGCTTTTTGTAAAAATAAAAAAATTAATGACCCAACTTTTTTAGGTTTTAAATGATCTATCAGAGATTTAGATGATTCAGTATTTTGGCACCGTAAAATCTGAATATTTTATTAAGGAAGCAAAGCCAGTTTAATAAAATATTTTCCAGTACCCTGAAACCCTGAAGATTTATCATAAATAAGTAGTAAAAATAATTGTGTCTCGAAAATAAAACTGCCAAAAGTTCTATGTAATTTCTGATGAATTATTTCCAAAGAACGTAAAACAAATTTATAAGTCTACAAATCTAGTCTAATGAAAGTTTCATAGGACTCTTCATATACCCTTAGACTATAAATCATAAAAGGGCAACTTTAGATATGCTGTAAGAAAAACGGATTAATAAGAACCAACAAATGGACTCAAGTCCTTTAAGAATGCCCAAAACTCAAGGAAATGTCTAGCGATTGCCCTGAGATTAAAGTGATTGGAATATATGACTTTTGATAGTTGCCAATAAACGATTTTTAAAACTTTCGAAGCATTAAGAAATTCTTAACATTGAAAATTAACTTTGAAATTATTTTGGCTTAAATTGCCAAACTGAAATATTTTGCAGTCAACTTTAAACGTTTAAATAGTGTTTTTATTTTTGTTAGGCATTTGTCTTCATCGACATAGAGGTCAATTATAACTGCATATTTAGTTAGTTAAATTTTTATTGTAGCAGTTAGCCATAATTGTTGAAAATGTTTCTTTGCCAAAACAATTTTTGAAAGTGAGATATTTAGATTAACAGGTTTTTTTGTGGAATGAAAGAGTTGGCTCTTTTTCCACATTTATGAATTTTTCATTTCGATTGTTAATTTTATTTTCATTGATTGTTAATAGTGCCATTGCTATTGTTGTTGTTGTTGTTGTTGTTGTTGTACTTTGGGGTTGGTTTACTTCATTTTCTCTCTTTTTTTGTTTTTATTTTGTGTTTTGTCTTTGTTTTAAGAAAATAAAGAAAACGTGAACTTTCACCACACGCAAAACCAATAATTGCAACCATTTCAAATATTTATTTGTTTATTTAGTGATTGTTGTTATTATTCTTGTTGTTGTTGTTCTTGTTATTGCTTTTGGTATTATTATTATAATTTTTATAACCATTTTAATCTAACTAACATACATTTATTTATTGTTTATGTTTATACTTTAAACATGTTACTTTAAATATTATTGGTAAAAAAAACAATAACAACAACAATAATAATAATAACAATAATAATAAATTCTTACTTAACAATAACTTTACACGAACCGAACTGAACTAAAATCAAAATTAAAAGCCATCAAATTGCCTCAAAGGTTAGTTGTTATAGTTCAAACAAACAAACAAACACACACACACACAAACAAACATTTATAAAACATACATATATATGTTTGTATATATTTGAGATATTTTCTATATCTATTTTTATTGGGTATTTAATGAAAATGGCCTCAAGCGAAATGTAACCATTTCTCGCATTTACTTTTTCCTTTTTTTTGGTTTTTTGCAAACCTTGTCTTCTTCTTCTTCTTCTTATTTTTCATTTTCCTATTTCTCTTCTTCTTGTTATGCAGTTTTCCTTTTATCTATGCTTATGCAAATTATGTTTGTTACAGAATTTTATTGTTGAAAGACATGAAAAATGATGAGAATGTGTTTACTTTAGTTTTTTCTTTCTCTTGCTTCTTTTTGGTTTTAGCTGATCGTAAAAAAGTAAAGTGAGCCATCGCAACATCAACAACAACACAACAACAACATTCAGCTTTTGTAATAAAAATTAAGAAATTATTTTCCTTTGATGCTTAATTTGGCAACTGACAAAATCTTATAAGAAAAAATCACCTGAAAGAATAAAAAAAAGCGAACATGAAATATTTAGAAATAAAATCTTTTTATACTAAAATAGAAATTGTAAGACTTTTTGATAGATAGATTATTATTCAATTCAAAGTATAAAACTAATTTTACAAACAACTACAGCAACAGCAATAATACAAAATCTTAACATTTAAAATATTTTTTTAAAAATCTCAATTGAATCAATTTAAACATTTAAAATGAATTCACAAAAAAATTAAGAAATAATGGATTACCAAAAAAAAGAAAACAGCAACAGTAAAATGTTTGTTTTTTCTTATGTTGGGGCCTTGAATCTGCAAATGATTATTGCATGAAGAAGAAGAACCCACAACATGCAGATGAATGAACTAAACAAATTAATCAAAAAAAAAATAAAATGTAAACAGTAACAAATTAAATTGTTAAGCAGCTTCTTTACGAACAACAGCAATAACAATAATAACAACAACAGCAAAAAATATCAACAACAATCTTCACAACAAATTACTTCACACTTGAACATTAATAAAATTTAAATAGTTTTGCATGAAGAAAAACAAAAAAAAAAGGAAAAGAGTAAGAAAAGCGAAGCAGAAGGAAAAGAAGAAGGGGACGCCGAAAACGAAAAATCTTTGAAATAGCAGAAGAAAAAAATTGAAATAATAAAACAAAACAAATCTAAAAAATCTTCGTATCATTGTTAAGCGATTCCCTGAGATGGATCGTTATACAAGTGACCTTTAACAAAATTTAGAAACGACAACAATCAGAGGTTAAGGCTTAAAAACAAAACACACAACAATTGTTAAACGAATAATACAAAAAAAAATTTAACAATAAAAAGAAAAAAATTGAAAAAATGTATTGCAAAATCTTCATCAACATCATCATTATTAGCATCAATGATCATTATCACAAAATGATTTCTCCTTTAGGCATGCGTGATAGTGATAATTATGATTGATTATTAATAATTATTTGTTAGTGTTACACAATAAATTTTTTTATATTTATTTACTTCTTTTTTTTATTGTAGTTGCAAATAAATTATATGATTTGAAAAACAGTAGCTTGCTGTACTTAAAAAAACGAACGAGAAAAATCGAAAAACTACATACAACTTAAATTTGAATAAGATCAACCTCAAATCAGCGTCAAAATAATAAAATTTTCATAAAAAAATTTTTTTTAATTTGATAGTTGGCCTTTTTAGTTATAACACCGTTATTAAACTTAATAAACAAAAAACCGAGTCTTCTGTAAAAAGTAGAGGTCATTTAAAAAAAAGAAATATCTAAACCAAAAAATGGCCTCTTACGATTAATTAATACTTTAATATTAATTTAATTAAGTCGGATTAATTCACCTAATTTTTTTACGAATTTTTTCAAACGTCCATCAAAAATTGAAAGTTTTTTCTAGTACAGCAATAAATTTTTATATGGAAAATTATCTTAGAAATAAACCGATGGAGTGTATTTTTCATTTTAAAGTTGATCTTTCATTCGTAACGATTTTATATAAAGAAACACTTTTTTGAAGAAATTCCAACCTTTTAATTTATTCAAATAAATCTACAACGTAAAGTTGTTAATATGAAACTTTTCAGAAAACAAATTTAAAAAAATTGGAGTCTAATTCTAATAATTTCGATTTTTTAATTATAAGCTTAAGCAATTTCTTCTAGACTTGATATATGATATGTCGACATCAAAATTATGGCCAAATCAAAAAAAAAAATTCAAAAGCAAAGCAGAAAATGTACAACATTTCATAACAAGACAACATTAAACATATTAATTATTATTAATATATGTATCTCTATCTATCTATCTCTCTCTCAATCTCTTTCGCACTGTGCATGGATTTGTAAAACGCCCCCGGAACCTGCAATAACAAATCATTAGAGCTTTTATGGCAAATGGTGATAATTTAATTTTCATTATATTTTTTTATTTACTTTTTTTTGTACTTTTTGTTTCTTTAGTTTTTATCGCCATGTTTTTGTGATTGTTGTTGCAATTTATGTACAGACAGATCAAACATGATTTTGTAATAAAGAGAATTATTTAAATGTTAACATTAACAATGATAATTTTTCTCCTTTTTTGTTTTTCTTTTTTTTCTTTTTTTGCTTATTAAACTGTTGTCTTCCAAAACATAATCAGAGATTGCAAAAATATACGAAAATACGTTTATATATATAAAAATATATAAAGACATATATAAAAATAGAAATAAGCATACAAAAACTAAAAAATAAAAGACAAAAATAAGCATTAAGATAGCAATCAGAACTTAAAGGCGGCTTAAAAGAGAGATTAAGAGATCTCTTTTAATTAAATCATTAATTTCTTTATTTTTCATTTTTATTTTAGTTTTTCGTTTTTATTTTCTTTATTTCATAACTTTATTTAACCCATTGAATCAGACAAACGGTCAGTTGAATGGACTGACAGACTCTTAGACCGACAAACTTCATATAAAAAGCGTTAAAAATTTCATTTGATTTAGGGACAAGCTAAAAAAATGATATTCATGATTCATTTTCATTTATTCACTTCAACTTGGTAAACATGAATAATTGGCAACATGAATAAAAGATTGTTCAATAAATGTACGTTAGAAAAGTTAAATTTGTAGCCTATCCATAGATTATGTCCATCCATCCGTTTATATCCTTCCATCCGTCCATGTCCATCCATCCGTTTATATCCTTCCATCTGCCCATGCCCATCCATCCGTCCATGTCTATCCATCCGTCCGTCTATTCATCCATCTGTCCATATTCATCCATTCGTCCACTTTCATATATTTCTATCATTCTACTAAATCATACTTTATAAGATATTTTATTAAAATGTTGTATATAAATTTTTGTTGGTCCTTAAATAAATTAAAAAATTTTCACATTTTCTTTTTAACTTATAATCAATCGGTTTCTCAAACTTTTTACACAACTTTTGTTGTTGTTGTTGTTGTTGTTGTTGTTGTTGTTGTTGCCAGTGCTGTTGCTGATATTATTGTTACTACAGATGTTCATTTTTTGCAGGCCATTTTATACGCAACAAAAATTTATTAGATTTTTTTTTTGGTCCCAAAAATTAACAAAAAAAGAAGCAAAAAAAAAACGAAAAACAAAGGTACAAAAGAAGAGAAAATCATGTAAAATTTCACTTCATTTCATTTCATTGCATGTAATTGTTTGACTTTTGAAGAAATGTCAAATTGCAGGATTTTTGACATTTAAAACAGCTCACATGAAATGAATATGCAAAAAAACGTATCCATTGCTTGCATTTATAAAACACCAACGCTTGCTTAATTGCAAAATGAAGTTAGATGCATAAGACAAACTAAATTTGAAAGCTGAGGTAAAATTAAATAAAATGAAATGAATGTAAATGATTTAGAAAATTTGAATATTCATATCTATGTCTATCTTTATTTACCATTTACTCCTTCTTTCTCTTTCTTTTAATATTTTATCTCTAGAAAGTAAAAAGTAAAAGAAAAGAAATTCATCAAAAACGTCAAAAAGGGAAAAGAAAAACCAGAAAAGGAGGAAAAAAAATGTTTGACTAGATGAATGAACGTATGGACAAATTGTAATAAAATACACACATACACACACATATATATATATTATGAAGTGTTATAAAAATTTTGATAAAATAACTATTTGTCCATCCATTCTTTCTGGCGCTATAATTCATTTTAAAGATTTAATCAGTTTAAAAGCAAAACAAAATAAATGAAAAGACAACTTTTACCACACACAGCCACACAAAGGAAAAAATAAATAAAAGAGTAAAAGAAAGAAGGAAACAAAGAAAACATTATAAAATTATTTTCTTCTTCTTTTTGGAAAACTTACAGAAAAAAAATTAAGCAAAAAGAAAAAGCGCAAATTCGTAACAAAGAAAATTCAAAAGAAATAGAAGATAATTGTTTTTGGGTTTTTTTTTTGTTTTTCATTTTTTGGAAATGGAAAAAAAAATATGAAAAATGAAAAATGAAAAATTGTCTAAGCAACTTAAAAATAACGATTCAATAGAATTTTATTTCATTTTTTTGAAAATTACTTTTTTTATGTACTTTTTTTCTCTCTTTTTCTGCTTTTTTCTAATTTTCTTTAGTCTTGTTCTTTTGTTGTTATTGTTATTATTATTGTTATTGTTTGTCTTTTTGCATATACTTCATATTTTGTAAGGTGAAGAAACTTTCACAATGTGATATATAATAGCAATAAACAATAATAATAACAACCAACAATCAACGAACAACAATAATAATAACAACAATAAGAAAATCAACCGCTTTGAATATTTTAGATAAATGTTCTTAACAATGATTTAGGTGTTTATTGCGGGTACGGCCCACAAGCAATATTACAACAACAACAAGTCTATTAACAACATCAGCAACAACAATAATAATAATAATAATAATAATAATGGCAACATGTAAAAAGCATCAAAAATATTTTCTGATTTCACTCATTGTTGCCACTTTTTTCTTTGCTATTGTTGCTGTAGTCATTATTGTTGCTAGTTTTAGTGTTATTATTATTTTTAAAGTGTTAGAAAGTTTTACGAATCAGAAGAAAAAAATCTGATACTGGCAAAAAAAAATTGAGAAAAACTAAATGAAAGAGCAACAGCAAGAACAACAACAATACAAAAATGTTAAAGGAAATTAATGTTCCTTTGCTGTTGTTGTTACTATTGATCAAAATCTTTAACACATTTTTACCTACAATGAATTTACATTTAAAGTTTTTAGAATAAAAGTTATAACCTCAACAATTGAGACATCTAAAGAGAGAGACAAAACATAAAATGGAAGAAAGAAGAGAGAGAGAAAGAGAGAGAAAGAGAGAAACAAAATTAAGAAGATAAAGGGGAAATATGAAGTTTTCACAAACGATCAACAAGCATATTTTTCATTTGTACATATTTTTTTGCATTTTTTTATTTATATTTTTACCTTTTTTTTTTAAATTTTTCAAACAAAGAACATTCATACATGTACATGTGTATACATGCATGTGTACATATTATTATCATTATCATTATCACCATTATCCATCATCATTCAAGCTATATAATAATTTTATGATTATTCTTCATCAGCGTTATGTATGAACGAGCCTTTTACATTTTACAGGTTTTCTCACTTAACATAAAAATTCTTTCTCTTCATCTTATTATTTTGATGGATTTATCTGTCATTACAAAAAAAGGCAAATAGGAGAGGAGAGAGGAGAAAGAGAAAAAATGAAAAAGAAAATAAAGATTGAAATAGAAACAGTAGAAATAGTAACTGTTGATGGACTTCTCTGGATTCTACGCAACAAATCAGTAATATGCATTTTAAATTTCACATATTTAACATTTACATATATGTACACACACATATATACATCATATATGCATGTATAGCAAGAATGTATATTGTTGGCCTTTAACTGACCGCAATCACCTTTAACACTTAACTTTTTGCCACCTTTTTTTTTGATTATTATTTTTTGTTTATGATTTTTGTGATAAATTTTATCAACTTTAATACGCAAATATTATTGTACATGTGAGTGTGCGTGCGGCGTATTTGTATGTTTGGAATTTGATTATTATATTTAAAGAACAGAAAATTATAATTTCTTTATTATGGCAGAGCTTTTTTTTACTTCTTTAAAAGAAAAAAGAAATTGAAGAAAAAGAAGCAGAAGAACACTACAAACCAAACAGCTTAAAAAGGATTCTTTAAATTTAATCACTTTTTGTACTTCTTCAGCAATTTTTTCTCTTCTTCTTTCTTTTTTGCAAATAATTACACTAGTTTTTTTTGTAAATTAACAAAAAAAATGGAAAAGAAAAAGCTTACAATAATCTTGTTAGTTTTTTTTTTTAGGGTTTTTCTACTACACCAAAGAAAAAACCAACCGAGACGTCAAGTCAAATCAAAAGTAACAAGTGATTGACCCTTAAACAAAACAAAGAAAACCAAAAAAAGAAAAGAATCAAGCAATTTAAATAACGATAAAGTATTATAAATTTTTTGTACATTAAGATTATGTTGGTTGGTGTGTGTATGCGTGTGTGTGTTTTCCTTTTTGATTTTAACTTTGCATCATTATCAAAAATAATCACTTCAATTACAAAAAGAGAAAAGAACAAAATATAGTTTAATCAATTCTTTTTAAAAATAAAACGAAATTGTTGGAAAACAAATTTCATGAGCAGCTTATATATAAATTTTATTGAAATAAAATTTCTTTATAATACCTTTAAAAATCTAATTTGTAAACGTTTAAGAAAATGAGAGAAAAATTTACGAGCAATTTGAGTGAAAATGAATTTCAATCATTTGGATTTAAACGCTGTGGAATTGAAATTTCATTTAAACTTTCAATATAAATTTATCCGGCCTAATACTTATAAAATATTTCTCTTACTTAAACTAAAGTTCAATTAGTACTTTTTAATAAGACTTCCTTGTGAACAAAGTGCATGAAAAATATAAAGATGAAAATACAAACATTGAAATAAGTTTTAAGGTATAAACTTTTTCCTTTCGCCCTATTAATTTTATTATTGATTATTGTAAAAAAAATTGTAAAAACAACAAATTATCTTAACGGGTTGTTTAGCCAATTTGCATATATATATTAAATCATTGTTTTGTATTCTAAATCAAAATACCAATAGGGCCCTGGACTGACTAACAGGGGCCTTAAGAATAATTTCTTTGGTTGCTACGAAAAGAGAAAAACTAAAATAAAATAATGGGAATAAGAAGAAATAAAACTAGCCAGCATTTTTTAGTTAGTTGAGGCCAACTGTTAGAAACCGTACACTAAGTTATTATAAAATTAAAGTATGATCTAAACTATGGCAATTCAATATTTTGGACTAAATTCTTTTTGTTACTATAAAATTGAAAAAGTGTTATATAAAAAGTTATACGATAACGGAGATTTCTTAATAACTCCGATGTTGGAGATATTTGTATAAAATAACCTGCATCAAATTTTCAGTATAAATAAGATTCTATCCATTTTGCTTAACGTTCGCTAGTAGGCTAAATCACAACTTCACAATAAATTTCATGGAAATATTGTAAAATTTACAGCTTTCAGACTTTTAGAAAAATTCTTAAGGAAATATTGGACAGAAGCAAATGGATCATTGAGCAAGCGGATTTTGAAAGACATTTTGAATTAATGAGTACAAGAAATGGATAAATTTACCTTAAGGCCATTTGGATGTTACTTAAATCTACGGAAATTGGCAACCAACATATACCAAAAGTTGTGCACCATTGGGAAGAATGCTTTCTAGGATTTAAATCTTCCGCTTTTTCTGAAATCGTTAATTCGAGATTTCAACGTAAACAAATCTACATGGTCTGTGCGCTCAGGATAATCAGTTAGTTGGTCAGTAGTTCCATCAATTACTTAGTTATTTAGTTAGTTGCATATTGTGCAATGGCCATTGAGACTTGAGAATTAACATTGTTATATTATTCTTAAGTTGATTCTATTTATATTTTCTTCTCATCTTTTTTTGCTTATTCCTATTATTATGTTATTTTGAAAATGTATATGAAAAATACATATCAAGACAATCTAAAAATTAGTTAACCCCTGACGATGTGGCAAATGATAATTGGGATTGTACCCAGTATATGAAAATTATATAAAAATGTTAAAAACTTGTTTTTTTCTGAATATTTCTTTAATATTTTTTCAAAAGTTTCAGTTTTATTCCATTTTTCGCCTTGTTACATTCGCCCATAAAAGTGTAAAATTAATTTCTCGATAGCTAAGACACACACCATGCCATAGGTAATTTAATAATGGACCACAGCATCATGAACTAACTTCACTCCGGCCTCAGAACGCAACTCATTCATGCGCTCATACATTAACTCAATCAATAAAAAAAAATGCTGGATGATTGTTGCTGTTGTTGTAAGATTGATGTATTATTATAGTAAGCGATGTTGTTGTTCTTATTGTTGTTGTTATTGTTATTACTATTGTTGATATACCTCTTCTGTAGTTTGTTTTCTTACATTTACATTTGCCTGGCTTTTTAATATTTTACTGAATGATGAACTGACTGGACCAAGTCAAAGTCAAGTACATATGCACATAAGCATAAACATACATAATACAACCCCCATAACCTTAAACATATAGCACACAAATAATACAATCGTAACATAATTTTTGCATAGTCAGCTACAAAAAAAATCGTATAATATTGCTTGATTTCATTTTTATTTCAATTTATTCCTTTTCATATTGCTTGTGTGAGAGAAACATTAAACTCCATTGTGTTGTGCCATGAATTTCAAAATACGTGAATAAATAAATAAAAATGAAAAATATTATTTGAGATTTATTGAATTATTACTTGCCATGTAGCAGGTACATATATATATATATATATATATATATATATATATATATATATATAGGAAAATGGAGCGAACCAAACGTTCAATAAAAAAAAATATAATAAAAGCAAAAAAACCAAAACAAACAGAACTAAAGAGCGCTTTTTGTTTTGTTGCGTTTTGCTTTTATTGCTCCCTTATTATGAATGAAATTATTTTTAATAGTCCTGGATTTCTTTTATCAGTAGAACTACTTATTTACATAAAAAAGGTCATATTAAGACTAAATGTCCTTCTGTTCGGCTATAATAAAAAATTTACAAAATTTTAATACTCCATTTGAAATGTATAGATCTTAATTTCTCCCGACAACTCCACGACACCCGGACTCTCTACCCCCTTCTCTACTCAAAAAGAAGCACCAAGTGCGGACCCTTTTTTATTTACTACTAACTACAACCGAATTTAGGTAAACTGATAAATGAAAATTTTGGTAGACTTGAAAACTACTTGAAGAAACTGCTATTCCTATCATATTCTCATACCTATAGTACGGACAGACAGATGACTTACAAAAGAGTATATTTATACACTGATAAAATGTGAACTTGAACTAAGAAAATTGTAGAAAATACAACAAGTTAAGAACTTTTCAAAAAGACATGGCCAAGCCAAAGGCCTGACTTTTAAGTATTTTTATTACTCTGAGAGCATTTGACGTTTAGATTTTTGGACCCTTTAAGGGGCTTTCATGATAAATAATCAAGTTTATATCATTTGCATAAGCATTCTCCACATTTCACAAGAGAAAAATGGGGTTACAGGAAGAAAGCTTTACAGTTATTGATACTTTGGTTAATGAGAAATATATATTAGGTTAAGAAATGTACATTTGAGACAAATCAGACTTTTCTTTGGATCATGGCACTTTGTAAAATCTTTTCCCATATTATTAAAATATCAAAATTATACGAAATTTTTTAAACGAAGTTATATTGAAAACGCTTTACGATTGTTTGCAACAATTTCACTTATTACATTTACACGATTTTATTTCCATATGGCAAAACTTATTGAACAACCTCTTAAATATTTTATGGAAATATATGAAATCCAAAGAAATATTTTCGTATCGTAAAGAAAAAAACCAAAAACAAAAAGACAGAAAAAAAGAACGGAGTCAGTCACCTGCTTTGGCCTGATTTTTAAAAATCATTTCATTTATCAAGTGAAAGGTTTCGTTTTCTTTATTAAAAATCAACAAATCTAATAAAGTAATTTATTTCTATTGTTATTATGGAGATTTTTTACTTAATTTAAAACAACAAACAACAAAAAAATCAAAACACAGAAGAACAATAAACGAGTGAGTGGAAGATTGAAAGCCCTTGAATTGAATTGTTTTGTTTTGTGTCATTGAAGCATTTTAGTACCAACAGAAATTCAATTCTACTTCATTTATGGATTAATGATTTCCTTTGCTGGGTTTTTGTTATTGTTAATATTTTGTATATGAATGACAATCATTGTATTTAGTTTTTTTTTTAGAGATCACACATACAATTAAGCATACATAGCAACCTCAGCCTCAGTCTCAGCATATTTGTGTTATCAGAGTAAAAAGAAAAGAAAAATTCCAAAAAACTTATACAAAAGAAATAAGCACTTTCTTAAAAAAAAAACTTATTTAAGAGACAAAAGAAAACACAAAAAAAAGAAAACAAAACTTGCTGAATAGTAAGCAAAAGCAATTAAAAGTTAAAATTACAAATAACGAATAATAATAATTTTTGTTTAGCGATAACAAAATAGAAATTTAAGAAATTAACAAAAATGAAAACAAACAAATCAAAGTTTATATATATAACTTTATTTATGTTTATGTAACTATTGCTAACTAAATTTTTACTTTACTATATAAAATATAAAGAAAATGAAAAAACACGAATGAGCCGACCAAACAAGAAGTAAGTCTAAAATATATAAAACAGTAAATTGAAATTGCCATAAAATTATTGCCGTCTCTTTCTATCTATCAATTACACCACAAATTAAGAATGATACAAATTATCTATATATGAAATATAGCATGTATTGATACACATCAGGAAGTAATAAGACATTACAACAAGAAAATCAGCCCATGTCCAAATAGTAATATAAAAATTAAACAAAATTAAATTTTAGAAAAGAAATTTTTTTAAGAAGTTTGTGTTTAATTTTATAAAAATGCCAAGTAACAAAAAACCAAAAACGGAACAAGAAATTGTACTTTTTTCAGTGCTTTCCATTAAAGAAAAAAAAAGTAAGCAACCGAAAAAAGGGGCAGCGCAACAAAAAGAAGAACAAAGAAAAAAAAGCAGTTCCGAAACGAATCAAAAGTAATGAACAAGCAAAGTGTGGAAAGTTGGTGCAGACGTTAACCACCTAAAAAACACACACACACGTACCCACATGAATACAAATACAAATACAAAAAATATAAAAGCAGATCAGTTTTGATGATAACGTGCGCATTTTGTTTGTCACGATATTTTTATGCCTTGTTTTTCTTCTCGTCTTTCTATTTTTTTTTAATTTTTTTTTTATTTTACTTAATGTTTTATATTTAATTCTTTTTTCTCTATTTTTTTGCTTGATTTCATTATTTTATATTTGTACTTTAAACGCGCTTTTTGTTTTGTATTATTATTTATACTGCGCTAAAACGTATACGGAAGGAAAGAGTATAAACATTAAATAAAAAAGTCCAATCAACAGACCAATCAAGTATGACAAAATAGACAGACAGGCAGGCAAGTAGATAGTTAAGTAAATTTATATAACAAAATTATAATAAGTTTGTTATTTTGTATGTTTTCAAGCAGTACTCAATTTTAATAATACTAAGAATTGTTTACTTAGTACAAAAATAACGTGTTTGTATTTTACTTTTTTTTTTACTAAAAGCAATACTTTATTTGTAATATATTTAGTACATGGATATTATTTATGAGAAGTACTAAAACTTTGTATTTGAAAGAAAATGTGGTTTTACGACTAATGTTTATGTTTTTAAGCCATTAAGAATTTTGGTATTATTACTGTTTTAAATTTAGTACATAAAGTGTAGTACTAAATCGTATATATGTGTGATATAACTTAAATACTGAAAATTCTCAACCCCCCTAAGATAATGAATGATTTACATTGCCATTGACATGAAATTTAATACTTTTAGTACTTAACACATATTGGTAAAGTAGTGCTATGACAAATTTCTACTATAAATTTTTTATTTTGTACACATCTTATTCTATTTTGTTTTGCATAAAAGGTGTCTAACATTAAAGGAAAAATCAAAATAAAAATAAAGCAAGTAACAAACGGAAATTTGTTTCTAATGTAACAGAAAAACAAGGCAATTGCAAGTTAATGTTTTTAACTGATTGTTATCGACAATGACCAAACAATAATGATTACAATAATTTTAGCCAATTATTAAAGCACTCAGCACCTTCATAAAGGTTGACACTTTACATTCATCCCAATTGTTACTAAGGATTATCATTATTGTTATTGTTGTTAATTATTTGTTTTTTGTTTTATTGTTTTGTAAAGTTTAAAAAAAAGTTTCCTTAACAATTTTTTTTACAATTCACTATCTCTTAATCTATTTTTATCAAAACTTATTCTAAAATTTAATGTAAGCAAATAAAAGAAAACGAAGCAAACATTTGCAACAAAATGGATTTTTGAGTGTGCCTTAAGGGTTGTAAAGTTTATTTCTTGAAAAACAACGTGTGCTTCTCAAATTTCTATTAAAAATTTTCTTTTTAAAAATCAGTACATGGCGATGGATATTAAATGCTTCGAGCAACCTTAAGGGACACTTTCAGATTTTCGGTGTTTTTTTTTTTTGTTTAAAATTATAAAATAATAATAAAAAAAATAATAATAATATATAAAACAATGAACAATAACAAAATCACAACAATGTAATTGAGAAATCTTCTTCCCATAGCTTTATGTCATTATATCGCTTTCTAATGAGAATTATGATGATAATAATCTATTTTTTCATCGTTTACTATAATTTATTATGATTATTGGCACAATAAGTTTATTATGTATACATTTACCACCAAACTTTACATAAAGCCTACATTGCCTAACTACACTATTTCCACATAGAAATTTTCTATTGCATTTTCTTGTATTTTCTTTTTTTGTATTTATTTTTTCCCTATCTTAAATATTTATTTCTGACTCATCAAACATCGATCCATTTACATTGTTAGTCATATATACACATTCACATATTTACACACACACACACACACACACTTACTTACACTTATACATAAATGTATATAAATGAATTTTCAATTTAAATCTAACATACTTGATTTGCGATCAATTGGTTCCGATAATGAGAGTTTTAGCTGCGCACCCATTTCATTAAAACTTCTTCATTATTATTATTATTATTATTGATATTGTTGTTGTTGCTATTTGTGTCTCTTCTAATTCTTTTCTTTATTTTTTATCATTTTCTTCCTCATATTAATCTCAGTTTAATTTATGGAATGTGTCTGTGTGTGTGTGTGTGTGTGTGTGTGTGTGTGTGTGTGTGTGTGTGTGTGTGTGATGGCTTTCTTCTACTTTTTCTTCTTCTTCTTCGTCTTCTTCTATTCGCAAGTGTTTTATAAGTTTAAATAGTGTATTGAACTGTAAGGCAAACACACACACATACACATGTAGAGACATATTTAACCAAACAAAAATAAATAAGAAATAAAATAAGAAATAAAACAACAAGCTGCCATCAATTTTGATTTGGATTTGATGAGGGTTCAGTTCATGTGGCAGGAAATTATGTTAAATTGGGAAATTTAATTCAGATTTATCTGATTTAATAGACTTAACTGTACTAAAATAAAAAAAATTAAATAAAAATAAAAACAACTTAGGAAAAATAGAAAACAGAAAAAAAGATTGATGCAAAGTACAGAAATGAAAAAAAAATGAAGAAAAAATTGAACTTTTGCATAAACAAATTATAGAATGTCGTAAAATTTCTTTATAATATTTTAATAATATTTCCTTGAGTAGATTTCTTAATAATGTTTTACTTTTTTTTTGTAATTTCCCTAAAGCTTTCCTCTAGGCTTTCATGGGATAAATGTGTCCACTAAAGAAATGCAACTGACTACGCGGTCATTAATTTGTATTAAAAATTTTGTTTTTAAAAACTAACTTCTAAAAATTGGATTTTTAATATTAGAATAGATAATATTCATTCGAACTATCATTTTACTAATTGTATAGTAAAAATTATTTTTGTACTAAAATGTACTAAATTTTTTGCCCAATTTGTTTTAACACCACCAAAAACAAAAATCATGAATTCTAATAAATAAGAAGTTTAACGAGTTCTAAAGTAGCTTCACTTTCAATGTTATAAGGAAATTTTTTCCATATTAAAACTTTTGTGTTAGTAGTAAATTTCGTGTTAATGCAAAAGAAAACAAAATATGTCGAAAATGTAGAAGAAAAACTGTATTAATTACATAAAACGAACTAATATTTTACTTCCAACTGTTAATTTTTAGTACTAAAATATGTGAAACCGTATAAAGAAACATTTAAGCCTTAAAAATTGTAGAATTAGTACTAAATTTGGTTTTACTAGAAAAAGAAAAATAAGAAATATTTAGAAAACTTTAGTAATTTCGTAAAGCTGACTAAAATTTCGCTTAAAATTAATACACATTTAGTACTAAAAATTTTTAAACAAAACAAACTTAATATTAAATTAGAGAAAAACAAAACTGCAACATTTCAATACTTTTTCAAAATTTCTTGCAAATAATTGTTCTAATGATAATGAAAATAATTGATATACGCAAATAGCAACAATAAAAAAATGCCTTTAGAAAAGAATTCATGCATTCAATTTAACTTGATTTATGATGATGATGATAAGTTGAAACTTTTAGAGATTCATAGAAGCCCTTCTCTGTCATATATCACACCGCAATACCGTTTGCTTTGAATTATTTTTAATGTAAATTAATTTAATGTGCCGCTATTTCTATATCTATCTCTCTCTCTTAGTGTGTGTGTGTAATATGAAATTGAATATGCTGAGCATTTTTCTTGCAATTTCTTTTTGATTTAAAGATATTATTACCATGTTATTTATCTCACATAAAAAGAAAGTTTCCATTTACGATAAATCTGATCTGATGAAAACTATTTACAATGTCAAATGTCAGACTTAACTATAACAAGCTGTAATAACAACTACAACAGCAACAATAACAACAGCAACACCAGTAACATCTTACGACTAAGTAGAAAAGTAGCTATGACTCTAACAACAACAACAACAACAATAACAACAACAATAATAATAATAATAATAATAATAACGCATAGTATTTAAAATACAATATATCTTTGAACGCCATCATCACGCGCACTAATTTGAAAGCATGAACACTAAACATAAAAATAAAAACAATAATAATGAAAACAACAACAAATACAATAATAATAATAATAATATAACTATTATTATTGTTATTATCAAACCAATTCAGCTACTGCTTGTTTGCCTGCTTTCTTTTGCTTTGCTTTTGCTTTTGCTGTACTCTGCCAAATTGTGGCTTTTGCGGCCATAATAAGAAAGAAAAGCAAAGAACGACCAAAAAAAACCAACCGCAAAGAAGAAGTGAAGAAAAAAAACAAAATGATATATAATATGTCTGTCCATCATTTTCTCTCTTTACTTCTACTTCTGCCTCTTCCTCCTCTAACATTTTGTGTGGCCCATTACAGGCAAAAGAAAGGTGGGCTCTCTTTTGCTTCATCATTGTAGTTTGTTGGTTTTTTGCTTTCCTTGCACCATCAAACCATTTAATAAGAAAATTTTCCACAATTTATTTATTTCCATGATTATTATGATTATTTATTTATGTTTGAGTTTTGCGTGTATCTTTGAGGTACGATTTAAACCAAAATGAAATGAAAACTATTATTATTATTGTTATTGTTATAACTACTCGTGGTGTCGGTGGTGGTTTTTTCTTCATCATCTTCTTCTTCTTCTTCTTCTGTTTCTTCTCGTTGTCTTTTATGTATTTTTACATACATACATAACAATCATAAAGTTAGCGTAAGCGTTAGCGTTAGCGTTAGCGTTAGAGCTCTATTATTTATTATATGATTAAACTAATGGCTTAAACAAAAAACCACAAAAAAATTGTAGTAAACCATTGTTGTTGTTGTTGCTTGTTATTACTGCTTTAGTCAGCTAATGATAAACATTAGTTCTATAATAAACGTAATAATGTTGGAAGATGCTAATAGTAACAATAGTTATTTGTTGCTATTATTTGCTTATTATTGTATTTGTTATTGTGGTAGCTATAAAATAATGCGTTAAACGCACTTGCTTGTTAACATAATGTAACAACAATATATTACCAATCAGTTAATAGTAAGTTGATATTAATGTTGCTGTTGTTGGTATTTATGCTGCAACAACTTTTCATCGTTAAATTAATATAGAATTTTACATTAGGTCTTTTTTTTGTATTTTGCATTTTTATCTTCAATATTCTCTTTCCAACTCGTAGAAAAATGTATATATATATGTTTATGTAAAAAATATTCAAAAATTTCTAAAACAATATTAAATTGCTTAATGCAATGGCTTCGAATGATTCATATGAATAGGGCAATTTCTTTTAAGCCTCAAATCTGAGAAATTCATAAATTTATTTCAAAGTCCCATCAAACCGATTCCAAATTAGTAATTTGATAGACCTCTCCATTTTATAGAAAGCTTTAATCAAATATGATGGCAACCCTATTAATGTTCTATAAAAATTTTCACAAATCGTTCTAAGAGTCCATAAGTCCATTCCAGTTTTTGAAAATATTACTATTAAACTGATAAAATAATCCCAAATCTATAATTTTGTTTATTTTTCAGAAAAACTTTAATAAATTAATGAAAAATTTGTAATTTAACTTTGTAGTTCCAAATCGTTTCAGGACCGTTCAGAATTTTCTTAATTAATTTGCGTATAAAAACTCTAGAAATTTATTAAGCATTTGAGAATTTGTTAAAACTGTTTTTGGGATCCATAATCGTGTCCATAAATCCTTCTTAAAATGATTTTTCTAAAATTATACGGAAGTCACAACTCAATCAATATTCCATACTTTCAAATTTGTCTCAACTTTCAAGGTTCATTCATTGCTACAGATTTTTATTAAATTAGTTCAGGATCAACAACTTGGCCCAATTTTTAAAGAGTTCTCGCTATTTTATAACATATTGAACAAATCTACGATTATTACAAAAAAAGAAAGAAATTTATATATATCAAATATATATATAAATTATATATATATTTAAATATATATATAAATTATAATATATTATATTATTAAGTAATTATTGCTGTATAACAACAGCAATAATTACTTAATAAGCTTTACCACAAAATTTCTTTATATATTTTGTAAATGTAATAAATGTCTTTGAATTTTGTAAACAATTTGCGTTGAATAGTTAATTAAATGAACACAAATAATATTTATTGTCTATTACTACAATAGACATTATTATTATTATTATTATTATTATTATTATTATTATTATTATTATTATTGTTGTTGTTGTTGTTGTATTGTTGTTATTGTAATTGCTTTTATACTTTCGTTATTTATAGATTTTATTCTACGGCTTATGTTTTTCTTTCTTTTCTTTTCTTTTCTTTTCTTTTCGTTTTTTTATTGTTAGTTGACAATTTTCTTGGCTAATTTATATAAAATATATGAGATGATAAAAACAATTATATTAACAATAATAATAATTATAATAACAATAATAACAAATGACAACAATTAAGAAAAAAAGACAGCAGCAATTGGCAAGAACAACAGTTTAGTTAGGCAACGAAAAAATAAAAAAAAATTAAAAAGCAAAAACGTGAATTTTAGATGATTGTTTAGAGGCTTTGCATTTGTATTTCTTAGAGAATCTTGACAAATGTTAGCAAAAATCGCTGCCTTGTCAATAAATCTCATTATTTTTCATATAATTAAGTAAAAAATTACAATTTCCGTTAAATGATCGTTATGAGATATAACAAACTTTATAAAAAATTTCCAAATAAATGAAGAAAGCAATAAAATTTGGCAGCATTAATTATTTTTAGTTCCTATTTTTCTATTAAAAATTCTAATTTCTTGAAAATTTGTTTGAACAAAATGTGAAAAATGAGCTCCCTCAAAATTTTGTTAAAGAAATTTAGAAATATAGAAAAATTACATTTTGTTGTCTTTAACGAACTTTACCAAAACAATAAAAAAAGCAAAAATAAGCAATAAATACAAATATGTAAAAGTTTAACTTGAACTAAGCGACAGCATTCAACGCTCTTCTACCGGCTGATGATAGAAATCTCCTTCAAATAGACAACATGAAACGAAAACGATATAAATAAAGATACAAATAGCAAATAAAATAATATCAATTAACAAAACGCTAACACATTGAATATTCTTTGTTTTTTTTTAATATTTTCATTTGTTGTGATGATTTTCTACTTTTATTTTTGCTTTTAATTAATTCCAAGCAACAATTGGCAGCAAACAAAACAATATTCAAACACTTCCCTTGTTGTGTTGCTTTGTGGTTTTTGCGATAAAATATTTGTCGACTACAATGAATATACCAATGACGATGTCGTCTTGTGGTTGAATGGACAAAACACAAAAAGCAAAAAAAGAAAAACACAAGGAGAAGAAAAAAATCTCCTAAAATATATATATAAATGCGTATAGGTTTGTAATCTACTAACCAACTAGTGTTTAACGTAAAAATTGTATAAAATATAAAATAGATTTGTTGTTGTTATTATTATTATTGTTACTGCTACTGTTGTAACTATTAAATTAACTTTAATTGTGTGCTAAAGGAGTTACATGGGTCGCTGCCTTCCCGACTTAGTCCATCAAATGTTCAAAGCTTTAGTGTAAGCAGGAAAGCAGCAAAGAAAAAAAGCAAAAAAAAAACGAGCGAGAAGTTTTTGGGTTGAATTTGTTTTGTTGCTTTTGTGCGCATGGTCATTCTACTTACTTCACGTTGTTATCTTCAATGCTATTTTAAATGCATTCACTTAAAAATAATTCCACACTCTTAATGTTTGTTTGATATTGTTACTATTATTTTTATTGTTGTTGTTCCAGTTTAAGTTTTTTTCGTACGCCTTTAAGTTTTATTCGTTGCCTTTTATTATAATCTTCTCAGTGCTCTTTCTTCGGTGTTTTCATCTGCTTTTTCTTCTTTTCTCCTTTTATCTTTACCGTTCTTCTTCTTCTTATTTATTGTTTTCTTAATTTTTAATATTAAATAATAAAAACAATGAGAATGATATTGATGATAATAATGATGGTGATAATGATATTACGTATGTGCCACTTTCAGAGAGGATATTTGTTATTACTGTTATTATTACTGTTAGTTTTAATAGCAGTAGCTCTTTTAGTCTTTGTTTGCTAGTTTGCTTCTTTTTTCTTACTCTTTTTCTTTGTATGTAGCTTGAACATTTGTTGGTGGTTTCGGCGAGGCAAATGCTGCTACTTATAAGCTCAACGGCAATTACTATTATTATTTTTATTATTGTTGTCGTTGTTATTATTGCCAACATCTAAATAACGATTAGTTAGTTAGAGATGGTGTTATTGTTTGCACATTTTACGTATGAAAAAAAAACATAATTAAAAAAGGACAACAAAAACTGGCTCATTTCGCCAGAAAGTTTCTTCTCTGTTGCTAAATTTATTTGTACATGTTCTATGTTAGATAGACTCAAAACATTACAATCACAATTTCATTGCTATTTAGTAAGTATTTACAATTACACATATTGATAGCAATTGCAAGGCAGAAATGGCAAAATTTTTGAATATTTTGCATAATGAGTTATTAAAGTAAAAACCACAAAAGTATTTGCATAATGTGAAAGAAAAATGAAATGCAAGGTCACACATAAAGAAGACTTTACACAATTTGCTTACAGCATCAATCAAATCAATCAAATCAATTTTTAGAAACTTCAAATGAACCATAACTTGTACTTATAAATCATTTAAAATTCTTCATGATAAATGGAAAAAACTCTTATAGAATGTAAGTTTTTTAATACGAGGAAATTAAAAACTGCTTTAGAGTTTGGAAATTAAGGTTTCAAAATATTTTCCACCTATTCTTTTCTTTTTAAACGTAAGAAAAAATAGAGAAAGTCTATCAAGAATAACAACTACAACAACTATAAGGAACATTCCTTTCTTCTGTATATCATAACACTAAATTACAGTAAAAGCAATATCAATATCTAGAAATTTCTCTCTCTTTATATTTTTTTCTCTTTCTACTACATTTAATAACAAAATAATTTAGAAGGGAAAACACATGAAAACATGACAAGAAAATAGATTAAATTGTTTGATAATAATCTCATTTTCTTTTTCTTTGTTTCTTCTGTTAGTTTGTTTATTTTGTTTTTGTAAATATTCTTTAAGATGTGTGACAGAGAATTAGAGCAGTAGAGCACAATAGAGCACAGATTAAACTAATTTTCCCACAGAAACCTTAAAGCAAACCAAAAATATGCACTAAAAAAAAAGTTGTTCGAGGCCGACTTTTTTCTATCCTACATGATTCTTCATACAAATGAAAAGTTCTGAGAGTTAACAAACAATTCCAAGAGAATTCGCTAATTCTAAGCAATTAAATGGATCAAAATGATCGAACAAATGAATCGTTATAATCCAGCAAATTATCCAAAATTTTTTAGATATAATGAAACTTTTCCATATAAAAGTGTATAAAATATTTTATATTTGGGAAAACCTTCTTCAAAATTTGGCATTTTGTAGGACTTAACCGTAAAAATAATATAACAAAAATTAAAAATTAAGGTTTTTTCTCAGACCTTTCAAGCTCATTCATATAAAAAACTTTTGCCAAAGTCCATACATTTGTCTTCAAACGTTTAAATTTCTTTAAGAAAAAGACAAATCTGTTACATACACTTGCAAAATATTATTTTTCCAAATACTTCACAAATAAGTTGGAAATCTTACCTTTGTCCTGCTATTGTCAATTTAGTATTTACTTGCACCAAAAAAAAAAAAAAGAAAATGGAATCGAATAAAATTGAATTGAAAGGAAGAAACGGAAACGTTTATACATTATGATAAATTTATTAGTAATAGTTAATAGCACCGGATATGAAATAGGTTTGTGAAATTTCTCTCAAACACTTTCATAAATTACATGGAATTTTTGAATTGATTGAAATAAAACACAAGAAGGAAAATTAAACGATTGTTTTTGAGATATCTATAAACAAAGCAATAGATCTTTTTAAATGGAATGTAATTTTGAAATAATTTAACATAAACCTAGAAGAATTTCATATGAAATTTCAAAGAAAGTGAAATAATAAAGTAAACGATTTAAAGAAGAAGATTTAAAGAAAAACTCTTGCACAAATTGACACCTTTTTTTATAATTTTTTGTCATCTAATTGTTCCAAAGATTCTAAAAACATTATCATACGGCTTCTTCTGAGTCGTTTATTTTTATAGTCCAAAAATGGTTTGATGGGATGATTACTATATTCATCTTTTCAAGCATATATTAATTAGCCTTATAAATATTTTGCGCGTAGTCAATTTTATAAAAAGTTCGATGCATAAAAATGGGCAAAATCAAACAAAACGCTTTCTTCACGCATTTACTGAATAACTTACTGTATAAATAAATATGCTTAAAGAAAATTTGGGAGAGAAACAACAATTTTAGTGATTTTGCTTTCTTCTTCATAAAATTCATATTAAATTTTCTCTTTAATAAACTTTCTACATTTTAAAATAAAGTAAAATAAATAATGTCCTTCATTTTTTATACAAAAACAAAAAATTTTAAAACAAAAACAAATTATAAATAATTAATTCAATCATTGATATTAATTCTAATTTAATATTAAAACTAGTTATTAAGCTATGAGATATTTAAAATTAAAAAAAAGTTCTTCTGTGTTTCAATTACAGTTAAGACCAACTAATTATAACTTATAATTTATTTAAATGAAAATTTTCATGACAAAAACAGAAGAATTAGTAAAAGACAGAACACTTATAGTAAACATGTACAAAAAAATTTCAAAAAAAAGAAAAAGAAAAAAGTTATGGAAAATGTTTTCATAAGAAATTACGCTTGTCTTTTTCAATTTACATGTAATTAAATTATGTAATTAATTTTTTGTAATTAATTATTTTCATTTTAATTTTTCATTACAAAAATAATCTTTTTCGATTTTTTTTTGTATATATTATATTTTTGTTGTAGTTACTTATTTCATTTGTTTGTTTACATACAGGCACTCAGAGTATAAAAAAAAAAAGGTAAAAATGTGATTGATGTCAGTTAACATTTTTTCTCTGATTTTCTTTTTGTTTTTAATGTAAAATAGATTTCATTTGTTTTTTAAGAAAATGTGACTAGAAAGATTTATTGGATTGTGATTTGTTTTTATATTTTATGGATGGAAAAATTATGCTATTTGTGTTTAGTTTTGTTTTCTTTAGGAACTAATTTTTGGTGGTTTCAGTTTTTATTTGTTATGAAATTTCAAAAACTAAAAACAAAGTAAATTCACAAAAAAAAAAGAACAAAGTTTTTAATCCCAAAAGATTTGCAAAAAAAATACATAAAAAAAGTAAATTTGAAAAAGTGAAAACTTGAATTTTATATGTTTATAAAAATAATAAATTCCAATTTAAATTATATTATTTTAAATGCATTAAAATGATTTTTTAATTAACTTCACAAATTATTTCCGAACTATTTGTGAAATTTATGCAAAAATGGAGGAAAAAAAATTAAATATTTATAGTTCAAGAAAATTTTTGAATAAGAATTCTTTTAAAAATGATTTAATTTGTGAAAATCTTTTAAAAAATAAAAATATGATTTTGTGAATTCTTTTTAAATTTTTTTTACACTTTTCAAAAATATTTGTGCAACCTGGTGAAAAGTATTAAAAATAACTAAAAAATAATTTTTTAAATTATTTTCTAATTATATTTTTGATTTTTTTTTCAATTTTTTTTAAAAACACTGAATTTATTTGAAAAAAAAATATATTTAAATTATCTTTTTTTATAGTTGGGAGAAACATAAAATAAATCTGTAAATTAAAATTTAAAAAATCAAATTTTAAAGATAAATACCCAAAAAGGAAAGCGTAAACTTATTAAACAATCTATTAAATAAATTATTTTGTAGTTATCCTTTCTAGTGATCAACATATAAAGGATAAGGATTCAATTCATGAGGCATAATTATCGAATTATTGATATCATTATTAACATTGCTATTATTAATGTTATTATTGTTACTATTATTAATATTATTATTATTATTGTTAGCTTGACAACCGCCCTCTGAGTGTTTCGTTAATAGAGACATACGTGAAAATGTTTTCGAACAATTTGTACATGAATACTTTTTAATATCGGAATGCGTTTGCAAATGTGCCCTTAAATTGGAACGATCCGCAAATGCACGATGGCAATGTTGGCAACTGAAAGGTTTCTCACCCGTATGGGTGCGTATATGACCTTGTAATAACCATGGCCGTGAAAATGCTTTACCACATATACTACATTTACACGGTAAGGTATGAGTTCTGATATGCATTTTTAAAGCACCCAATGACACGTAAGTTTTATCACAATCTTTACAACTGAATGATTTCTTGACTTGATTGCCTTCAGCTGCTGGACAATGGAATTGTTGATGTTTCGTTAAACCGGAAAATGTTGAGTAGGATTTCTGACAATCGGGACATTGATAACGCGGTGGGGCTGTTCCTGTTGTTGTTGAGGATTTTTCTTTTTTTATGGCAACTGTTGTTAGAGTTGTGGATGCTGTAGCTGTTATTGTCGTTGTTGATGACATAGTAATTGAGCTTGTTACTATTGACGGCATTACCATTACTGTTGTTGTTGTTGTTGTTGCATTTATTATTGGTTTTTCTGTTATTTCCAATGATTTTTGTAATAACTTTCCAATGTTGTCGTTGACGTTGCTGTTGTTATTACTGTTATTATTACTATTAGTATTTTTGGGATGTTTAACAGATAGATCTTCAGGCACTGAGGATACTAAAGATTCAGGCGTTAAAGAACGCATTGAATAATATGAAGATTCTGAATAGGCCGGAGATATGGGTGCATGATGTGCCGGATAACCGGTTAACGCATATGGAGTGATTGCCATTGTGGCTGTTATTGAATTATTTTGATGTGGATGTGAATGATGATGGTGATGTGGTGTAGGATATGCCGTTAAAGGATAATGTATAAAACTATGATGATGATGTGCCACATGTTGCGGTGATGGTTGCTGTTGCTGTGTTTGTTGTAATGGCTGCTGCGATTGTTGCTGCATTCTAAGATGATGTCTAACGCCTATCGGCCTATGTATGACTTCGGGACGCATTGGCGGTGATACTGAACTAGCTCTGCCACCCATATATTGTGGATGATGGTGATGCTGATGATGTTGTTGTTGATGATGATGCAAATGCGTTAAATGTGTTGGCGGTGGTGATAATGAACCCAAAGAATCAGATGGTGAACTGGGTGATAATAATTCGCCACGCAATGGTGATATTTGTGTTTGGGCCAAATGATGCGGATTATTTATGGTACGATAGAATTCCGCTGTATATGGTGATATATGGTGATGAAAACTCCATGGCTGTAATGATGGATGATATTTTGGATATGTTGGCGTGGGTATAACAACTGAAGCAGCAGCAGCAGCCGCTACAGCAGCTGCTGCCGCCAAAGCTGCTGCTTGTGTTGTTTTATTTTTATTATCCAATGCCTTATTACTACTATTATTATCTTCTTTAGCATTATCATCAATTTCAACGCAATCAATCATTTCTTCATCTTCTTCTTCTTCCTCAAACAAATAACTGCTATCCTCATCGGTATTATGATCAACATCGACACCTTCATCTTCACAACAATCACTGACGTTAATTAACTCATCTTCCCCTTCAACTAATTCCAATTCCGAATCCAATTCTGCTTTCTTCAATTCTACCTCTTTATCAATATCCTTAATCTTAATAGCCTTCAATTTATTGCACGTTAATGATGGTAATAACGCTTGGGGTGCCTTCTTCTTTTTCAAACTTAAATTTTCTGGTTCATCGTAGATTTTTTTATTGCCGCTATTATCCATTGTTGGCGATAGATTTTTAATGACAAGCGCTACATTATTATTATCCTTTCGATTATTATCTTTTATATTATTGTTAACGATGCTGGTGTTATTGTTATTATTACTATTATTGTTGTTTATATAATCGTCACCATCTTTAATGTAACTCTGATAATTAATGGGCCGTTTCTTCAAAGGACATTTACTATAATTCTTTCCAACCAACATATCTTCAATATTATGCATGATGATTTATACTTTTTTCTTCTTTTTATATTACTTTTAGTTTATTCAATATTTCTTTTAAGGAATACTTTTAATTACTTTTAAAAGCGAAATTTCGCTTTTATTAAGTTTTTTTTCTTTGCTTGATTTCCTTTATGAAATATTAGTTTTGAAGTTTATTAAAAAGGTAGCTTTTCTTAATGTTCTTTAGTCATTTAAACAACATTTATTTTTAAACATAATTTATTATATACATATGTTCCTCTTAGTTAAATTTCATGTGAAAAATTCTTCGGCAACTTCTCTTCTTCTAATGAAATTTTTTGTTTACAATTCCTTCATCGTGAGCATTTTTACTGTTGTTTTTAAAGCACCGTTATTACTTTTACTGTTATTACTTTTGTTTTAATTCAGAGCACTTAAAAATCCATTTACGCCTGACCGTTACTCAAATTTTTCTGCTTGTTCTTTTTTGTAAAAATTTGATCATATAATTCCGAAGGCAAAAAAGACGTACACATCTTCCATAATAAAAGCGCGTAGCATAGGAAATTATCACAAAAAAAAATGTAACGAACAATTCAAATAATGGAGAATAATAACCAAAACAAAACAAAAAGTAATTGAAACAAAGCTGAATTAAATATAACAAGCAAATTAGATAAACCAATGATACGAACACAAGCAGAAGCAACGAAGAACTGTGCTAATACAACCCACATCAACTGAATTTATAGTCATAAGTAAAAGTTACGAATTCACATACACATATATACATTTAAATAGATATAACACAACTGATATACAAATCTATCTCGTACTCTTAAAGAGAAACGAGAAAAACATAGAGAAAACCAAAACAGAAAATGAAAAACAGAATGAGAATAAGTTGGTCTTAGGCGAACTTTTGAACAGACAAATAGATTGGGCTACAGCTGCCAAAACTCTCTTTCTCTTTATATCACTAACTTAACATAATTATCTCTTCTTAATGTACTCTCTAAATTTTAGTAAGCAAACGGTGTTTTTGTATGCTCTTTTTTTCTTTTTTCTTTACGTTATTGTTCTTGTTATGTTTCACGAGTTAAAAATACAAAAAAAACACCACCTGTGTGCATGGCAAGTAAGAGTATGCCAAGAGACAAAAGTCCACTTATAATTTCCTCATTCATACAAAAAAACTCTAAAAAGTCATGTGGAACGGTCGGATAGTGTGTGTCGACTGTATGTGTGTTGCATTGAGTGTATACACATGTAAATGTGTGTGCCTGAGTTTGTGCTTGTGTGCATTAACGTTATATTGTTTCGGCTTTTCTTTTTTCCAACCACCAATCGCCAAAACCCTGTTATTGTGTTTGCTTTTTATTATTATTGTTATTATTGGTATTGTTGTTAATTGTTGTTGTTGCTGTTAATATTATTGCATTGCCTACTATTTATTAATTTAATGAGGAAACCTGTTTTGTTGATCGTGCTGTCGATTGTTAAACACATGTTGTATACGCGTGCCGTTATTGCTTTTGATATTACAATCATATAAATTCACTACAATCAGCCTGAGCCAATAGCATTTCATACCAATACCATTGTAATTGATTTTGCTTTGCTAAGTCGGTACCGTATTTTATATATAAATATATACTGCTTCCTCTTATTTTGTTTATCTCTTAAGGAAATAAGATTTCTCTTCTAAAAGTGCTTAAATTGTTTCATTTTAAATTTTATAACTCAGATTTTTATTTTGAATTCATCCCAATTTTATAAAATTGAGAAAGAAGTTTTTTGCTTTAGATGTCAAGTCAAAGAAAAATTAAGAGCCTTAAGTTGCAGCTGTTGCTCTTTTCAAATATTTACACTGACGACGCTTCTTTAAATGCGTTACGCTTTAATGCTCTTTTTTACATTTGTTGTTTGCCTACTTTTACCTATTTTTTTGTATAATTATTTATTTAAGGGAGTTTATTTATAAATATTCATGTTTTCTTTTGTACCCTTTAGTATAAAAAAAAACTTTGAAATTTCAATGTTTTCTGCCTCGTGCTTAATGAATAAAATATAGATTGGGTTCAAACTTTTTAATTTTTGTCTAAAAATAGCTGACTATATATTAAGACTTGTAAGTGGCAGACAGTGTTGGGCTGTTGTTGCCTTGTTTATCCTTTGTTCTGTTAAATGATTTTTATCATAAGTTACGTAATTTTTTTTTATAGGATCGTATGTTAAAATTTATGTTGCTGATTTTGGAAGAAAAGGATGTAAGCAGGTTATTTTTGAAATATCTAAATAACCAAAAAGTACTAAGAATACTGAAAAAGCTTATATTGAATTTTTAATGATTTTAAAAATTCTTTGCCATTCTTTGCCAAGGTTTTATATTTTAACTTTCGAACACATTAATTTTGGCTTTACCAAGTAGAGACTTCTATTTAAATTTGAGGTTTAATATTTTAGTACCAATCTTCATAAACTCCTGTGAAATGCTTTCAAAAAATGTTTAGGCAATAAAAAATTTGAAATTGAAACGTACTTTAAGAATTTTTTAAATAATTTCTTTAAATCTTTTCCAATTCTTGCAAATTTCCTCACGCTAACTATATGTACATTTTTAAGGTTGGTTAATAAGTTTTTTGAACGAAATATATATTCATATATATATATTAAAAGATCATCTCATATTCTTCTTAAAATTCTTAGTCATCTCTCTAAATTTTTCTCTTAAATTTCTTTTTTAAATATCTTCAGGAAAAGAGAGAGGGTTTATTTCATTAGTTATTTTATTTACTCTTTATTGTTCAAAGAGTTTCAAAAAATATGGAAAATATCTCTTTTTAGTTATAACTTTACAGATTCCTGAAAAAGTTGAAACTATATAGAGAGTTAATTGGAAAATTAAACATTTAAAATTTAAGTGATACTTGAAATTTTTTCAAGAAAGATTTCAAGCAAACTATTAAATTAAAAGGACAAAAAGAAAAAGCAAAATCAGCAGACGCATAGAATGCACAATTTGAAGATTTTACAAGGAACGTGCTTAATTTAAAATAATGAAAATCAGTTCCACATACAAGTATATATAGATGCTTCTCTAAGTTCTTCTTCTTAAAGCTTAATAAAGCATGTGTAAATATATAAATGCGTGATGCGTAAATTTTTCTTTGAGGGTTGAATATTGCTATCAATAACACGATTATTACTTTGCAATATGCTTTGCTTTATTATGTTCACTCATATTTCTATCATTCTTTGTTTTTCTTATTCTTTTGGTGTTCAGTTCCAATTTTTGTTATTGTTTTATGTGCACTGTTGATACCATTTTCTTAAATGAGCTTTTTTCAATTTTGGAAAAAAGGCATAAATATAAATAACTAATAGCTATCAAAGCTGAGCTACATCATACTAACGGAGTGTTCCTAATTAGCAAAATGAAACATATAACAATACTAACATTTAAACTAGTTAAATAAAGTGCTATTCTTTACAAGGAATCTTGAGTAACTTGGAAAGACCTCTGTTAGGAATTAAGAATAAAAATTGATACATAAATTTTATATGTTGGTAACAGCTTCATTAATTTAGAAACGTACACGTCTAAGACTTTCAGTCAAGGTCTATGAAAAATTAAAGCGGCAAATGATTTTGGAAGATGCTCGTATTTTACCAAATATCTCTTTCCCAATTTCCCAAAATTTATTCTAAAAAGAAACAAAGGTACAAAAGGATAAAGACTTTAAGTTTGCTCAATTTTGTATCCTTTTCATTTCATGTCAAAAAATTACTGTTTCTTTCTGGAACTTTTCCATCATTCTTTGAAGATCTCAAAAACCATTTAACACTTTCTTTCTGAAATTTAGGGGATCAGTTGTTTGAAGTATGTCTTAGCGAGTTTGATTAAATGGGGCAATTTTATAAATGATCCAAATTGTACAGATTTCAAAGTTTCCAAATATTTATTACGAAGGCTAACTGAAAAGGAAAGCGAACAAAGTATCGAAGATAAATTTGTGTGATCGAAATATTTATTTTTATATTTTTAAATTTCAATATATTTGTATATAATCGATGCCATAAATAGTTATGTAAATTTCATTTCATTTCATTTTCTTCTCTTCTTCTACAGCTATTTCGGTTTTTGCTCTTTTTCCTTTTTTATATCGCGACTGATGAATAATGTTTACGTTTAATTTAAATTTTCAACTTATATATAACCGTTTAAATTTTTCTTAATTTTGCTTTCCTAACTAGATGTTGTTGTAACATGTTTTAAAAGTAAACAAAAAACAAAAAGCAAAAAACATGAACAATAAACAACCAAAATAAAAAATACAAAAACTTTGGGCTTTAATTTTTCCTTTTTTTTTAAGTCCAGGTGTTCAAATCCACTCAATATTTTCATTACAACTCAATATTTACAACAAATGGAACGACTAATTTTTATTTACTAAACTCATTGTGTTTCTTTAGCAATATTTTTTTTTCTGTTAGTTAGAGAAAATTAGAAAAAATTTAGATTACTCAACATTTTCAAGATAGAAATGTGAAAAAGTTTCAAAAATGAATGAAATTATTTGAAGTAAGTTCATTTTGTAAATTAATACAAATCTGTCCGTCCATCTGTTTGCTTGTTGTACTTATTTAGTATTAGACCCTTTAGGGAAAGAATTAGTCTTTTACTTTTCATCAAGGGAACATCTCTACTAAAATATTTTATAAAATATATCTAAAAGGAAAACATAAAAATAACTATGGTAGTCTAACTCAGTTCATTTTGTTTTTGTTTGATTTTTTTTTAAGGAATTTTCTAAGGCTTTCTTTTCCAAAATTTTAGCTAACTTTTCACACATATTTTCTTTTACCGTTATTTTCATTAAATTTTTTTTTGTTTTTAGGAACGGAGATTTACTCTTCAAATATTTATACAGAAATTTAATATCTTTAGAAAGAGTGTTTTTTCTAAAAAGTTACCGTTACTTATTACGGTACATATTGTTAAGCGATTTGTAAAGAAAAACAAAACTAAATGAGTCAGAATGAAATTTCTTTGTTACGAAAACATAATTAGTTTTCTTTATCTATTATTTTTAATTGATTTTTACGAATTTTTTTAGGTAACGGAATTTTTAGAACAAACATCACGAATGCTTTTTCTTCTTAATTTATTTTATAAAAGCGAAAAAAAATCACAATGAGAAAGAATATAAAGAAGAAGAGGAAGAGAATAAGTAAATCGTAATCATATTAAATTTAAAATGTCGTAGGGCCTTAATTTGGCTTCATAAATGAGAATTTTATGAATTTGTAACTTCTTCCGTTGAAATAGCAATTAGAAAACATCTGCAAACATCATGAAACATTTAGGATGGGTATCTATTTTCTCTAAATTCTAACAAATTTACTCTATGTTTTTATCTATTTGTAATTATACTGGTAATATGGCCACATACACACACATACACGCACATGCATGCATATACATTTTAATGTATGCGCAAAATGAAATCAAGATATTTATATCGATTTATCACACACAAAACCAACAGATTTATTTATGATATTTGGCATTTGTAGGCGCCACTTTTTTCAATCAAACATATTGAAATGTTACAATTTTAAAATGCTGTGGAAAGAAGAAAAAGGAGAGAACGACAAAATTGTATTTGGCAAATTTTGTTGGCTTTATAGTCTAATAACTTAATTCTCTAAAAATATAAAATTCTTGGAAAGGAAAAAAGAATGATAGGAAAATCTATAAATGCTGCTCTATCTTGTTGATGTTGTTAAAAATGTTTGTGATCATGATGAATTTGTAAAGTATTTTCAAACTCCAAGTAAGAAAATCAATTAAATTTATATAAATAATTTGTTTGATGGTCTTGTTGTTTTTGTTGTTACTTGCTTTCTTGGCACGAGTTCAATTTTACATACTTAAATACAAAGTCAAGATAAGTACAATAATTGTAAGCATGTTTGTGCCACACAATTGACATATGTTGGGTGCATATAAAATTCTTATCAAATTTAAAAAGGATTTTTTCTTTAAAGGATTTTATGCTTACACATACAAAAGAGAGTTAGAAGGAGACAGAGGGGATGGAGAGCCTTAAGTCGTAAAACAAATTGATAACGATAAGATTAGAATATATTTTGTACATATATAAATAAACACCCACAACAATCTCAGTACAATTATTTACATGGAATATTAAGAGTTTAGATAAAACCAAGGAATAAAAAAATAACAAAATATCGGTTTCTTTTTCGTTTTTTACTTTATTTTTTTTTTAATCTGCTTTATCAGTTTTTGCCTTTGTAACTGATATCCAAGAGTGAAAAGTAACGCCTTTTAGAATAGGTTATCTATTGCGATAAACGTTGTCCTTTAGTTTTATAAAAATGAAAAAAAAACAGATAAAATTAATGATAAGAAACTTTTAGAAGATAAGACCTCACAAGACTTTTACCTTCTTTTTGCTCAGTGCTAAACAAATTCATGAAAATTTGTTGTTTATTTTAAACCAAAATATAGAGAATTCTCTTTACATTAAGGACTTAAGATTTCAAGCACCCATCCACAATTATTCCTTATTAAATTTGGAATTAAAAAATTTTAAAAAGAAACATACGATTTTTGGCCTTACAATAATCAGTCAGAGTAGGCCGAATAGCAAACAACTTAATTTGGGGTTACTTTTTTGTCTCTCAAGTAATACAGTAGAATATTTTTGAAAGACATTTCTCTGTTATATCTTTATAAGGAAAAATACTTTTAACCCGAGTTCAGATATAGCTTTAAAGTTTCGTTCAAAGTTTTTAAATGGACAAGTTTATTATATTATTAACATTATCGCAGCAAACTCTATGATTAAATAATTTAAAGTTAGAATGAATAAAAATCCAAATCAAAGACCGTTAAAGGATCTTATACATTTCCCTATAAATTCTACTAAAAAAGTCATATTTTCAAATAATTATTTTCTATTCTATTTATGAGACAATAAATGCATGACAATTTAATCATAATGATTATTGTAAAAACTATCAAATCATAGTGTAAGCATCAAAAGCAAGTGTAATCATAACCAAGATATGCCGACCTTTTTTGGCCTTTAACTCAACAGGGGAGTAATTTCATTGTTCCCCATTCCGATTTTTCATCTCTGAGTTTTACAGTTTACAATCATTGTCATTTGAAATTTATTTTATTGTCCAAGAGAACTTATACCACACACACATATATATATACACACACACACGCGCGCAAATATATATATATATATATATATACAACCATAGATATGTTAAACATATGTAATTCATTTTCTATGTCATGGAATATTTAAAGCATGTTCTAAAAGTTTACAAGCTTCTATAAATAATTTTATTATTACTTTTGCATTATTGTTATTATTATTACTTTATCTATCTCTTTCCTTATATCTATCACACTCACTCTTTCATGCTCTTTTTCTGTCTCTTTCTACTTTTGAAGCTCTACCGCACTGTTTAATCATTTGGAAATTTGATTTGTTAATATTCTGTTCAATATTATGCTGTTCCACTAGAAGGAAGTATAAAAAATTCTCCACGTTTAACCATAAGCATAAAAAAATGAACAAAAAACAAAATACAAGTTCAATTATCAGTTTGAACTCTGTTGTGCTTTTTGTTGTTTTTATTGTAAATTTTTCATATGAATATAATTCAATTGAATTGAATGTTGGCTAATGCAAAATACTAAGAAACATCCTACGAAAGTTTCATAAAATTATATCATTAACGTCATCATTATGTTGGTACAAGGCAAAAGCAAATAGACAGACAATTTAGACGGATGGATAGACATGCTGTAAGCATTATATAGCTTATATTTGTCATTATTTTCTATTTACATGCTTTTTTTTTATTATTCTTGTACATGTTGTAGTTATATAAGTTATTGTTGTATATTGGTGTTGCTGTTATTGCTTTTGTCATCTTGTTATCTTTTCTACCATGATAATGTGGCAAAATTGGCGTAAGTTTTTAACTAAACTTTTTGGTCTCGGTTTGTTTTTTTCTATATATATATATAAAGTTTTCGTTTCGCTTGCTTCTGCTCCTTTTTGCCTCTTTCTTTTTATTTATCTTTGTTTTCGTCTTAGGTCTGACTTCTTCCCACTAGTTATCACAGTAATTTGTAGTCACAGTCTTGGTCTTCATTATAAGTATTTTATGGTTACACCAACCTGTTGCACGCCTTTGATTATCAAGAAAATGTTAACAAGGTTCAACATATTTATATGTTTCCTTTAAAATGCTTTCTCTTTTCCTCTTTTTACTCCTGCTTCTTCCTTTTCGTTTCTTTTATATTACCATTTTTTAACCATAAATATGCAAAGCATATTTATATATAAATGTAGATGAGTATGCGTGTTTATTGTATACTCTCTGGCATATAGAATTTGTTTGTGTTACTTTTTGTGGGGTTAAAGTTGCCAAATAAATTAGTGCCGTGCTTTTCTGGTAGACAAAAATCACTTTAAGAGTTAATTTAGTAGCAAAACTATTTATATATTATTTACGTATAAGTGTATAGTGTGGCAAGTGTGTGTGTGTGTGTTTGTGTGTATGCTTGTATTGTAGAAAAAAAAAGAAAAATAATAATATAACATTAATTATATTATTTTTAGTAAGTAAATGTTCGGAACAAAATAAAAGCAACTTAGCATGAATGTCAGCAACACTAAATCTTTCATTCATCAATCACGAAAGCAACAAGTAAATCATTACATAATCATGGTCATAATGATTTTAATTAATACGGAAAAAGAAAAGTTAGTAAATTGTAAATGATAAGATTGATTCATGTAGATTTCTTTTATAAATTTAATGTATAATATAACTCTATATTTATACAGTTGCCACTTAATTCATAAAATGATTTTCAAAAGTCCTTGGGACAAGTGTAAGATTTAAAAGATTTAAAATTGGTCTAGTTTTTCCTTTTTAAATCAATACGCAGTACAGTTTTATAATAAAATTCTTAAAAAAAAATTATATTCAAAGTGTTAAAAAGTGATATTTGATATTTCTCATTTGTAAATTTAATTAATAACTATTTATCTGTTCTGAGTAAGTAGGACTTATAATTTCGTTCAAGAAATGCAAAAAATTCATCGTATTTCATGGCCTTTTATTTTTTTAAATTATAAATGGATTATGGGAGCTGTGCATATATTTTAAAAAGCTTTTGTGAGATTTTACGAAAGTACAATAATTGATAACGTTTATATATAGAAAAGGAAACCAAGCAAAAGTTTCAATAAATCTAGAGACCATGAAAGGCATAAACTATTAAGCTTAATATGGCTTAATATGCCATAGAAAATTTCTAGGTCAGAATTACAATACAAACTTTGCTACGTTTTGCCTTCTGAAATTTGACGATGCATCCTGATTATATCAACCTAACCTTTTAAGCAAACCTTTTAAGGCTTTACTTTAAAACAAATAATCTTAAGCCTTAAAAATTAATTCATTTTCATTTTACCGAAGTATTAGAAAACTTTGTAAGCCTAAAAAAATGTTCAAGAGGTTACTTTTGAAAAGTATAAAGCTAAGTCTATTAAGAGGAAATAATAAATGCTTTAAATAATGAAAGGTTAAAGCATGCATTAAAGATACTAAAAATATTTGAATGAATGTAAAAAAGAATGTGAATGTATTTAAAAGGCTGTTTAATCGAGTTCTTTTGCTATGAATCAAACAACTTTTCTAGGGGCATTCCATGATGTCAGAAAGCACAAAAAAAAGAAAAGTCTCCCTTAAATTTTAAATAGTTGTAATAATTAACGCCAAACGTAACAGAGCAACATACATTTAATATAAACTGAATTTTCTATGACAAAATGTGTTTCATATTGAAGTGATTTATGCTTATATAAAAACAATAGATATATATATATATATATATATATATATATATATATATATATATATATATATATACATATATATAGAAAATTAAATAGTCTCTAGATTAACTTCATTAAGGATTTTAAACGTCGCTACTTTATAAGGGGAAACTTTTCAAAGGAGTCACAACAATTTTCGTTTGGAGTTCAATACATTTCTTTCTTTCACTTAACTATTGATTAAATGTTAAACATATTATAGAGATTTATATGTATAGACCTTGTTTATATGTGCGTTTATATGTCTAATGTATGATTTAGTGTTGAAATGATGTATTATCTAGAATGATTGTTGATTTTAAGGGTGTTTTGTTATTACTTGTTTTAAATGGATCTCTCGTTTGTTTTTTCTTTAATAGACAGCAAAGACATGTGCCCAGGTTTTGTGCTATGTGTCAGGCTTGAATTATATTCATTTTTAGAAAAACACACATATATAAAGATTCATATATATAACTCAGCAAACATAATATCTATGAGAAACATCTGCTTTTTTTCTCTTTCTTTTTTTTTAATTCCTTAGTCTTTTATGTAGAACATAGAAAATGATTTATTATTTCATATTTTTTGTTGTTGCTTATGTGCATGTATGTGGGTGCCTTATTGATAATTTAACTGAACGAAGAGATAATGAAACATCAAACATTTCAAATATGACGATTTCAGGTAGAATTTGAACCTGCCTTCAATACAAAATAGACAGACAGACAGACAGACAGACAGAGAGATAAACAGATAAAGAATTTGCACAATATTTCAAATAAAAATTACAGGAAGATAAAAGCAAAATGAAAAAGAAAAAACCAGCTATAAACGATTTGTTTCCTTTTAGTTTTATGTTTACTATTTCTTCTCTTTTGCTATTTCCTTTTTCCTTTTTTTTTTCTCATTTTAGTAAATGCAAAAATTAACAAGAGAGAAAAACCATCAACCCAATGAAAAAAAGTCAGCTACCTGCTTTTTGGGAAAATCTTTCCGTCTTATTTAAATAACAAGTGAAATGAAAAGAAAATTAAAAATGAAAATTGTTATTTTTAAATTTCTTGTAAGGAAATAAGATATTTTTTTTATATTTGCATGAACTTTTTGATACATATTAACATTGGATGAAGTGAATTGTAATTTGAATCTAATAAATCTGTACAAAAATCTAAAATTGCTTTCATAGAATTTCTTTTATAAACATATTCTACCAACGATGAAAGGTGAGAGGAGAACAGCATTATTTAAATATCTAAATGTCCAAAATTATATATGTAGAATATGGGTTTTACTATGCCTAAAAGGTTTTACGTTTGGCTTATTCAATAAACAAAAATTCAACAATCATAAGTCCAAATTTGAATTATTGCATTCGAAATCCCCATTGAATTAGATTCTTCCGTTTTAGAAGGCTTTTCTTTGCTTTTACAGTCGGGAAATGAAGTATAAGTCTATTATTCAGTCTCTAGGCCGAGGAAATTTTTTACGCAATTCAGTAATGGCCAAAGGATATTTGTTATTGAAAATTGTCACATGAAAACAAAAATAACATTTATGAGAAGATTTTTGAGACGAAGATCATTTGAATTTTCATTATTTTGATTCAAAAGTCGTTCCTACAGAAACCATTTTATAGCTACTTGGAAGTGCCTTGTGAGAATTATGTAATATGATTGTTACGATAAGTAAATTGCCAAGTATAAGCTTTGAATTAAATCAATTTATTCTAAAAACTAGTGTAAAGTCTTCTTGGATTTTACAAATGTTGGGTGCTATATTTTGAAACAAGCGAAATGGGTGCGCCCCGCCTAAGTCTTTCTTCCCTTCAAAGGCCTACTTTGACGAGAAGATTCTCCTTAATCTTTTTCACAAAATTGATAGTTGCATAGTTTTTTTACCTTTTCTTCTTCATACCTATCCTTTTTTCCTTTTGGTCATGTGAAAAGCTTTCAACACTTTGTCTGCCTGTGTACATTTCTCTTAAATAAATTTCAAATTATTTTAATTAAATATTTTAACATATTCTTTTACACTATAAGCGTTGAAGCGTTGAAGCTTTGATTTGATTTGATTTGATTTGAGAGATTTTCAATGTAAATGTTTTTTTTTTGTTACTTTTTATTTCTATCATACAAATCATTTAGAATGAATGGCACGCACACGTATGCACATGGACAAATTGGTCAGTTAAGTTAACTGGCGCTACTGAAATCATTTACTTGTGTATAAAATGAAATCAAGAAATCTTTGTGAATTTTGAAAAAAGAAGGTGGAAGAAAAGAGTGAATGGAAAAGAAATAGGTATATCTAACCTTGAATAACAACAATAATAATAATAACAACAACTCTAATAATAATAATAATGTATGTGTTTATATTTTTTCTTTTCTTTTAGATTGAAAAAATGATGGATAAGGCATCAAACATCAACACACACACACACACAACTAACTAATAAAACAACGGCAACATTTATTTTTCTATATATGTGCAAAACTATGCCGTCCAGTTCAGTTTAGTTAAGTACGATACAATTTTAACTGCTACAGTCAGTCAGTCCATCATTTCAGTGGGTTTGGTTTTTGTCAGTTAGGAGTTGATTGTTGATGTTAATAGTACACCAAAGGCTTTAAATTGATGAACACTCTAAACTAATAGATTTTTATTTTTTCTTCATGTGCTTTTTTTTTCTTCGTCTTTCTCGTTTTTTTTGTTGTTGTTAGTTTTATGGTTATTGTGGTTTGTTTTATTTTTTTTAATTTTCGTTTCGTCAAAGAGAAAATTTCTTATGTTGTTGTTATGGTTAACCAGATAATCATATAAACACGCATCTAAAACTATAGACTTTCTAGTTAAGCACGCGCATTTTTGCTTTGTTTTCTTTTCCATATATTTCATTTCGTTTTAGAAGACAAGGTGTTAAATTGTGATATATTATATCACTTCTTCTTCTTGCTTCTATTCTCAACCTCCTTTGACTTTTTCATATCCTTTATTTTCTTAAAAAGGAAAAAGAGTTTTTCAAAGAACAAATCAAATGTTGCTTGATGATTATGTAGTTAAATTATTAAGTTTCAAATTAGTAGTGAAAAAAAATGAAAGAGCAGAGAAAGTCAAACAAACCAATTAACAATAATAAGTAAGAAGAAAAAAAGCAAAAGCTGAACAAGGTGTTAAATTGCTTGAATGGCGTCATGATGGCAACTTTTCAAATGAAATTATATGAATGAATAGCAGAAACAATAACGAAACGTTTAAGGCGACTTTTAAAGAAGTTAAGCAATTTTAAAACACCAAGTAAAGCTTTTTTTAAAAAACTTTTGCTAGCAGAAGAAATTGAATTATTTTTTAAGCAAGTTTTCTATACAAAATGGACTATGACAAGAAATTTCAAGCCTTTTAAACTTAAATCTGCTTCAAAATGTAATTTTCAATAACTGGTCATCAAATTGCATTTTAAAGTAGAATTTAAATAAAAAACAAAAGACTTAAGTTGTTTCAAAATTTAATACCGAAGCATTGCTTCTAGGGATCCAAGAAGTGTCGTAAGATCTAAAAATAAAATTATATAAACTTTAAACTTATTAAGCAGGTGGCCTAATAATCAAGCAAAGAGGGATTGAAAGAAAAAAATTGAGCTCAAGTCTTTCAAACTTTTCCCTCACATTTGGGATATAGTTTACTTTAAATAATTGCCGCCATGTATAAGAAAATTGCCCAAGTTTGTTATGATTTAAAACGGTACTTAAAGAAATTTAAAAAAAGTCTAAATGAAAAGGATGTAAAGGAAAGGGTCAATTTCTGATTCATCATCATCGTTATTTAAAATATAAGCCGAAATATTAATGAGAAACATAAAATAAACGCCCACTAAAAGTGGTAAACTAACACAAAATGATTAACAAGAAACTCTTTAATAAATTTTGAAGGGTTTTTTCACGCAAAATTTTTATATATAAAAAATTAAAAAAGAAAACCAAAACCAAAAATCAAAAATCAAAAACTAAACAAATGCGTTTTAAAGACCAAGTGCAGTTTTTATTTATTGCGTTGCTTCACTCGGACTTTATAACTTTAAACTCTAACTTGTCAAGTGGTTTTTTTGTTATTATTGTTGTTATTGTTGTAATATGATATGAGAAAACTACAAACACAAAAGGTGTTGATTATTTATTTGTTTACGTTTACGTTTGTTTTATTTACCTTTAGAAAAATGCCACAGAAAGAATGAAAATATCAAAATAAAATGCAGTGAAAGAACAAAAAGTACAAGAGTTTCTTTTAGATACTTCAGACCGGTCATTATGTGATGTTGATGAGATGAAAAGTATATATAATTTAGTAGTTTATTAAGACAGTATGACTAAAATGATAAATAAGAAAACTGAGTTGAGCAAAACTCACTGAACTGAATTGTTAAAGGCGCCGCTTATATATCTTTAATTTGATTTGTGATTTCTTGTCAGCATATTTTTTATTGTATTTTAATTATTACAAATCATTTTAAGTTCACAACATTGTTATCATTTTTGTTATCATTTTTGATATCCATATTGCTCTTAAAATTTTGTAGTAAGAAGCTTTCTATTTCTTACATTTAGTATAACAGTTTAGAAACAGTATGACAATTTATAAAACTTAGTATAACAGTGTAATAGTTTATAACATTTAGTAAAATAGTTTATAATATTTGATATAACAGTATAACAATTTATAACACTTTGAATAATAGTATAACAGTTTGTTGTAAATGAAAGATATCATATAAAATTCTTATATGCATTCAAAATTATTTGTTTTTCTCCTTAAAAGTGAGAATATATAACAATTATTTTATAGTATAAATGTTATGGAAATTAAATGTAAAAAAGAGTATTTTACGCTTATTAAAAAGAAATCCTAAGTTGATGCCTACATTTTATATAATTTCGTCTTTTGTAGATCACGTTTTTTTTCTCGCTTTTTATTGTACACTCCATCTTCTTCACTCTTTGTGTAGGCATATAAAAATCCAATTTTTTTATTATATTTTATGAAGATTTATGACAACTAATAACAGGGATATACAAAGTTGAGCGCATTGATTAGCTTTACACACACACGTATATATATATATATATATATATATATATATATATATATATGTATATAAATTATTTACATACACACCCATTCATTAATGATTGATATAATAATGATGATACATACAATAGAAAATAACTGGTTATCTATAATATTTGATGGATACACTTACACTTACCCAAGCAATACACATAAACAGACACATGCGTACGCTTCTATGTACATTATGTATATACATAGATATATAAATGAAATCATATGAGCTTCCTGTTCAATAATTTTTCGCTTGAATCCGACACAAATTTGAGATATTCTTTTTGTTCCTTATTATAATTATTATTTGTTTTTTCTTTTTTGGGAGTTAACCAAAAAGAAAATATAAAATATTTTGTTACAAAATTAGTCAAGCAATAAAAAAAGAGAAACAGAAGAAATCTATATTAATTTTGAAATCACACACTCAAATAGTAACAATAGGATTAAAATAAATGAATCATTTTCCAAAAAAAAAAAAAAAGAATAAAAAGCTTAATAGAAAAAAGGAAAAGAAGTAACGATAAATTAGATCATGGGATCGCATTAAAAACCATATAAAAAATGTATGAAAAAATTTAGGGAAATAAACCATCAAAATCTCAAGGGGAAAAAACTGATCTAGAAATAAAAACGTCAACCAAAAATTTATCTCACATTTGTTAATGTAAACCAACTAAACTAACTGGAAATAACACTAAAGACGGCGCTAGAAAAATGTACAAAAAAAAAAAAAAAGAGAACATAAAATGAAGAAGAAAAATGTGGAAAGCTGAAAAACTTTTGCAATTGAGGTTTGTGAAAATCTATTGAACAGATAGAAAATCAAAATTATTCATGTTTGTAATAATCGCGATGGTCAACTTGGCTGTGCCTCATTTTGAAAGAACTGACTGTTTGATCATGGTAACTGACTATGTCGTAACTGACTACTCCAATGATAAGAGGATATGGTTAGGAAGCCACAGAGATTCAGCGACAAAAAGAGAGAGGGAGAGAAAGAAATTGGAACAATTAGAGCATTTTATGTTTTCTAATTTCCTCTACAACTAAACAAATTTATATTACAATTGTATTTGCTACCAATTCAATGATATATATTAATAACACTCTAAATAAATTTGTTGTTGTTGTTTTGTTTCATCTTTTTCAAAAAAGGAAAAATTAAACACAGAATAATTTGTTTTGGATAATGTCTGCTAAAACGTTCAAGATTTTAACAAGTAAAAAAAGGTATACTGAAAGTTTGTTATACAATAAAGATACTACAAACAATTATACGTCCCGCTTCCGTCTGTCCGGTCCATTTGAGTATAAATGTATATATAAATGGGAATGTTCATATTCATGTCATAAACAATTAACTGGCATTTTTTTATGAAATTAATAAAAAAATATAAAAAATGCATGTGCAAGTGTATACCTCTGTGTCCATGTGTGTGCGTGTTTGTGTGTTTACGTGCATTGTTGTAACATACATAAATTACTTGCTTAACGGAAGCTTCAATAAATTTTTTTTCTTTTGCCCTTACTTTTACTTACTCTGGCTTACCTAAATTATATATGTCCGCACAATAATAACAATCATAATAATAGCAATAACAACAACAACAATAACAACAATACAAATCTTTGTTTCTTATTACAATTCAGTTTTCTTTATGTTTTATATATTAATAAAACAAACTAAAAGAGAATTGAAAAATTAGCCAGAGATTAAAGTTTTTAAAGCTACTTGTACCACATATCTTATAAAAATAACACCAATAACAACATGAATTAAAATAAGCAACAAACTTAAATTTACAAGTCAATAAAATAACAAAACAACAACTCAAATTTCTTTATACATGCAACATTTAAGAAAGGTAAAAAAAGAGAAAAACATAGTAAAAACAAAAGCGAATGACATGCAGAACTAGAAGAAGAACAAGAAGAAAAAGAAGACGATGATGATGATGAAAAAAGTCTAAATTGAATAAGGATGTAAAAACTTAATTTTCACTTGACAAATAAATGATGCCATACTTTTGATGTTTGGCACTTAAGTGTTGAACAATACGTTCTAAAAATTTCATTTTGAAAAAAACTCAATGTGCTAAATTGCTGAAAATATAATTTGATTAACAAAGTACTTAAAAAATTAGTACTAAGAATACTAACTTTAGTACTGCAATAGTAATTTTTTAGTACAAAAGTAGTAAAATTTTAGCGTAATTTTGGTATGAACACTGAAAAATTTCTTTTGAAGTATTAAAAACTCCATATTAAAGTACTAAAAATTTTCTTCCAAAATAATAAAAAAAAATTTAATTCCAAAGTAATAATTTTAAACTTTAAACATTAAACATAAAAAATTTAATGTTACTGTTATAAAATTTATATAAAAAAGTATAACAAAATTTTACTAAAAAATTGTTCTTTGCGGCAAAGAGCTTTTGTAACATAATTTTTACGTACTCCTTATAATTTCTCCTTTAGCTTGGACAAGATTACTTAAAAAAAAAAAAGCTTGCTAATAAGTTTTTGCTTATTTTTGTTATTGTTCTTATTCTTTTTAAGTAACGGCATAAAAATGAATAAAATACCAATAAAAGAAGTAATTAAATTTTGTACAACGGCAAAAACCAAACAAAACACAATAAAAAGAAAATTCAAAAGTATTAATTATTATTCAATTAATTTCTCTCTCTTTTTTACTTTCCAAAAAAAAAAAAAAAAAACAAAAACCAAAAAGTAATCGAAATAAAAGTAGAAAAACCAAACGACATGAAATAAAAGATTTTCGTTTTTTTTTTTTTTTGTAATTTTTTTCATACCCTCAGGTGAAATTTTTATGTGATGACTACATAACTACGTACTAATATTCCTACAAGTGATTACATTTTTATTGTATTTAAGAGCAATAATAAAAAATTTAAACCAAAAAAAAAAAAAAACAGGAAAAAGGCAAAAAAGACAAAATAATATAAAAAATTATTAAAGACCATCGATAAATACCCTAAGTTAGTGTCTGTTAGTTTGATTGGAAAGTTAAGAAAGTAATAAAATTTATTTTATTTACAGATTCTTTTCATATATTTAAATATATTTTTGATCAGCAAGAAATAATGCAACAAGTTTTGTTATGTCTGTCCGTTCGCCGATTTGGCTAACAATTATCTCAGTACTGTTGAGTTATCTATTGTTAAATTGCTAAAAATGTGGAAAGATTTATTAAGTTGGTTGATATTGAAAATCAGCTAAAATGGTAAAAGAATATGTCCTCAGTACATCTCAAATAAATGAAAGGCAATGGCATTTGCGTTTATCCAAAAATTACGTTTTTGTCTTAAAAATTTTACAAAAAAAATTTTACGGAAATTTTGCATATTCATTTTGTCCATGGGCCTTTAATAATAATTAAAGTTAGAACAAATTAACCAAGTCCAAGACTCTAATGGAATACTCGTAAGTACGATAGTGAATATTAAGACTTAAACGTATATAATTTCCTGGTTTTTTACACATAACCATCTTCTTCTAATAGATGAGGTGTGATCAAGCAAACGGCATTTTTTCAATCCTTTGCTATAAAGTTCGTCCGGGCACCAAAATAGATAACGAGAATGCTTAGAAGAATTTGAGGCCAGACAGATGGACAGACTAATTAAAATTTTCTTTTGAATAAGTGATATTTATTTCTTAAATCAAACTTATTATAAACAAATGTTGGGGGTTGGACGGAAAAATAATCCATTTTTAAAAGAAAGAAAAAAAAGCAACATAAAAGTAAAACATAAAAAAGTTGTCTTAAATGAAACAAATTGCAAATTAAATGTGTGTGGTGAATATACACAAAAAATGAGACAAAAAATTCGTTGATGTTTTGTTTTTGTGAAAATTATGAGCAGTTTTTTAATAGGTCCCTTGTGCCAAATAAAAAACGTTTTTACTTTAACGGGATTTATGTTGCTATTTACAAAAAATCTACACAAAACCATAAAAAAACAACTAAAATGAAAAAAAAAAACAAAACCAAAATAAAAAAGAAGAAAAAGCATTTTATTTTAACTTGACTTTTTTTGTTTTATTTGTATTTAATTTTTTTGTATATTTTGCATTTTGTTAGTTTTTGCTATTGTTTTTATTGCAAAAAGAATTTAAAAGAATATGCATGAGAAAGATAGGTATATGGAAGAGAGAGACAAATGTGTTCTTTTTTTTAAATTTTTTTTAATGGTCAATTCTTATTCTTCTTATTATTTTATTTCAGAAACTCATTGTTTTTTGTTTTGTTGTTACTCGTGGTAATGGCAACAATAACAACAAACAATGGCAGCAAGGATCGCAGTGCAGTGTCAGAATCCCTTAACTTTACATAATTTTCAAAACAGCAATGTTAAGTTTCAAATAAGAAGCAAAAAGAAAAACAAAAAGTAAATTTTTCTGTGGTTACACCACATAACAAACCGTTAAAAAAATGCTGACCCTGTTTTCTTTATTGTTGTTATTTTTTTTAAAATTTTATTATACTATTGACGAATGTGTTTTTTACATTTTTTCTGGTTTATTCCTTTTAATATTTATTTTTTGGCTTCTTTTTCAAGTAATTTTTTTTGTGTTTAAATATTCTCATTAAAACATTTTTAATATTTTTTTGAGGGCATATATACAAAAACGCAAACACACACACACGCATACACAAAGGCACAAATACACCAACCCTAACACAAATGAATAATAAAGTGCTATCATTTGTACCTGAATTACTTTAAATGTTGTCCTCTTTTTATGCGTGCGTGTGTGTGTGTGTGTGTGTGTGTGTGTGTGTGTGTGTGTGTATGCCTATGTGTGTAAGTATATATGTATGTATTTATAAATCTATATATGTGTATGTTAAAGTCTATTATGTGACTTTTTCTTCTTCTCCTCTTTTTCTTATTCTTCTTCTTCTTTTTTTCTTTTCTTCGGTTTACTTTGCTTTTCCTTTTTTGTTTATTGATTTTATTTTGTATTCTTCTTTAATTTTCTTTTATCAGTAACTCATAAAAAAATTATATTTTATGATTTGTGGTTTTTTTATCTTATTCTTCAACTTCTTTTTCTGCTTCTTCTTCTTCTTCTTTGTCTTCTTTTTTTTAATCATGCTTTATTCATAATTTTTGCCTTCTATTCTTTTAACATAAAGCAAACCAAATTCCAAAAATCGGAGAATCAAAAAAGAAAATATTAAATAAAATTTACAAAATACAAAGAAAAAAAATCACATATTTTTTAAAGGAGTTTGTTTTTTCTCTTCTGTGCCATGGAAATCGAATTTTTGTTGCCGTATATTTTAATTTTTAAATATTTATTTGTTACATGTCTTTGCATACAAATATGAACTTATATTGTACAATTATTATATGTATGTACGTATGTATGTAGGTGTGTAGGTGTGTATATAAAAAAAGGTTCCTTTTCATTTTATGTGACTTTCTGTCCCTTTCTTATGTACTCGGAATCTTATTGATTAACTTTGTCCTCTTAAAGTGTTGCTGAAACTAAAGTTGTTGCTGTTGTTGTGGATTTTATTGTATCCCAAAGGAGTTGTATTAAAAGTCAATATATAAATGAGTAAGAAGAAAAAGCACCAATAATAACAATAATAACAATAAACTATTGTAAAAATTCCAAAGTGTTGCGTTTTGTAGTTAAGAAAGTTTTTGTTTGCTTTTCAGCTCTTTCTTAGGTTTTTTTCCCGTACTTTTTTAATGGCATTGTTATATTTTTTGTTGTTATTGTTATTGTTGTTGTTGTTGTTTTAAAAGTGAAAGTTTTCTCTTAAAGATATATAATAAATTTATTTATTTATGCTTTCATTTATTTATTATTATTATTTTTAATGTGGAAAAAACATTTAATTTCAGACAAAATGTTTACTTGTACGTTTTCAACTTTTCAAAGTCGTAAAGTTATGCAAAAAAAAGAAACAGACAATACTCCAAACTAAATTTACTTAACGCTATTAGTTTTTTTATTGCAAATTTTACTAACCTCATTCTTCTCTTATTATTCTTAATGCAGTTAATTAGTCAAAAGCCGTTTGATTGAAAGTCCATACTTTAATGAATGAAATCCTCTAAAGTTTTTATAATAAAAAGATTAATTGATATACTGGAACCTTTAAATATTCAATTTTTTCATTTTCTCAAATAATTCGGCAGTTTAGATACTTTTTCTGTACTTAAAACTAAAAGCTTCCATTAAAGTATTTATTATATGGCAGGAGATTCAAAAAATGGTTCTAGAAAAATCGAAAATTTCCTTAATTGTTTGTTAAATATTAACTTTAATAAACTTCATGTGAATTATTTTCGTAAAATTGATCGTTATTGTTAAAATTTGTATTCATTTTATTGATTCTTTAGTGTTCGTTTTTGGCTTAACTTACATTCCTGTACTAAACTTTATTAAAACCTATTAAAAAATTGCCAGTGGACACATTAGCAGACCACTAAAACATTACAAAAAAGTTTATATGCGAATTATTATAATATTTTCAGACCTCTTCCGTCCCTTTGGTCTCTTTGGTCCCTTCCTTAGCCTGTCATTTCTTTCATGCTTTATTTAATAATTTTTTACATTAATATTTAATTTTTTTTTTTGAATTAATACAAATTATATTAAAAAGGGATAAATTTGTTAAGCATTAAATTATTCTTTTGTGTTTTAAGTGGTTTCCTCTTCAAAAATCTTACAGATTTGCAAAATTCTATTAAAAAAAAAAAGGTAAAACATATTTCTAACTGTGTGGCAATTATAAATTATCTTAAATACTCTACAATACTCTACACTCTTTAGTGTAAATACTTTTAAGTATAAGTATTTAACAGCAACAGAAAGAAGATGAAAACAGGGAGTGAGAAGTTTTAAGAAACTATCATTAATTTAAGAAAAATAAAATGAAAATGAAGTAAATTTAGAGAAAAATGTAATAACAAGAAATAAAGCCAATGTTTCAGGTGATTCTTTTCATTTGGTTTCTCTCTGTGAACAATAGCAGAAAATGTGATGAATATGTCAAATTGTGACAATTGTATTACTTCGATTATTGTCATTTGCTGCTTCTTTTCTTTTTTGGTCCATTTTTATTATTATTACTGTAAAATTTTCTGGTTTGAAGTATCCGTTAGATTATTGTCTATATAGAAGAAAACGATACTCAAAACACCTGGCAGGTGTGTTGCATTTAAAGATGAAACATCTGGTTTTAGATTATACGAAAAAAAATAAAATCGCATTCATATATACATTGCCATAACAATATTGTTACGATTTTGTATAGATTTTTAAAATTTACAAGTTGAAAAGGAAGAAGAAGAGGTAGTAGTAGTAAACAATTTAAATAAAATAAGTAAATAAGGTGTACTGAATATTAAAATGAGTCAAGATAAAAGGCAAAGCCTATGAAGTAAATTTTTTAAATTCTCTCTTTCTTTAGTATGTTACAAATATAATAACAAAATGAATATATCCCCAACTTCTGTATGGTTGATATAAGAGTAATTAATAAATAGTATTTAAATTGCCATTTAAAAATAACATTTGTTTTTGAATAATTAATTGTTTTAATTAATTACATTAATTAATTTTGACTATTCATTTTACTAATTTATTTCGTTAATTAATTAATTAATTAATTAATTCCGATAATTAATTATATTCGCTAAATATTTTTTGATAATTAATTAAATTAATTAATTACGATAATTAAAGTAATTATAATTACAAAACAAGGTGGTTAATATAATTTTCAAGAAGAATTAATTACTCAAAAAATTATTAAATTTCGCTGCTTCTATCTTGATAAATTATTCATTATATAATATCGATTCTAACCGAACACTTTTCAAAGAAAATTTACTTCTTAAATTTTTAAAGAATTCTTACTTTAAGTAGAAAAAAGTCTCCCATTAATATCCATGACATACTTTATTTAATGTTGCATATAATTGTCCTTTCTTTACATAAATTAAAAATGTTTACACGTGATATGGCAACCTTGGCCTTAATTAATTGCAGCAGTTCTTAAAATTTAAATGTTAGCAAATCGTGTAAATGCGTAAAGTTAGATCAATGCTACAAGAATTGTTGCGTGTCGTTTCTTAGTTCATTAAAATACAATGAACTATAAAGGATAACAATAATTACAGTTACGTATCCTTGATATGTTAAAATGTTGTACTAAAATGTACTTTTGGTTATTTATACTTATTTTATTAAATATAGCTTTGCGCAATTTTTTATATACAATCAATAATGAAAAAGATTTCTAACTTGAATTCAGCAATAATTTTTATAAGAATTTCCGTTTTCTTTTTTTTTCGTCTAATTTTTCAAAATTTTCTAAAAGCATTTAAAAACTATTTAATGAAAGAAACTTCACACAAACATTTCCCGAAATCTTTAAAATACATGAAAAAACTATTAAAGCAACAATTTCCAGAGCATACATAACATTAAATTTAAATAAAGAGAAGAAGAAGAAGATGTAAACAAAAATCTACTACTTTGCATATGTAATTTTTTTGTAAACTTTTAAGCACTTACATCCTTAAAATTAAGATTTTGTGAAACAAACATTTTCTTAAGATCATCGTCTTCTTCTTCTTTCACTTCTAGTTCTTTCATATTAAGATTTTTATTTAGAGCCGAAAGGGCAAATGGCAATTGGATACATATATCGGCCAGACATAATGGCGCACACTTTTAAGGGCTTAAACAAATTCTTAGGTAATGCAGATGCCAAGACACATACACACACACACAAACTCACACCTGTAAACATATATAGTTTAACATGAACAATACATGGCACGGGTCATAATGATTTTTTAAGGGTAGACCGACAGAACAGAGGAAAGGGACAATCAAAAAGAAAAAAGAATCACAAAAACAATAAAAGAGCAGAAAATAAACCTTCTCTTTTTTAAATTGTTATTTCAGTTACTTCAGACGTGTGTTTTCTTAAATCTTATAAGATGCAGGCAGCTCTCAAAATGGGCAATTGGTCAACAAAACATCGAAGAATAAGTAATATGAAGAAAGAAAAAGAAAGAAGATGTAGAGGATTACAATAGTTCAACAAAATAATAATAATAACAATAAAGAAAAGGTGTCAATTCTATGAATTGAATGCCACTGACCATACAAACAAAACGAGAAATAAAGCCAAAGTAAATGAAAAGGATCAAGATAAATAGAAAGAGGAAGAATCTTAAAAAGGCATAAGCCTAAACCAATAATAATGCAAAAAAATGTAAAATGTTTACAAATTAAAGTAGAAATAATTTATGTTGGGCAAAGTCGACTGTTTTCAGATCATCTCAATTTCATTTAGTTTAGAGTATGTTATGTATGTTGATCAAATAGCATTATTAAATGAATGCATGTAGGGATCGAACGATCAATTAAGTTTTAAAGTAATCCAGAAGGTACTTCCTCCCCCTCTATGTTCCATCCACTTAGTTGTAAGAGCTTCTGAGAGAATGCAACATAACAAAAACTTAGTTTGACTCAGTTGAAGTTTCAACTTTAATGCTTATTAGACATTGAAATATCTTTATTAAAGAAATTATGTCAGGACAAAGTAATAACAAAAGAAAAATCCAGGAAATTTTAAAAGACATTAATCTTTTCTTGGCATTCATTTTGATTTATATATTAACAATAATATAAAAAGCAAAAAAAAGAAAGCATTTTAAAGAAATATGATAACAAAAGGAAATTTTTGTTTTCATATTTAGTTTTTTTTGTATACAAAGAATAATAAATGAAAAATTACACGTGAAGTTGGTCAAGTTGTAAAAGAAATTCTCTTATTCTATAATATATATGCTATCTCTTTCTAATTATATTAAAAAAAAATCTCATATATGTTATTTGAATGATTTTTATGGCAAAAAATTTCTTTTTGGTACTCTCTTTCTTTCTTCAAATTTTCTATATTATTTTAATTTATTTTTAATTATTTCAAAAAAGCGTAAATTTAAATTTTGTTATCTAGAATTCTTATCTTTAGCACATGGAGAAACTTTTATCTTAACACCTACATCCCAACATTTCTTTATTGTTGTTCTTTAATTTTTTTTTTGAAATTTTTGTTTTGCCTTTGCTGTCCCATTTTCACCATACAACTTATTTTTAATGCTGTCCAAGTAGTTTCTAATGATTTATGTTCTTTTCGGTTCTTTTTTTGTTTTTTAATTTAAAGAAAAAAAAATGTTACTCTAACTTTACATATTTCTATGTAGTTTGATTTAAAGTCTTAAAATAATATATATATTTTTGTTTTCCTTGTTTTTCTTTTTTTTTATTTTATGGAATAATGTTATCGGGCTATTTTACTATAAATCCTATATGTTTATGACACCTGACAAAATACTCAATAATATATTGTTACAACAATCAACCAAATAAATCCAATCAGTTAAAGTTTTGTTTTTTGGTCTTTTTTTTCTTCAGTCACAATAAAAATGAAAGAAGAACAAGCAGGAAAAAAATACGGAGGAAAAAAGCGGAACAAATAGAAAACGTTAATACGCTAAACAACTGTCATTTAGTGGCACTTTAAACATTCTAAATAATATAAGTCCGAAAAAATTTATATATATATATATATATAAAATATAAATATGATAAGTTGATGAAAGTGTTTGCGACTTTCAAAAGTATATATTTGATAGAAAATTTAATTTAATTCTTAAAGATTCTTCTCATTATTTGCTTGTAGTGTTTTATTCATAGTTGGTTGGCCATTTACCCATCTAATGCATTAAATCAATAGAGTTTTATTAAAGGTAGCAGATATTTTGCGGACTCAAAATCCTAAAACTTTGGAAACCATGGAGAGCCGGCTCCTACATATAACCTTTTTAATTTAAAGAAAGCTCTTAAACTATAAACTTGTAAATGTTGCTTTTCTTAAGAGAAATTTTCATTCAAATAGATCTCTCTAATCTTTTTCAATCTGTATGCGGCTCTATACCTTTTTCAATCTTTAAATTATCACAAAAGAATATTTTTACAATACAGTTCCTAACAAATTATACCTTTTTCATAGAAAGCATTTTAATTTAGCTAATAGTTGTTATAATAAACAAGTTCTATTTAAGTTTTAAACCAAATTTTTTTCTTTTATCTTGAATTGGTTTCCTTTTTGAGCATCTTCCTACTTTAACTATGATTCTGATCATTTTACCTCAAACCTTTTTCTATTATTAGACATTATTTTCATATCTATCAACAATATTTTCTTTTTTTAGCCTGAAGATGATAATGCTGATTGTTGATGTTAATAATGTTTCGTAATTTTTTTCTTATTGTTATTATTTTGTTAAAATATTATAAACATAGCTCTCTATTTATTACTTTTCACACGTAAATGTAGTGAATAAGTTAAAAAGGAAGTTTAATTTCTGTTTGTTTTTGTTTTTTCGTTTAGTGTAAAAAGAAAAACATAAATATAAAAGTTATAAGAAAATAAATTAAATCGAAAACGAAAAACTCGTTACATTCGAACATAATAAAGTTATAAATCTTCATTTTTAGACAGTTTCTCTTCTTCTTCTTCCATTTTTCTTTTTTGAAATCATTTCGTATTCACAAATTAATGAAAATATGATTCATTCTAACAGCTAAACAGAAACAGAAACAGAAACAGATCAAGCTATAAAATTTCTTTATATATTTATAACATAAATATCAATAAAAAGAAATCATTATTTTGATGAGTTTCATTTGTTGTTGTATAATCTAATACGCCATCATAAAACTATTGTTAAATTTTGTTTGTTATATTTCAATAAAGATCACAAAAGTCAGGCAAAACAAAATGGTAAAGTTGTAAATATTTGTTTTATATTTTTAATACACACAAATGAGTATTATGATTATATAAAAAATATTATATACTAATTAAAATTATATCATAAAAGTCTATAAAACTTCTTCCATGGGAAAAATAAAAGAAATTTACTTAAGGTAAAGGTAGAGGTAAATGTAAAAACTGCAGGAGGGCTGTAGGCGTATTTTTGTTACGAAAATTATCTAAAGCTATGAATATAAATTTCTATGTAAGAAATAATAATAATGATAAGAAAAATAATAAGAAACAATAACAAAACAATTTGAAAATTTGCAAAAGCAAAGTCTTTCAAGTCAGTCATGGGTTTCTCTAGAGAAAATGATTTTTTATTCAAAAATTGTAAAATTTTTTTCTTATAATAAAAAGTTTTTAAAATTTAAGGGAAATCGCCGAAAAAAATACGCAAAAACTACTTGTACATTCAGTTTTCGTTGTATGAATAGACTTTAGTAGGATGGATGGACATATAGGTTTGAAGCGTATTAAAAGCCCATCAAATTGTACTCAGAAGATTCAAAAGTGATACAAAATAAAATAATAAAAATATCGATTCATTTTAAGGTGCGCAGTTTGAATGCCAACACAATAAGCGGTTTGAATTGAGATAAATTCAGTTGAATTATATATTGTAAGTTTGTGTTTTGTGAAGGGTTTGATTATCAACAATAACAAATCAATTAAGGCAAAAAAGATGATTTTGTTAATAACATAAAATAAAATAATAATAATAACAATAATACTGGCCCAAGAAAGAATAGCAATAACAATAAAATGCAGTATAAATAAATAGACAAAGAGCAATAGTTAAATTTCGACACATGTCACAAAGCAAGGGCAGGCGAAAAAGAAAACCAAGAAACACAATAATAATAATAATAATAATAATAATAATAATAAGAAAAAAATATTTAATACACGCCTGCGCACCCTAATTTTTTTTTGATTATAAAAAAAAGTATAAAAATTAAGAAAAAAAAATAAATAAATAAAAAAAGCTAAGTTGAAAAAAAGGCCTTAAACACGACTTATTTATATATTTATGCATTTTACGTAGCTTACTAGTGTGCCTAACCGCCTAACTGCTTAAATGTCTAAATGCCTATACATATGTACGGTTATGTGTATGTGTATGTGTGATGAATGCTATGGTACAATAACCACGATCCTTGACACCAACTGCTCTAACAAAACTAATGTTTAAAAACTGAAATAACATTAATATACAGATCAAACCATGCCAGGCCACCCTATCCTTATTTTTCTAGCCATACATTTTGTTTTATATTAACAATAACAATAACATTTAACATTTTCGAAAGAAAGTTAATGGTGCAAGTATACGGAAGTTTTTCACCAAATCAACAATATAAAATGCATGACGCATTTATGCTTTTTAAAAAAAAGAAATAAATAAAGAAAAAAAGACTACTAATAACAAAGAAAAGAAATAACAAAACAACAACAAAAAAGAAAAATAGGGTCTAATTTGGTTGTGGCAGGCGACAGTCGTGCGTCTGTGTTTTTTCTCCCCCCCCCTTTTTTTTTTTATTTTATTGTCATTGTTGTTATAACTTTGACCATTTGATGGTTGACCGCCCAAAGGCCAACTAAAAACAAACTAAATACTACGTAACTGTTGTCTATGGGTATTTTTCTTCTTCTTCTTGCACTCTTTAGGTATATTTGTTATGACTTTCTTAACAACAACAAAAAAAAAAAAACAAAACAAAAAATATGCTTATAAAATAATTAGTTACCAAGCCTAAAAAAAGAGAAAACAACAAAAGTTTGGTCTCGTGTGCCAAAAGTAAGTTTTTATTATTGCTGTTTGCTGTTTGCTGTTGGCTTTAATTATTGTCAAGTGTGCCTATATTATGCTTGTTGTGCAAAAATTAAGATCCTGTGCAATATGCGGGTAAGTTATACCGTTCTAGTGACTCTCTACTGGCCATAACAAAAAAAATATTTATATAAAAACAAGTGAAGCAAAAAAAAAATTGTTGATTCTTTATGTTTAACTTTTCCAAACAAATGGATTAAGAATGGGTTGCTTGGCTACTGGGTTGCCTGTTTGCCGGGTTGCCTGGTGTTGTATGTATAAGTCTTTTAAACGCATTGAGTATAGCAAGGTGTTTTAATAGTAAGGTTAAATAGTTAAAGCACTGGACCGTAAAGGAATGATATGTAAAGAAATTTATATTTTTCTATAACACCTGCCCATACAGTGAAGGTATTTCTATTTAGTTGTTACACTTTTTCTAAATTTCCAACAAATAATTAGAATTATTTTTATATTTAAATGAAACTTTTTTAGAGTCAGTTCTACCTTAATTATGGAAAATTTGAATGTAGAAATGTTTTAATAGTTGAATAATAGTGTATGTAAAATTTGCTCTTTTCTTGTACGCCTTTAGTACATTTTAGTATTTTGTACTAAATTTGAACTAAAATATTTCAAAATTATAGTTGATTGTATTTATACCTCATAGCTCTTTTAGTACTCAGTATAGTAACATTAAACGGAAGAATTTAACCAAGATTGGCATAGAGTAATTCGCTGAATCAGTTTTGGCATTTGGAAGCACTTAAGAAAAATTGGTACAAATTTATTGGCTAAGTCGGTTTAAATGGAATAATTTACAATAATAATAATGCACACAATTACAATCGGGTGCAGTTCAAGAATGTTTATCAGTTCAGTGGAATAAAATTGATTTCCTTTCAAGTCAAGACACATTCCTACTCTGGTAATTTTTTTTTTAAGTTTACAATAAGTTAACTAAATTTTTGGTATTTTGTACAGGGCTCGTAAAAAAATTGTGGAATATTTATCGTAAACAGATGGATGAACACTTCAAACTTGAGAAGTAACAAATTTTGTTAGCGATGAATTTATAATTACAAAAATATTCAAATAAAACCCTTAATTCTGCATTTTATTACACATAAATAAGAGGGATGATTTTATAAAAGACAAGTAAAGCACGCAACTCTCTTGCTTTCTGAAAGAATTAATGAAAAATGAGAAGGAGACCAAGAAAAAAAAAACGGCAAGAAAACATATCAGCGGAAGGAAACTTCCTATTTATTCAAATGAAGTGAAATGCATTTCAAGTAGAATTACTTTTGAGAAATTATATTTAGAACAATAAAGGAAAAAAATTAAAACGAAGATAATGCAAGTAGATGCAAGGTGTATTGATATTAAAATTAGAATAATTGAAGGAAGCAACATGTGTCTACATGGACGTTGAGACTGCCTGACACTTAGGTAATTCTTCAACTTTTGTCTTTGTGTTCTCCTTCTAACTCATGTTAAAAGTTTTCAGTTTAAAGTTTGATATTTCCTTGTATAAGAAAAATCAGTTCACCAAATATAAGGCCTTGGCGAAGGTTAGTATTTTGTCAGAATATTGAAAATGGGGAAGCTATATTGAAAACATAGCAACTCAGGTAAATATTTGAGCAAATTTTTGCATTATCTTTTCTTATAAAAAGATCATTCATTCAAAGTATTATCTAAATACAACTTTGAACTTTTAATTAAAATTAGACAATACAATGCTTTGCGCCATCTATTGAATGTTAGTAGTGCACATTTTCTCTCTTTAAAGCTCTAATCAAATCGATTAACAGTTGATTATTTTGTTGTACTTATGAGTCCTACAAAAATTTAAGAGTAATTTCAAAATTTAAAAAATCCCTTGGAGATTCAAATGATAATCCATGATCTAAAAGAACACTGTGCGATTATTTATCAATGCAGAAGAATATTTTGATGTACTGCACATATATGGAATAATTGTAGTATAGGGCTTTCTGTTTCCGGATTCACCTCTGCATAGGGGAAATAAATATTATATGGATCCTATGTAAGAGGCAGATCGCTTTGGAGTTAAAATTAATTACCGTTATTGAAGGCAACTAAAAAATGAGGTTTGGAATTGACTTTAAATCTCTATTGAGGATTTTCTAAAAATATAAACCTTCTAAGGGGGAAACAGGTGTATACTATTCTTATTTTTTTATCAAGCACATAAGAAAGAGCAATGAACTCTACTTTAATAACAAAATTAAAAAAAAATTTATGTTGCACTTGTCAGAATTGTCGCTCTGCCACGTCATGTAAAGGAAATATGATTCTAAAACGATTTTAGAATTACAAAAGATTTCCTCTGCTGGTTTTTGTTTTTCTTTTTTCAGATTTTTTGTCTAACAACAAAAATAAACATGTGAGATAAAGTAATAACAAAAAAACAAAAAAAGTGTAAGACAAATGAAAAAGATTCAAGTGCAACTGCAATTGAATGGCACACAGAATAGAAGGAGGAAACATTTAAAGTCAATATTCATCTTAGTTCAGCGTTTTGTTTTCTTTTTTTCTTTCAATTTGGTTTATTTTGTGTTCATTAATGAATTAATGAATTATTCTAAAGCACGTTTTTGTTGTTTTTGTTATTCTGCTGTACTTCCATCCGGTTGCATATAAATTATTTAATGTATGACAATGAAAACCAAATAAGAAGAAAAAAGTAAAACTAAAGGGAAAGAAATCCACAGCACATCAAGCAAAAAGAAAACGAAAAGAGGTAGAAAGAGAACTTGAGAAACAGATTGATGGTAAATGATAGACAGGAAACATGTGCGCCGCTCACTCTAGACACATTAAACCGCTAACAAACATCTAATATTCTAACAGATTTTCTAATAGGCCTCCCCAGTTCAATGGTTTCAATAACGGTAATTTCGTTACGCTCATTAATTAATGCGTAAACTAAAACACGTATTAAATTTGAAATGACATAAAACATGTCTGATTGTCGCGCTTGTCTCGTTCATTTGCCTGTTTCAATTACTTTGGCTGGCCGCTTATTATATTAATCAGCAGTAATAACAACAACAATACCACAAAAGTTGCCATCACCATAATCGCCAATTGAATTATAATTTTAACTAACCATGAATTGACAATAGAAAAAAGAATTAAAGTGCGAGACCAAAATAAAAAAAAATTAAGAAACGAAACTTCAAAGTTGCAACCGCCCAAAACATAAATCGGAAGTTTCCATAATAATAAAAAAAAGAGAATTTACCACAATTAAAAAAAAAATCGGAGTAGCCTGGACAAAACCATTAACAAACAACAGCAGCAAAAAAAACAATTATTATAAAAAAAAGAGAAAGCAAGACATTTCGTAGAAAAAGATAACTATTTCAATTTTATGTTGAAATAATTGATGAACCCTTTTTTTAATGTGATATAAGGATCACGTAGCTTTAATGAGGTCGCATTAATTAAATTGTCAGTTTTTTTGTTTTAGTTTAAACTATAATTTTCTTTTTTCTTATGAATTTTATTTTGAAGTCTTTTTCTTTATCTAATTCCGGTTAACTAGAAGTTTTAAACGAAAATTTAACGAATGAAAATGTTATGCCCGATCAGAGGCGATCATAGCCGATTGCAGCCGATTACAGAGAGACACGAATATGTAAATATTTCGTAATCTCCAAGTGCATGCAAAAAATCGCGTAAAATTTTTCAAAATACAAAATTTTTGTGGCAAATGATGGAGGTAAAATTTTATAAAAAATATATTTAAATGAATCACTAAACTCTCAAACCACCGTAGACAAAAGTTAAGCAACATGAATCCAAATTACACTTGTTTTTTAAATTTACGTGCAAAAAAATTCTTGATACATCAAATGTAATAAAAAAAAGTGAAGGAATAAACAAAATACTCTCCAAAAAAAGAAGGAAATGAAAAACATGTATATCACAAAAATGTAACCAAAGCAAACTAATCAAAAAAAAAGCCATGCAAAAAGAAATACACGATAAAGGTAAGCAAAAACTAAATTTTACTGAATAACTGAAAAAAGAGTGGAATGGAATGGAATGGACTGGAATGGAATGTAGGTCCCTTTTCTCATAAGAAAATAAACTTAAAACAAACAAATGGAGAAGAGAAAACCAAACAAACATTGAAAATCCTTTTTTGCCGGTTTTTTTCCTATATACAAATAACCTGCAGCTGAATCATGTTGGATTGTTTGTTTGTGTTTTTGCTTTTTTTTAAGTTAGAAAAACAAGGCCCTATAAAAAAAGCAGGTAAAGAGATTAACTTAAATATATAATTTTTATTTTTTTGCAATAATCATTATAAATCACACCATTTGTCATATGCGATACAATAAATTTATGGGGGAGATTGTGGTCTTCCAGGATTCTGATTTTAATTAACAACTCTTGATCATTCTCTTAAGTTTTAAAAGTAAATTTCTTAATAAAAAGTAATAAAGCAGTAAGCAAAAAGAAACCTGGATAAATTAATAGAAAGACAGACGTACTGACACCTAACATTCCAAGCGATTTATTAATAATTACATCTTATAAAAATTCTTTTTAAATGTTACAAAGTATTCTACACATTTCTTATACTTTGTAGGGTATTTAAAAGCAACCAATTAATGAAATTATACCAAAGATTTGATGCTAAAATTATTTAACAATAAAAATGCAAAAAGTTAAAAAAAATCGTGAAAATGTGAACAAAAAAATGAAACAAAATTTAATGAATAAAAATTTTAACGATTTTGATGCAGAGAATTTTACAAGTGTTGACCATAAAGTTTTAGTAAAAATGTTATCAATTAATTGCACAAGCCTTTAGGTATCTCTTTTTAGTTTAATGAAAGTCTTCTTTTTTTCTTTTTCTTTTCTTTGTGCAGAAGAATAAATCTAAGAAAATGCCAATGGATAAGAATGTGGCTTAAAAAGTTTAAGAACAGTTGAAATTAAAAAATGAAACGAAAATGAATAAAAATGAATGAAACATAAATAAAAGTAAACAAAGCCACAATAATAATAATAATAATAATAACATGAATAAAGTGAAATAACAAGAAATATAAACCAAACACACACACACACATATATATATATATATATATATACATATATATATATGCATATGTATGTAGCGATCAATTATCCTGTCATTCACTTGTTGGGGTTTAAAACAGCAAATTAATAATAAAGAAAAAACTAAATGTAGTTTATATAAACGGCAGACTATATAAACAAATAAATGTTTATTAAAAAGCAACAGTTTCATTTCTTAAAATATAGATTGTTCAATAAGTTTATGGAATAATTGCTATTAGAAAAGAAAAAGGAAGGAAAATGCTTTATTGAAATTTGTTACGTTTAAAAAATATGAAAATTTTTAAGAAATTTGTAATAATTGCCACGTACTTATTGAGCAACCTTTTGCATGTGATATCAAAGAAGAAAATAAGAAGTATTTAAGGAAAGGAAAGAGGCGCACTAGTAATTATATGTATTGTATATAAAAAAAGATAAAATAATACTTATAAAAAGATGACTAAGAAGAAGAATTGTGTTTTAAGCCAACTCCAACCTGTTCAAATATTTGCCAATATTTCAAAAAAAGGAGCATGAAGAATCTTCTTTGCTTTCCCTGTTTCGTCTTTTACTTTTCCGTCTTTGTCTTTTATTTGGTGCAGATTTGCTTCTTTGTTGTTGGTGTTTTTCTCTCAAATCTTTATTTTTAACAACAAAATTATTATATTTTGCTTGGCATTATTGTTTTTGTTGTTTTTGGTTTGCATAAATCTTGATGAAAAAAAAAAAATTAAAAATAAGTAAATCATTTATTTTTGACATTTTTATTTGGAAAACTTGTAAAATAGTCTTTGCAGCTTTTGGTTTTCCTTCTTCTTCGTTTGTTCTTTTATTTTTACTTTGATATTTTATTGACAAATTTATGAGCCATCATTTAATTATCTTGTTAAATCTAAAAGAATTTTAAGCATGCAAACTCCAAATAGTTTTGCTTTAATTCTCATAAAAATCATTGAAATGATTGATGAGTTTTCTCGATTTCATTACAAGGAGAATATTTCATAAAATGAACATCATCGTCAGCAACATTATCACTATCCTTATTATCATCAAAAATTATAAAATTTTTTTAATTTAAATGATATTAACCTTAATAATTGTTATGAACATTTCTAAATGATTATTTCTAATTGCAATTACTAAATGTTTCATATTAAGTATTAATTAAGTAATTAAGTATTATACACTAAAAACTTTAGAACTTAATTATTTAAGAGTCATGTATTAACTATCCCAATCACAACATAAAATAACCTGATTATTACAAAGAATGTAAGACAATCTGCGCTTGAAAATTGTTGGTATATTACAATTAAGTACCTATTAATTATATCAATACTTAAGTCCATTCTATTTGTCAATTAATTATTACATGAATTGCATGGTAAAATTTGTTATTTTTATATATAAAGTTGAGCTTATGAAATAATATAATTAAGGCCTTGTCTTTTAAGTACTTATTAAGTACTTAATTTTAGATTAATTTTGGTAAGTACTTGATTTTATCTTCATCATAACAAATGATAAATCGCTTAATTAAAGTAAGTATAGGTCGATGTTACTCACTTTACTTTAGCCATTCTAATATGAATTTGTACGATGAAAGTCAAGTTTCTCAGATTATGAGTATTACTCTTATGTTTCAGACAAAGATACATAGCAATTATTTAGCATTTTACGTAAAATAATTTTCCATACAACTTAAATGGTAAAAAATAAATTTTCAAAACACAATTTACAGATTCTTACAGTTCAAAAATTTATATAGTTTATCATCTTCTTATAATCGTAGTCAAGTATTTGATGTTTGTTTTTTTTTGTATTCTTTTACAAAAACTAAAAGATACACAGCTCTACGATTAAAAACCATTTATAGATGCGCAATTCAAATCTATTTTAGTTCTATACTTTTATTTACATAAAAGTAATATGCATAAAATGAATCATTAATTGAATATCGAGAATTTTTTTTCTACGTGGGCCACTTGTGTGTTGATCTTCACAACTTTTCGTTCAAGTGTTATTGCTTTTACTTCTTATTCTTATTTATTCTTTAAAGTAACAAACATACACAAGAATATGTAAAAGAACTACCAAGCAACAGCTTTGAAATTGAAATCTATTTTTTTTGCCTGATTTTAGTTTGTTTGATTTTTTCTTTAGGTTTATTTTAAATTCAGTTTACTCCCAAACAAACAGTGGCATCAACGACAATTGTTTTAAAATGGTGAAAAGAGGAAGAAGAAGAAGAGGAAAATTAAAGAAATAATAAATGCAATAAAACATATGAAACTCCATAAGATAATATTTATACAATGAATTTCAGTTTGTGAATAGAAAAAAAAACCAATAAAATAAAACGATTACTAAAGATATTTCAGATGGTAAAAGGGTGGCGAATTAAAAAACAAAAATAAGCTAAATGGCGAAAATTGAAAAAACGCAGCAACTTAAGTCATGCGAGTGTGTGCGCATATATTTTATTTAAATACCTTTTTTTCTTACTTTAATTGACTTTAGGTGGGTGGTCAATGGCCAGTGAAAAGTAATTAACACCGAATCAATATTTAAATCTAAAATGGCTTGTATAAATTAAAAGCAACACTAGAAATAATATAAAATCGCTTTTAAATGCCCTACACTAAGTAATTCAATAAAAACCGAAAAAACTTTAGAAATTGGGAACTTCAAAAATTAAAAACTACAAAATTATTGTAAGATTTTTCGAAATTTTGTTTATATGAAAAATGTTGCTAAAAAAATGTGTACTCAAGCTAAACTGGAACTTAATTTATCAGTAAAATAGAATTCAAGAAAACAACTTGTTCTATTCGCTTCAAAATTTGCGGTTGAATTTTACTTGCTACGATTGAACGGATTTTTTAACAGTTTTTGGCCTTTAGGCTAAAGTCATATCTTTCTTTCTTTCAAATTAAAAATTTTTCTTGAAATATTTTGCATAAGCTGACCTTAAATAAAAATAGACGTAGCCCAAGCATTTCTCACACTTTATTCCTTCTGGAAAATAATTGCCAATTGATTGTTGTATCATTAAAATTTGTTTTCATGTTACATCTTTCTAGTTATTTCGGTTTCTATGGAATCTATCTACTAACAAATGTAGCAGATAATAAATTTCATTTTAAAAATATAAATTTGTGATCAAAAAGCTAAAATTAAAGAGCCTTCTTTCTAATAATTTTCATGTTTATTGAGATTTCTTAGACATTTTAAGATCTATAGTCTTAATGTTTATTTGCTGTTCTTATTGTTGTTGTTCATTTTCTATGTATACAGCACTTTTACGAACACACAGTAGCAAAGTGAACTGTCAAACAAAATTTGTGGTTGTTGCTCTTGACTTCGTTTTCGTAGTTTGTTTTTCTTCTCTTTTTTTTTGTCTAAACGTGATAGCCATAAAATAGACATGAATGCCACGCCTCTTATATAAACTAACCATTATAGTAGGTAATAATAATAGTTATAGATATTCAACCATATAAATATATAGGTACTAAGTAAAATAGTTGAAACCAGTAGCCTTCAAATAATTGGCCAACTATCAAATCAAAGTAAAGCAGCAGTATAGAGAGCAATAAGAAAATTCAATGCGGAAATCATCAGTCATCATGTTGATTCTTCCTTTTTATATTTTCCCGTTTAATAAACATTTTACAATTTAGATAAAACCAAAGTGAGTAGAAGTAAAAGAGGACACTAGAGAAATGTGAGTACAAATCTTAACTTGCAGCTTATGACAGTATTTGGCTGTCCTTATGAAATAGAGTTGTTATAGATGAAGTTAAAGCCACGCCCTTCAAATCTAAATAATATTATTTCAATTTTAAACAAATAAGAAATAGAAGTCAGCCTTTCAGTTTTGTAGTTTGCATATGAAGACATTAGAATCTTAGAAGCAAAACAACAAAGGAAAATTTGATTTTTATGCCATCGAGCAATAGAATTATTATTATTTTCCATTTGTCTGTAAGGCATTGTATTTGCATTAGAGAAATAGTAAGAGTAAGCAATAACAAAAATAAGGCAGATTCAAGTAGAGTGTGAAGAAAATTGGCAAGAAATGAAAAGGCGTCTTTAATTGCAACTTGAAGGTAAAATGATTTTGCTAAAATTTCAGAATTATAATTAAAAATTTTTTTTAATTGCGTTTCTCACACTTGGTGTTAAAAAACTAATTCAAGGTTTCCTTTTTTTTGTTTGCTTATACTTTTTGGTTGAAGAAGAGTGTTGCAGACGTTTTATCATTTAATGCCGCTCATAAAATCTTAGAAATGATGAAGATGAAGTGTCAGTTGTTTATTTATGTCTCAAGTTTTTTTATTTAAAATAAATTTTTAATATTTCTTATTGCTTTTTTTCGAAATAATATTTGTAACTTGACACATATGGAAATACACGTGTATATATAATCTTTCTATCTTTCAAAACTTTGCTAACATGAATTTTTGCTAACGTCAAAAGCACAAACAAATAAAATTATCTATTTAAACTTTAACCTTTTTATTTACACTAAAATGTAAATAGCTTTTTTTTTTTGAATTCATTGAGTCTAAAGGCAAAAATTAAAAATAAACAAATCAACTAAATCTAAAGCTATAGAATATAAAATGTCTATTTAATAACTATTTGAGATGGTGTGTTTGACATCACCTTTATAATTTACAATATTATTATTATATCACATTGCACGTACTTATTTTTATATGCATATATATATATTTCTCAATCATATATTCAAACTTTTGTATTCATTTGCCTTTCTTTAGATAACGATACTTAACCTTCCATGATATAAAATTAATGCGCTGAATGATAAAGCAATATTCAGTTTTTCTTTTTTTTGTGCAATTTCCAAAAATGAATATTTCATGTGTAAATAACAATCATTTAAGACTCACCTGTTGACATGGCAGCTTTTGTGTATTGATATGTTAATAAAATATCTAAAATGAGAGAATAAAGTACAAATAAATTTAAATCAGCAAATAAAAATTCTATAGAATAATACCATATTTTGCAATAACAGGAAACTACAATAAATATTTTAAAATGTAAAATAACATTAAATGTGCCATTTTTCATCAGAAATTAGCATCAAAAACTTTATACTCAAAATTAGTTTTATTTTTATATAATTTCATTCGTATGCAAATATTATGGAGTACAGTTGTAGTAAACTTTAGCTCTAAAAATTCGTAAAAAAAAAATAGATGCAAAATTTTAGCATGTAAAATTTTAAACTAAACATTTTATACTAAAAATTAAATATTTAAGGTATTAAATGTCAAAATGTTAGGGCTGAACTTCTTTTTCAAAAATTTTCTGTGTATATAAAAATTTAGAACAAATTTGAAATTTAAGTACTAAACTTGTTTATGTAATATAAAATATTTGAAAAAATCATAAATTTGTACTAAAAAATCAATAAATGCGCGTATTTTGCTTTTTAGCACATTCTTTTTAGTACAATTTATTTTTACAACGTACATTAATTAAAAAAAAAGGGATATGTAACAATTTTTTCACATTAAAGTATGCTAAAAATTATGAATCTTTAAAATCAAAATATTAGCCACGAAGAAACTAAGTCCAAAAAATAGTTTCATGTACAAATAAATGAAGAATTTTATTTAGTACTAAGTAACGTCACAAAAAGCAAAAGAAAAAGAAGGAAAAGAAAAACATAAATCCCATTAAAGCAATTACTGTTCAATAAATTTGTAGCAGTTAAATTTTCCGAATGTTTTTTTTTTTGGATTTTCTATGAATTAAGTTCATTGTAGGAAAAATCAAATTTTCATACTTAATACTTTTTTATGTAACGAATTTTGTTGTTGTCATTTGCCTTTTCGTTTCTTTCTTTCTTTTTTTGTTATTGTTTGCTATAATTTTTGTTCGTTCTCTTGGATTTTCCTTTTGATTTTTGTACATTTTATTTTTGGCTTTTTATATTGCATTGCATTATGTCAGCACTGTCTGTTTTGTTAGTTAACAATAATTTTATATAGCATTGTTGTTGTTGCTGTTATACATTTAACCTTTTATTGAAGCAGGTTAATTGTTACACAGTCTCCACAAAATTTCAACTGATATTATTATTGTATGGCAAATCAGTTTAGTTATTTTCTCTGTTCGTGTTGATTAATCTACTGCTGCCGTTTTTGCCGTTTCCGTTGTTTCTACCGTTTTTACCGTTACAGTCATTTCATTCCAGCCATAAAAGTCTATCTGTCTGCCTATTTATACCCTCTGTTGTGGCAAGAAAGTTATGTCTGTGTGGCAGTAAGCCGCTTTTGGGGTTAGGCATTTGTGCACCACTCCATATAAATTTTTACTCTTTTATATAAAATTTTCATCTTTGCGGTTTTACTTTTCAGTTTTTTTTTGCTCCTTTTTCTTTACTCTTTTTATTTGGCCATACACACTCAACAGAAAGATTTACAAATTAATCCTTTTTAGGAAGGTTTATTTCTGTTTTTCTCTTTCGCTTTCTTGTTTTCCTTGTTCTTTCTTTATTTTTCATATTTACTAATTAATGCTGAGGTTTTTTTCTCTGTTGCATGTGATTTATTAGTGCAAATTAAAATTAATATACTAAAAAAAAAAACAACAGAAAAAAGTTAAGGCGGTACATTAATCCCTTAAAATGATTGCACAAAATTAAAAAAGAGAAAACGCAAGTAAGAAAAAGTGTAAAATATTTTCATTATAAAAGGTAAGACAGCAAATTACAAAGATTAATATCTATAATTAACACAATGATATTGATACAAAAGATTCATGAAAATGTCCTATCGAATCTGAAAGTTATTGTTTCTTTAAGAAAAACAGGAAGAAAAATAATGCGCTGTTTTTGTTTAATTTCAAAATTTTAACCAAAATATATAAAACTATTAAATAAAAATTAATATTAAAATAGTACAATAAAAAACTTTAAAAATTTTAATCGAATAAATTAAAAATTATTTCTTATCAAAATAAAATTTTCAAAACGGAATATCCATAATTTCCAATTTTATATTCCTCTTTAAGTTGTAACCGATTTTTATATTATTTGTGAATTGTTGTTGTCAATCTGTTTGCACAAAAAGGAAAAATTTATTTTCATACGCAAAGAATGTTTTATTGATTTTCAATCAAATTAATGTACCTTTAAAATATTTTTATGAAAATGCTGGACAAAAATTGCTTCGATTGTAGAGACGGTGAATGCATATAACAATTAATGAATGTGGCACTAGAGAAAGTGTTTCGCACAATGAAGAGAAAGGTATAATATTCAAAAACATGAAAATATCCTTCGATATCGAAGTTAAAAAACTCATCATGTGATGTCGTGCTGATAAAAATAGAATTATAAAACTATATTCATCCGAAAAAATCCCCAAAAGTAAAAACTGACAGCTAAAAGATATAAGAAAAAAATTCATTCCAAATGTCAATTTCTTTTAAGATCCTTTATGGATTATAATTAATTTACCTTAAAAAAGTAAAAGGATATTTAATTTCAAAAAATATAATTTGAAATATAAAATAAAACTTTTAGTCCTTAAAAACTTTTTCCACTTTTATCCAAAATATATGCCAAATTGTTCAAAATCTGTTTTACTTATGAATATGAAAAGCAGAAAATTTTCCCTCTGATGTTTTTGATAAATAAGAATTTGATGATACGATTACTAAGAGGAAAATATTTTAAGTTAAAATTTAGAGTGAAATTTGAGTGTAAAGTTTCAGTCAGTGCTCTGTTCACTTAAACATCTTTATCACTTTGCTCTTAACTAATCGGTTTTTGAACAATCATATTATCAAATGATTTCTTGTCAAAGAAATCTCAAAAAAGAAAATTGATTTTTCAATATGAAAAAATTTTCATTATCATTTCAAGTTTATATTCTTCCTGAGTTGGATGAAAATCATTTTGAAGTATATTTTGTAAAAAAAATTTTTTAATTGTCCTGTGTGGAAAAAGGACGAATTTATTTTTTTATAAAATAGCAAGTAGAGACGGTACAATTTCAGCGAATTGTAAATGGAAGAAGCAAAATTATGAAAATATGCCATTGGGGACTATGGCACCGAGGAAAGTGTCTCCAACAATGGTGAGAAAATTTATATTCAAAAAGAATATAACAAAATATCCTTACGATACGAAGTGGAAAATTGAATTAAGCGGCTGCCGCGCTGGTAAAAATAAAATAAGCAAACTACGTTCACGCATCTACCAAAATATAAGGAAGTGAGAAAAAAACTCGCGGCTTTGGCTTAAGAAAAATTATTATTATTTTTGTATTATTTTTATATTACAATTTAATATTTTTTTATTCATTTAATTTGCCTTGAAATTAATTAAAAAATGAAATGTTTTTCTTTGATATTTTTAACAATTAAAAATTTGATGATGTGACTGCTAATAGAAAACTTTTTCTTAGTTCAAATTTAAAATCGAAGAAATTTGTTTTATGCCATAAAATGTTTGCATCTTTTTGTTGAGCTTGTGTAACATTCATAAAAGTTTGAGAGACGTCCATTTTTTATAGTATCGATTTACTTAGAATCACTCCTTGTTTGCCAATCTATCCATATGGTATCAAGCTGCGAGTCGTAGTTTTGGACATAATGAAATTTCATATATAGATGGGTCGTAGACTACAAGTGAATTCTATTTAAATCAGAATCAAACAATATGTATGATGGTTCTTCATAGAATGGGGTTTTCGCAAATCAAATCATTATATGGAGAAAAGTTACATTTTTAAATATATTTTTACATAAAATGGCGTGTATTTTGATGTGCGACGTACGCGCCCCAAGGTTGGTGTAGATTTGTTGCTTTTTTGAACCACGTCCCATAAAACGACTTGACATATTGAATCGCATTAGGCAAACTGGGGGTAAGCATTTATGAATCTGCCCCTAATGCGTTACGAAATTTTTACCTATGAAATTGTTATAAAAATTTATGGTGTTTTAGTTAGAGTGATAAAATTACTGAGTATATTCTCAGTTATTTTAGGAATTTTTTAATTTCGAAGAGAAAAATTTTCCCACAAAATTCGCTCGTCTTTACGTCCATCACATGCTCCGCTAATCAATAAATCAATAATATCAGTAAGAAAAAATGGCACTTGTTTAATAGAGAAAAAGAAGAAGAGGAGAAAAAATAATAAAAATGAGAAAAAGGATAATTCAAGTAAGTAGGAATTTTGTTTTATATTTAAAAATCGCGCCCATGGTGGTCAATTATTACAATAGATAGAGAAGATAAGAATGTTGTGGAAAACATTCAAACATTCGAACATTCAACAAAAGCAAAACCCAAATCTAAACAAAATAATAGGAGAAAAAAAGGTATGAAAAGAAGAAACAAAATAGTTCCTGTGCCAGAGCTATTGTTTTGCTATGTATTTATTGCTTCATAGCAAACAAAGATATCATGCATTTAATCCGAATTTAAGCATTTTGTAATGTGTAAGGAGCAAGAAGCACACCAAAGATAGAGATAGAGAGCGGGAGAAAAAGAATGAATAATAATCATTAATTTTAGCTTCTCAAGCCGATGTATTGTTTCGGCTTTCTTTTTCTACTTTTTTTGGATTCTTTTGCTTTATATTTTCTTTTTGGAACGACCACACCGGGTTACACAAAATACAAGCACACACTTATTCACGCAAATTATTTTGCAAGAAAGAAAACTTACAATGAAAAAGAAAAGAAAAATTGAAGCAGACACACAAACATAAACATATGCAGAATAATGTTTCAAAAATTTTTCCACTGCACCTGTTCGCTTTTGTTAAAATGAATGAAATGTTTTCTTATCTTTCTAGTTTCTTTCCCTCTCTCTTTCTCTCTCTCTTCTTTGTTTGTATATAATTTTCATTAGAATTGTATTGTTATCGATAAAATTATTTTCTCCTTTTTTCTTTTACTTTGTAATGCTTATTACTATTCGTTTTCATTGAAATGATTTTACTTGGAATAAGAACGAAGATAAATACAATGGAATGCATTGTTTTTTCGACATTTCTCAAAAGCAAAATGTAAAAAATTAGAAAAAAAGATTGAAGAAATTTTATGAAAAAGAAGAATTTACGAAATTTAAAAAAAAATATTTAAAGATTTGTTATGTAATATTATTCCATACGTCCCTGACATATAATTTTACATGTCATCTTGCAAAGAATCGCCATATTTGGAATTTATTGCACAACAAATAGGTTGTGCACAATTATTGCACAACCTGTTAATTATAAAGTATTAATTCGGTTGTATGAACAACCCATTCAGTAAATGTCATTCGAAAAGTAATAATTAGGCAACTTTGCCAATGTTGCAGAGTTGCTATTTGTTGCAACACATAATGTTGGTATGCATTAATATATTTAGATACATTTAGAAGAAAAAGCACCACGCACGCTTGTTGCTTAAGTCTTTTATTTCGTTCACTTTTTTCCTTTTAAAGAAAATGTTTTTAGCAATACTGCCTGATTCATTTAAAAGTTGAAAATTTTTTATTATATGACATTATAGTAAATCATATTTAATTACTTATTAATTACTAATTATCATTAATTATTATCATGTCCCTTTTTGTTTTTTTTAAAATAAAATTACACAATTATTTTTCTATTTTATGGAAAATATTTTTTAGAAATTTGTTTTTTACCACTTTAATATGTTGTAATGTGTGATATGTTGTCTTTTTTGTTATTGTTCTTTTTCATTTTTCTTATTTTGCTTGAACACTTGTTTCAATAACATTTTCATTAAGGCACGTTTGTTACTTTTTTTTACGATTTCTTTTAAGCTCCAAAAGTCACATAAAGTGACGTTTTGAGTGTTTTCTTAAGCAGTACTAAGATTTGCAATTACAACAAAAATAGCAATAAACCTAATAAACATTATTTTCTGTTTTTTTAATTTTCTTTAAGTAGAACTAAGAACAAGTAAAAACAACATGTTTGTTAGATAAATTTAAAAGCAACGTAAAACTAAAAAAAAAAGCAGTAACTTCTTAAAAGCATTTATATGAGAGTCGAGTTGTACCTTAATTATGTTGTTATTATTATTATTATTGTTGTTGTTGTTCAGTTAGTTTTTTTTAATACAATTCGTATAAATAACAAGATTCGACATGAGTCTCTGTTTTCTTGTCATTTTTGCTTTTGGTTTTATTATTATTATAATGCTTTTTTAGTTTTTTATTATCATAAGCAATAAAACTTCGGTCAAAACAAAAATTTATGTAGAATTCAAAAAAGTAAAAATAAAAAAATTTAAGAAAAAATAAATAAAAACCAAGATGAAATTAAATAAACAAACTGAAATGTTTCGCTTTAAATGTCAACCCATAAATCTAATGCGTGATACCGTAACAGGTTAGTTAGCCTTTATATGTACATACATTACGCCAAATAGCTCGTACTTGGTAAATAAAAAAGAAAAATAATACCAACAAAAAGGAAGCAAATATATCAAAAAAAAAAAGAGGAAAAGCAAAAACCAAAAACGACAAAACAAATTGAACCTAAAATATTACTCTTTGTGTTCTTCTTCTTTGTCTTGTTATTGTTGTTGCAGCTACTGTTAGTTATTATTTGTAAATTACGTTACATTACGTGCCCAAGAAAAAAAATAATCTACAAACATAAACTTTAAGTAAACCAGTAGGCAAAATAAGCAAAATAAGCAAAAAGCACTTGCTTTTAGTTGTCATTTCTTTTTTTGGTCTGTTGCTAAACCTTTAAATTATTTGGTTATTCTTTATAATTCTTTTTTTCTTACTTCATTTTCTTCTTCTTCTTTTTATTTTCGTTTTTTATAGTACTCTGTTTTGATTATATGTGAACTGTGATATGAACTGGCAAAGGAAGTGTAATAATAATTATGCTTGTTTCGTTTTCATTAGAATTTTATACATCAAGTTTTTAGTGTTTTTTTTTTGTGATGTTTCGTTTTTCATCGAAACATTAAAACATTTAGACTTAACTAAATGTTTTTAAATATAATAAAATTTTTTGTATGATAATTTAAGGTAACTTAATTTATTTCAGCTCAATTCAATTGAAATTTAATTTAGTTTATTTTAAAATAATTTAATTTAATATAAATTATTTTAATTTTATTTAATTATATTTAACTTGAATTAACTGACTTAATTGAAGTCCATTTAATTAAATGAATTAATATAATTACAATTAATTTAATGCAATAATTTTATTTCATTTAAGTTGGATGTGTTACTTTAAATTAATTAATTATTCTAATGTACTTTTAATCATGAAAGTATGATTAGTAAAAGTAGAGTTTAACATAAAAAATTAAGAAAATATTTTATAGTTAAAAATGTTAAGACAATTGCAGGTGCAGTTGCTGCATACAGTACACAAATATATTTTAAACAATGCTTTGAATTCAGTTAATAATTTTCATATGAGTAAATGAGTGTATTTATAGATTTTAGTTTTATTTTTGTACGTTTTTTGTGCGTTCGGAAATTTCTATATATGTATATGTGCAGTTCTGTGTATATTTGTGTGTTAATGCACTTAGAAAATGAAACGATCAATTTATAATAATAAGACTAACTAGCAATGAGAAATGTGCGATGCTCCAAACTAACTAAAATAATGTCCACAATAACAATAGAACGAATAATAAATTCGTAATATAAATGTTATTGTTTTAGGTATTGTTAGACATCATGTTTAAAGAAATGCCAAATTATATAAAATGTCACATGCACATAACAAAAAGGCCATAAAAAGTAGTACAAAAAAAAAAAAACAAAAAACGCAATAGAAAAGGTAGAACAACAAACGAGTTCGACATATGTTTACTTAAGGCCATTTATATTAAAATAATAAAACAACCATTTTATAAAACTTCTTGCGGTTCAGTTTAAATGGTGCGCCTTTATAAAATAACGAAAAAATTTTTTAATGCAACATCAAATAAACAGAACAGTTCAAACCTTTATACTATTCATATTAAACTCTAGATATGTTAAAATAGCTTAGCAACATTATGTAGCAACATATTGAAGATACATGTTTAAAGGAGAAGTTCCATAAAGTAAAATCTATTAAACAAATTTCGAATTTTAAGAATTCCTTTGCCTATTGTTTCTCAAAGATTTTACAAAAGTTTGGTAAACAAGAAACCTTATCTCAAATAATTCTTGATTGTTACATGCAGTCAGCATAAATCTAATATATTTCCATTGCATGCAGGTATACATTGCATTCAAAGGTATTAGTCTAGCTGATGATTACGAAAAAAAAATTATTGCATTGAAAATTGTGTTAGTATAATATTTGCTATTATGCGCCTCTTTTACATAACTACATTGATTCTAGAGATAATTGCTATAAAGTTATTATTCACTGTTCATATCAATTTACATAGATTTTCTATTTGCATTTGAATAAAGCAATAAAGTAAAGATATGAAAAAGAAATAAGCTCACACAAACAACAATGTGCAGTAATTTAATTATTTATAATTTGCTTTTTCTTTTTTGTTATGGTTTTTTTTTGTTCTGTTAACAGTAACAGCAACTGTTCATATGATTTGTTATACATTGTTATGAAAAAGGTGAACGAACGCATGGAATTGTCAATGTTTAAATGAATTTTAATCATGAAAATGACAAGAAAAAGTTCTACAAAAACAAATATAACAAGACAAAATTAAGCGCATACAGAAATAAATCAATTAGATATTCTAAAAAGAAAAAACGATAAGAGCTAGACATATGATCACATCAATAACGAACATGTGACTTTGGGAAGAGTAGTAACAAATATAAGTTGACATTTAAGAAAAGCAATTTACATTGAATTGAATAATTAAACACAAGTTATTCGTATAATTTGTTCTTTCTTAGAAAACACTGAATTGAATTTCTAAAAACAAAATAATCAGCAAAACCGAAAGTAATAGCAATGGAAAATTTTTTATATATATGTTATTCAACATTTTTATTCTCAAGTTTTTGAAGATTAGACAAAATGTATATTTCCTGTATTAAAAATATACTAAAAATGTACTTAAAAATTATTTAAAAATTATATGAAATTTTTATCAAAATTTTTATCCTAAATTAATTTGAAAAGAAAATTTTTTGGTGAAATTTTTTAGTTTAAAAAATTAACATTAAGTGACAAAAATCTATTAAAAATTTAGAACTAACCAACTTAGAATTCTATGTTATTATGGGAATATTTTCATTAAGCGACAAGTTGATATTTTTTATCCAAAGAAAAAAATAAATAAAATAGAAATACATAAAAAGAAACGCCAAAGGATGACGCGGCGATAAGATAAAAAAATGCCAGACAAATATTTTATGAAGTTCATGCAAATATCAAAAAAGAATAAGAAAGAAAATATGTATCGAAGAAGTGAATGAACTTTCTTCATGGCAAAGAATACAGTTAAATGAATTTGTGAAAGACTTAATGAACTTTATTTATAAAATGACATTAACAATAACAATAACAATTGAAAGGCATGGAGAGCAATCAACTCGAAAACAAAAATAAATTTAAAATCGCCTAGAATGATGCTTTAAAGAAAAATTAAATTGAAGAAATAAAAAAAAAAAACGAAGAAAATTGAAATTTCTCTACAAATTTTTATTGTTGTATAATTATTGAAATTAATTAATCAAAAGTACATTAAACTTTTTACTGGGTATTAACAAACACTAAATGCAAAATTCAAAAAAAAAAATCAAAAATTAAAAGTTTGAAAATTTCCAGAAATTTGTCTAAAAGAATTCCAAAAAAAAGGAAATATATGAAATTATTATTATTATTTCTTTTTTGTAGTAACGTCCTTTTCGCTTATTTTTCCTTTTAATAATCAAATTAATTATTTTTAGTCTGTAAAACTGACAGTTGCTTTGCGATAATAAATGATATTTATTTTGAACTTAAAGAATACAAAAAAAAATAATGCATATTTCCATTTTATTATAACATTTAACATTTGAAATGGTGGGTGGGCATAATTTACATATTAACTGCAAAAACAATAAGTTACAGAAAGTGATATGAAGCATAAATTTGAAAAGAAATTAAAGCATAAGAAACAAGAGACCAAAAAACAATTATTTCTGTTAACTTATTGAACAATCTTATTTGGAAATATATTATAAATGTTTTAATTTCTTTAAAATGACATTATCTGTTTAAAAAGATTTAGAGTTTCAGCAACAAAAAGAATCACAAGACCAAAATAAAATACATTTTCAGATGTCCTAGAAAAATTTTCTATAATTTTTTGCTTTAATTTTCCTTTTTTTCTGGTTTTTTATTCTTTGTAATTTAACTTGAGAGAAAATGACTTACTTTTTGTCATGAAAGTTCAAGAACTAAATGTAACGTTTTATTTTAGACATGCAGAAATTTTAGAAAAATCAGATAATTTAAATGAAAGAAAAAAAATGTTAGTAAAAGAAAAGTGAAAAATTTCTGATAAATCTGAGAAATAAACAGACTGAAAAATAATTATGATAAAAATAATAATGGACTTTTTAAAGGCATATGAAGACCAACAAACAGTTTTTATGTGTGTGACATAAAATCTATTAAAAATTAGTGTGAAAATAACAGAAGCTTAAACATATTTTTTTGCAAAAATCCATGAAAATGTAAATTATATATGTTTGTGTATACTTGCTTGTGTATGTTTATGTATGTGTTTAGTATTAGTTAAAGTCATAAATTTTAATTTATCTTTTAGTTTGGCTTCCTTTTTGCAACCTCTCTCTCTATCTCTAATTTTTTTTGCTTTTTTTTTTCATTATTTGCTTGAAAAGCCTAGAACATGGACGGACATTCTCTGGTCATAGCCATCATTATTATTCTTTTTATTCTTTATTTATTTTTACATAGAAAGAAAAAAAGAAAAAGAAAATGTAGGAAAATAAAACAACGTGTGCATTCATAAATCTCTTTGAGCTTGCATATTATTTTATTTTGCTTTCATTTTTTATACTTTACACTAATTATGCATATAATAAACCTTTAGCGATTGTTTGGTGTAGACCAAAGTTTTTAAAAATGATTTTATTTTTCTTTCAGAAATCAAAAATCAGAATAATTTAAGGTCTATCCCTCCATTTGTGCTTGTTTGTCGGTTTTTCTAGGTAAAATTCTTGAAATATTTCGAAAAATATTGGTACTAAAGTTATACTTTTTTAAAAGTGATTGTTATTGTAACAGTTTTACGTTTAATGTGTATACAAAGAACATTTTAGAAAAATAAGTCGTTATTAATAGAACATTCTTTTTTTACTTTTTTAACTTTTCCAATTTTTGATTGAAAAAGCCTTTAAAATCAATCAAAGTTTTTTTAGATCCTTTTTTATATAACAAATTTTACATTTTATTTTTAATGTTTCAAGCATTGGATTTTTTGTAGTGAAGGTACAGAAAATCGGCTTCTTAGGCCTGTATTTTTCTTATTACATATTTTTCTTCTTACAGTTCACAAAAGTTTAGTTCAGTTCAGTTCACTAGAGTTTTGAATGGCAAGATCTTTTGCGTCTTTTTGTGTCTTTTGAAAAGCAAAAAAAAAAAAACGAAAAAAAAATAAGGCACTAAAATAACTTAACAAAAAAGAAAATGGTCATTAGCTGTTAATATTGTTGTTGTGATTACACTACAACTATCACATAACAGTAACAACAATAGCAATAATAATCATAATAACAATAACAATAATAATAACAATATTTTACTAGAATAGGCATTACAGGTGAGTAATGACTACTTGGGTCATTTGTGTTATGCAGGCGTTGGCACTTAAATAGATTTACAGTACCATTGTAGCCGTAAGGCTATCATGTGAAAATATGATGAATGTTATTCTTTGTTTTTCTTAGGTTTTGCGTTTCCTTTTCTTTTAATTTATATTTTTTTTTTTTTTTTTTTTGGCATAATTTTAACCTTGAAGTAAAGATCTATTACTAAAAGCCGCCTTCAAAAGTGTTGGATCATTTTTCTTACAACGTATACTTGTAATTGAATAATAAATTAAAATTTTCAAAAGAAATATGTTGATTATTTCTTAAATTAAATAACGCACTAATTGGTGTTAAAACTAATTAGTATTTAAAAATAACAAAACAGAAACGAAATTTAAACTAGACTTTGGCAATTTACTTTAAATGGCAATTCATTTTAAATGAGTCAGTTGTAAATTAATACCATTTTCAGCTCATAGTATTAAATGTTTAATTTTAGATGCCTACTTCTAGGTGACTGCTTTGTAAGTACCTACTTCTAGCCAACTGTATGGATAGTTCTAGTTGCCTAATTTAAAATACTTGATTCTGCCAATTTTTAAGTGCCTACCTTTAGGCAGTACTTTTAAGGTACCTACTTTTAGGTGTCTAATACTGGTTGCCTATTTCTAGTTGCTTATTTCCATATACAAATTTAAATTTTGTTATCGTGAAGTACTTTAATATGCACGAAAAATTTCAAAAATTAGATCAATCTTCACAGGAAACTTGATATCTTTTAAGGTAGTTGAATTAACAATTCACCTTATTCTTTACAAATATTTCTTATACAATAAATTTAACATTTTTTATAATATTTCTATATATAAAATATACGCCATATATATTTGTAAATACAATTTATGACAATAATACATAAATTTGTATTCTCTACTCTTATTTGCTTATGCTCCTTAAACTTCATCAGTTTTAGATTTTCAATTTGTTTTTAAACTAATATATTGAAGGTAATGAAGATCAAATCAAATGGTAAACAAAACACAATAATAATAATAACAATAACAACTATAATAATAATAACATAATATATCATAAGTTTAATGTCTTAAAGAAAAACAAAGCCAAACAAAAGGCCACACAATAATAAAAGTTTCTTCTTGAAAGAGAAGAAAAAAAATGAAAAGGAAGAAGCTGCTTCAAATTTATATAGATAATATTAATGGTCTACATATATACATATATATATATTGTATATCAATATGATTTATTATTATTTCCATATCATAAGCATTTTTATTGAATGCCGCTCTATGATCAGAACCTTCAAATATCATCTATAAAAATGGCTTTGTATGGTTAGATAATAAGCAATAATATTTGTAGATAATACTATAAATTTAACAATAATATATTAAGATAATTTATTATGGCAAAAAAATATTAGGAATTTTTATATTAGAGAAAATTGGGAAAATAATTTTTTTTAAGGCAGATGAATTTTGATCATAACAGTTTAACTATTCCAGAATAAAAATCATGAAATTCTTTAGTTAATGCATAAATAACTAATTTAAGTGATATTCAAGAAGATATCTAAAGTGAATTTTTTACAAAATTTTTCACAAAATTAAAAGAGATTCCCGAACAAAAGACGGACGACTGGATTAGCAAATTTGTGTGGCAAAGATTTTAATAGTGTCACAGTTTAAAATAAATTTTATATAAAACATTTTAAAATACACTAAATTTATAGAAAAAAAGAAGAGAAATAATAAAATTAGTTCTTTATTGTTGTTCTAAAAGCGAGTGTTTTAGTACTGAGTATATTGGGCAATATTTTTACTTTTTCCAACAATTATCATGCAGATAAGTTTTACAGGCATCATTAAATTGTTCTTTATATATACGTATTTATATATATATATGAAACAAACACATAAACATATTTAGTCATGTACATACAAACACCCGCACCTTTTCGTATATATATATATATATATATATATATATATATATATATATATATATATATACATTTACTTAAATGAATTATGATACAACTAAAAATATATGACAATATCGTTAATTTAATTTTTGTCTTGTTAAGTTTCATCATCATTAACATCATCTTCATCACCATAATCATCATCACCATAATCATCATTATTATCAGCCGCCATGTACGTGCACGAATCATCCAGCATTCAATGTAAAATTTACATTTGTGTGTTATGTGATGCTAAACCAAAAAGTCAAGTTTAACCAGGCCAAGCCAAATTAAGTTAAGCTGGGCCCAAGTCAAGATGGTATCATAATCATCATAATCATCATTATTATTATCATGATCATCATCATATTAACGCAGTCATAATGTTTATGCTTTGAAGCATAATATAACATTATACATTTCTATACACAGAGCTACTTTACATACACACACACATTTACTTTATGAATGGTAAAGCAGACAGCATTCTATATACTTCATAATCCATTTAATCTATTGCATTACATGCTCAAACTCAATGTTATGATACGCATAGTGGAATGATGTTTATTATTATTAGTGGTATTATTATTGTTGTTGGTTATGACCAGAAAGATTTATGTTTTAATGGTGCCATTTCCAGTTAATGGGAATATTTTCAATTCTCAAAAAATCAAAAAAAAAAAAAAAGAATTAAAAAAACGTTGCTTATATCTTATATATATATATTGGATCATTAAAAAAAGTTAAAAGTTAAAAGTTAAAAGTTTAAATTTTAAAGTTAACATTTCAGTCTACATTTCGCCTAAAAAAGTTGGCTAATTTGTTATTAGATTAAAAAGTTACATTAACATAAAAAAATGTAGGAAATAATTTCAAGAAGAGTTTTGTAAAACATATGCTAATAAAGTTATGCAGTTCTAAGTAAAATTCATTGCTAAAATTTTGATATCAAAGTTGTGGTTCTTTTGGTAGGTTAATGGACACTAAATAAATGTTTGGCAAAATTAAATTTCATCTCAATGGCATAGGGCAGTTTCTAACAATTATAATGTCTAAAACAAAAATGAATACTTTCATTTTGGAAACGTATGAGAAACTAAATTGCGTATAATTTTAAATATGATCCAATACATACATATACATAAATACATATATAAATATTTGTGCTTTTACCTTTTTCTTCTTTGCATAAACATGCAAGATTAAAGAAAGGAGAGTAATGGCAAAAGCAACAGCAACAATACCAACAACAATTGCAATAACAGTGACAACAATAATAAATTTTTTTATGATATGGTGATTACACTTGTTCATGTTATATTATTTTTTTTATATATTTATTTTTTAATATTAATATTATTATTATTTATTGTTGTTGTCCTTGTTTCTCTTTTACTTATTTTTGTAACATTTATTGTACCATATTTTAATTTATTACCAATCATATGCAGTCAGAAGTTTTAAGTCCTTTAATGTTTATAGTTGTCCACAATAACGTTTTCTTCATCTTTTTATCTTTCTCTTTTAATTTGTTTTATAATAACAACAAACACAAGCACAAGCACAAACACAGGTGCTATTTTAAGAATATATTTTTTTATATTTTTATTTGTATATTTCTTAAAAAGAAATTGTACAAGAAATCTGCATTTGCCACAATTTTAAGCACACGAAATGGAATTCTCTGTGGTAGGTAGTTACTGTTAGTAAAAAGGAGGATTTATATATATACATATATATATATATATAAAGTTCAAAGGGGATTTTTGTTCCCTTATTTCACCTTTGATATTTTGCTTTTCTCTTCCTCCATTTTTTTTTCAAATTAAATTCATTTTTGTTAAATTATGATCATTGTTGTTATTATTATAAAGATAATCGTTGTTTGTTTTTGTTATTATCACTATTATTCTTACAAAATCTTTTTTATGGAATTTTTTAAATTATATAAAATGATGTTAACAAATGCACGACTTTTAATGTAGATATAATTAAATAATTAATTACATATTATATACCTCTTTAATTAATTGCGAAATTAATTATATAATTAGAAAGCTAATCATGTTCATAATTAATTAATAATTAATCATTAATTAAAAGTTAATTTAATTTAATTTAATTACTATATAATTTGAAAATATTATATATTTTTCCAAAATTAATTCTATCAAAATATTTTTAAGTCTCTAAAGAATGAAAAAAACTTATTCAAAAAACTTAATACACATGAATTTTAAAGTATTCAATAATAAAATAAATTACGGATAATTTTATTACGAACAAATTTTCTAAAATAAAATGTACTAATTACAATAAATTTTATAAAAATTGATTTCCTTATTAGTGTATTTTTATTATTATTTTATGTAGTTGGAAAATTTATAATATTCTAAATATTAATGGTATAATGACATTTAATTTGTATTTATTTATTAATATTTTTTTCTTATTTTTCACTTGTCTTTTTTTTTTTTTTTTGGTTGTAAAAATCACTTTACATTTTGAATTGTCAATATCTTGACTATCGTTATGTCTCGCTCTCCCCAAAGACTTTTTTGCAGTATGCCATGTCATAGAAATATGGTTATTAAGTTATATAAGCAGAAAGGAAAATTGATGTACAGACAGACGCACAGACATATATATATATATACAATTACACAAGCATACTAATTGCCATTAAAAACAACCCACAAGACTCCATTTACAATATAATGGCGACAATGGTTTTAAGGAGAAGATTGAAGTTGCATGTTGATGGCAACAACAGCAGTAATAGCAGCAGCAACAGAAATGGAAGCAGCTCACTTTGCTTTGGTTTATGTTGCGCCAAAGTAAGGTGTTCTGTTGCTTTGTTTGTTTGTTGTTATTGTTATTGTTATTGTTATTGTTATTGTTATTGTTATTGTTATTGTTATTGTTATGTACATGTTGTACATAGTTAAAGAAATATTAATATATTTTAGAATTAAGTTGCCATATATTTTCATTATGGACGACACAACCAATATGATAACAACAAGAACAGCAACGACAGAAAAGACCAGTTGTCGTCTTTGATTTCATCACAAATGGTGCAACACCATTTGTGATGAAACAACGAACGTACATATTTTGTCGTTGTTGGTGTTTCTATTTCAATTTTTTATTCATATTTTTAATTTAAAAAAATTTTTATTATTATTATTTTTTTTATTAGCTCGTCATATTTCATGGAACTGGTAATATGTAGCAGATAAATGTGCAGTGGTATCCAGATGCATTTGATAAATCGATAGCGGCTTATTATTTAGGCAAAAATATTTGTCCATGTTTATTCCATTAAATCAATTAAATTGAATAAATAAAGTTATTTAAATTAAATTAATTAAATTAAATTAATTAAAATAATAAATTAATTATAGTTACTTAATTAAAGCGCTTACTTTAATTATATTAATTAGTTAATATAATTACTGATTACATTTAATTTATTTATCCATATATTATTAATTAATTAATTAAACAATTAAAGTATAGAAGTGGCTTTAATTATTTAATTAAATTAATAGTTATTAATTAATTTAATTCAATTAGTTATTAATTGAATTAATTATTATTTAGGTCGTAATTAAACGGTGTACAAGTGGAAGCTTGTGTAAGAAATCCCTAGAATTTTGAATGCTTTTTCTGAAATTTTGTGCTTTTGATTTCCTCGACATTTCTAAATTAAATTGAGTAAAATGGTATAAATAAAATATTTAAACAGCTTTGATGTACTGTTCTAACTTATGGTGATGTAAATTTATTACACAACAAACGAATCTAAAAAAAAATCTGGCTAAACAATCCAAACTAATGGACGCTTAGACGGAGATGAAACCATTAACCAAAAAAAAGAAGCATAACACAAGCCACCATTAAAGCAAAGCTTAAATGAATTATGATGATAGTTATAGTGTGATGTTTATAATAAGGCTAAGCAATAAAAACGATAGCAAATATAAATACAATTTGTAACAAGGAGAAAGCGTGTGCATGTTTAAATAGTTTATGGCCAATTATTACTGATATTATTGAAGGCATTGATAATAATAAACGTTGTTGTTGCTGCTGTTGTGTTGTTATGTAGTTGTTGCTGCTATTATTGGTATTATTGCCTGCTGATAGTTCTGGGGGTCGCCAAATCTTTTATAATAAATAAATAATAAATGACAATTATAACATTTATGTTATTTAATTCCTTTACTGTCATGATTATTTTAATTTCTTTAACTACTATTTCTGTCATGTAAGTTCTTATAAACCTTTCTAAGCTTGCATTATGATTATAAAAGCTCCTTAATTAAATCTTTTGCATGTGAAGGAAGCATAAAGAAACTGGGATTTTCTCTGTCTAATATGTTTGATTCTGTTTTGTTTTCTATGCCTGGGTATATTGTCCACCATTTAAAAAGAGCCCAGTAGTATTTGCTTTTTGATTGATAGTTTTTAGTCTCGTTTGTATTTCCGGCTATTTGGTTAAATTCTTACAGGTCTACGTTTGCGCATACTCCTTTTCCTTTTACTTTTTCTTTCTTTTGTTTTGTAGTTTGTTGACTTATCAACATAGTTACACATGTAACACAAATAACCAGATATTTCAAGGTGCTAGATATATTTCTTGTCATCTTAGGTTGATTGCAAATTACGAGTGAAGCAACAACAATAATAAAAGCAACAATTTATAAGTAAATGCCAGTTAAATAAAATGAAAACAATGCATGCCAAATATATTTTTTATGAAAATATGAGAAAACTAATATTTTTTCGGAATTTCACAAAAGTAAACCATAATTACAACAACAACAACACAACAAAAAACAAAACGCAGATACCTGTTTAAATGGTCTAATATCATATTGAATTCAAAAAAAAAAATCATAAAAATTTAATTCGAAGTAAAAATCATGGATATCTTTTAAAATTTCTTAATATTAACGAACATCAATAAAAAAGAAAAATTCATTAAAATTGCGATTCAAATGTGAACGCAAGTATTTCTTTACTTTGGTTGAAATTTTATAAAATCAATTTTTATAAAAATACCCTCAAATAGATGATTTATCTAAAATATATATTTGCTGTTAGAAGCTCTTAAAGTTAGAAATCATAAGTTTAGATTTCTTAGCAATTAGCCCTAAAAGCTTAACTATCTTGATGGCTCTTGAAGTAAAAAGAAGCAAACTAAAGATATCTCCAAATAAAATTATAAGCATATTTATCCGCTTTACAGATATAAATGTTCAAATATTAAAATTAATTGGTTAATTGGCTAATTGTCCAAGAAAAAAAAGAAGAAAAGGCAAAAGTTAGAACTTTTTATGCCATCACTGAAACTGAACACTAAATTCAATTATTTCTAAAGGAAACACTCTGAAATAAAATTAAAGTTAACGTCATAGATTTAATGTGTGCCTTTAGGAGATGAAAATTTAATAATTTCAATTTATTTTTATAATTTTTTTGCACAATAATTTTTTTTTAATTTTCTAGATAATATTTTTCTAGGTTTGCATGTGTAGACGTCACGCTGTTTAGATTTTCTATCTAAATATTTATTTATTTTATTATTATTATTGTTATTTATTTATTACTTATTTCATATTTATTTAGTTCACGTTTTGTTAGCGTCATCGTAAAACTTTGTTCAGTAAAACTCAAAGTCCAATAATTCAAAAAAAAAATTTATTTTATCCTTTTTTCTTTGCAAATGATTTGTTTAAGTTTGTCTTAATAGAAAATTTTTTTAATAAATAATACAGACATTAATTGCAGCCATAAAACAACAACAACAAGAACAAGAATTGACCAATGTAATATATATTTTTAAGTATCTATCTCTGCTTGAACTCTCTTGACTGTTTTTATACATAAAGTAAGCAATAACCGAAAAATATCGATTGAAATGTAAAATTTGCAAAAAAAAAAAAACGAGAAAAAAAGAATGGAAAATCCCATTAAATAAATCAATAAAAATCAATCAAACTAAAAAACAAAATCAAAAAAATATAATTTAGAAAAATATGTAAGATTTTACGAAGAAAGATTAATAGGATCAATATTTTCTTTTTAATTTCTCCTTGGAATTTGTTTTGTCAATGAAAATAATCGAAGTTGGTAAAAATTAATTCTTTTCGTTGTTTTTTTTAAGTGAAACTGATTTTGGAAATGTTTAGGCTAATGGTCCGATTTTAATCATTTCAATTGAAGTTTTTTGGAAAGTTTTTTGGAGCATTTAAGTGAAAACAATCTTTAAAATGTCTTATCAATTGCAAATTACAAAGCCCATGCACAATCTGTAAACAAACATCGGAAAGGCAAACAAACAGATACTTACACCTTGAAATGCTAATGCAAGTTAAAAAAAAAAAAGTGCCCTTCAAATGAAAAATTTGTGTAAATTTAACTTTTTTTATGTATTTTAACTCAACAATAATTACACTTATTTAAATATAAATATGGCATGCTCTAATTTGTTGACTTATTAACAATTCTATTAAAGTTAAAATGGTTAAACAGTTTCTTTAATAAAAATTAAGAAAAATGCAAGAAAAACTAAATATGTGACACTTTTATAGTTTTATTGTTAAGGTACTTAAAATAAATGGGTGTGTACATATAAAGGTATGTATGTATGCATGTGTTTAAAAATAATATGGCAAGATTGATTAAACTGAATTGAAAAATTAATTGGTAAGAGTCTCTTGATTTTGTCTCTGCCAAAAAATGCAAATAAACTATTAAACTCTCGATAATTGGAAGTTATAAAATTTACATATACATTTACGCAACATATACATATATATATATATATATATATATATATATATATATATATATGTATATGTACGTATGTGTGTGTATATATCAAGCTTAAAAACCAAACAATATTAATAATAAACATAAATTAATGACATTTAATTTTTTCACGGTTTTTGTTTTTTTTTTTTAATTTTTGTAGTCAATTTATAACAAATTTGTTAAACAGACTGATAAATGTGATCAAACAAAATTTTTTTTAAAATAAGTTTCCATTTATTTTTTTAAAAGCAGGAAAGTTGTTGAAAGTGAACAAGACTTGCTAAGCTTTTCAACAACTCTTCAAATAAAAACCTTTTTATATGAAAATAGTTTGCTTACGTGGCTTAAGTTTATCAATTTTTTAGATTTCTCAATAAACAATCGAATCTAGTCAAAAACTTAAAACATAGAATTTACTTGTTATCAAAACGTTTTGAACGTATTTAGTGGAGAATTATCTGAAAATTAACGATTTTCAAAAATCTTGATTTACGATTGGTTCTGACGATTGTTTTATCTAATGCTAAATCATTGCAAACATTTTTTTCAATCGACCAGAATTAAAATAGCTATTTTAAAAATATTTCCGTTTAATGTTTTTTTTTTTCAAATATATGATTTTAATAATATTTATACAACAATTCAAATATAACCATTAAAATTGCAATAGTATAACAAAAACTATAATAACAACAATAATAGCAGTAACATTATTGTTATTATTTATAAAAATGAAAATGAAAATGCAAAATAAACATGCAAAATAATATTTTGTTTCTATTTTTATTATTATTATTATGATTTCTATTGTCTTTACTGGCTTTCTCAAGTAATTCTTGTAATGCAACAGCAATACCAACAACAACTGTTGCTTTGGCCAATAATAGCCAAAGCAACAGTTAAATACAACAATAATAAAAATTGATTTCAATTTGCGTTTTATTGGTTTTTAGTTAAGAAAAAACAACACCTACAACAACAACAAAAAAATCAAATTAAATTAAATGCAATAAATTTGTGGCTAAACTTTTGCGTGGATGAAGAAATGGGGGGTAAAACTTTATTTATTTATTTCATATAAACAATAAATGAAAATATAATAAAAGTAAATAGCAGCAGAAGCAGCAGCAGCAAAAGCAGCAACAACTAGAAAAAAAGAACTCAAATAAAATAAATTGTATACAATTGCTACGCTAATCGCGATTTGTAACATATGTTGTAAAACAACAATAACAACCACAGCATAATAAACTAAACGTATGAAATAACTAACAACCTGATTTTTTATGCCCAGACCCCCACAAACATGAACAACAAGACCAAGAATAAATCATTAAACATACTCAAATGTATAGAAAGAAAAAATTTGTGGAAAGATGAACAGATGATTAGATGGACAAACAATTAAACAGTTCACTTTGTTGGACTGATAGATAAATAAAAACAGTTAAGTGAAATTTGTAATTGGATGGATTTATGGACAGACAGATGCACCTATACCGCAAGAAAAGCAAAGCAAACAGGCAAAGCAAAAGAAAACAAATAAGAAACAGCACAATAGAAACAGAAATACTATTTATCTACAAAAAGAAAAAAAACATGCAAATTAACTTAAACAACTACAATAGCAACAATACAAAGCCAAAAAAATGTAAGGAAAATTTTAGACAAATGTGTGATCTTTAAGTGACAAAAAGCGCCAGAAGCAGCAAAACATAAAACTAATCGGTCACAAAGGAAAGAGACTTTGTAAAAAATGTTACAATAATAACAACAATAATAAAAAAAGTTGAAAAATAATTTGAACCCAACAGAAAGATAGTAAAAATATTTACACAAAAGCTACGAAAAGAATTCTATCACTAAACTTAACATAAAAATTGATTGTTAGTATTATTGTTGTTATTGTTTTACTTTGTTATCGTTATTTGTTATTTGTTATTGTTGTTGTATGTCAAAATAAATCAATTGATTGATCTTGTTTTATTTATGTCCATTTCAAGTTCGTTCAACGAGCATCAATTTGGCCAAAAGGTAAAAATTAACTCAAATAAAATGCGATAACAACAACAGCAACAAAAATATTTGTTGCAAATATCCAAGTGTATTTTTTAAATGTATGCGTCATTATACATTGTGGCTATAAAATTGCAATGCAAAACATACACACACGTAAATGCACACACTTGGCTAAAGATAAAACTGAAGAGGTAGAGAAAAAGTAAGAAAAGGAAGGACCGGCTATGCCAAAGTAATAAGTACAAATTATACACATTATTACATTATCCATGTGTATATGTATGTCAGTGCGAGAATCTATACACGTACCCACACACATTTATACAAAGTTATAAAGAGGAAGAAGCAAAAGAAGAGAAAAATGAGTATGAAATAAAGATAAATTGAATTGAATTGAATTGAAACCGCTTAAAATGTTTTAGTAATGATTAATAAAGCAACCAACGCTATATACACTCATTTCAAAAGTTCGTCTTTCTATTCGTTTGATTATTTGTCAATCATTAATATGCCATAAAATATTCATATTGAATTTTGTTTCGTTTTTTATGTTTGCATTTTCTTTCTACTTCTCATACTATGCCTTTTTTTTTGCCAATGTGCCTTATGTGCATAAAGTTATATTTGTTGTTTTAGTTTTTTAGATTTTTGAGTTTGATCACCGATTAAAGTTTTACCCCTCAGAGTTGATATTAAGCACAATAGAAAGAGAGAGCAGAAACATTTAATAAAATTTTAATGAAACTATTTCCATTTATATTGCATTTTGTAAAAATTATTGCAATTTTTATATATGTTTTTAAAATTTATTATAACTAAATTTATCTGAATTTTATTTAGATATTGTTTTGTCAGTTTCAATATCGGTATACATTTTACACTTTTTTTTAACATAAAATAGATAAATTAAAAAGTGTATCTAGATAAATAACTTATTTTAGATAAATTGGTATTTTCTTTTGTATAAGTTACAAATTTTCCATTTTGTCTAAATAAATTATCAATTTTATCTTAACAGCAATCATCTATAGATAAAATGACCAGTTTATCTAGATATCACTTATCAAGATAAATAAATTAGCAATTTTATCTAAACAAATTTTACATATCATTTATGCATTTTGTATAGATAATTATTCATCAGCAACAGCATCCAATGAATTTATTTTTATTAAAATGATAATTAAGGATAAAAAAATTTCAAAATTTATCTAACTAAAGAAATTATCTAACAAATGAAAATTATTAGATAAATTATTTTAAAATAATTATTACCGCTATTTGAAGTTCGATTTTTAAGTGACATGAACGAAAACAACAATCAACAACAAGAAACACTAATGATCATATAAAAAATTTCAAATGTACAAAAGGCCTACAAAAAATTCGATCATGGATTTTGGTATTTTTTTTTACATTTCTTTTTATTGTTGTTATTATTGTTGTGGCTTTTATTTGGCGGTTAATTTTGCTACTTATTTTCGTTCTTTTTTACAAAGTTGTTCCTGTTGTTGTTTTTATTATAGCTGCTTTATTATTGATTCTGTGTAGTTTTCCATCAAAATATTACACAAATATAGAGGAAAAAAAGAAAAAACTCGAAAATAAACTTTTTTGTTGTTATGGCTTTGCCATTATTAACAACAACAGCAACAACAATAATGACCTGCAACAAAGTTAATCAAATCAAAATAAAGCAGGGAAATTTGTTTATAGCATCAATTTACATTAAAAACAAAAAAAAACATAGGTAAACGTAAAGCAGTAATAACAGCAAAAATAGAAACTAAGATTAAGCCTAAACTCTCTGAACTAAACAAAGTTAAATTCAGGCAATAAATAAAGCAAAAAATAAAAAATAAAAAGAATAATACGCAAAATTTATTCTAAAAGCTCAAACCACAAACTCAGCTACATAAATTGTACTTGAGAATTTAATGCGGTACTACTTGTGTGCTTACATTTTATGCTTACTTTTGGACTATGTTTAGTTGCACTTGTAAACTATTTGCCAATTTAAACATAATTGCTTAGCAAACACGGCATGTTCAGACACTGATTCCTTCAGTTACATAGACGGGCCGTACGTTTCATCGTTCATTGATTGATTTTACTTTGTAAAACAACAAACAGATTTTTCTTGTTTTTCTTTCACCAACTTATTATTCTTACTTCATTTATTACTTCTAAAATTGTTATTACTGTTACTGTTCTTTGTTATTGTTGTTGATGTTGTTACTGTTGTTGTTAATTAGATACATATAACCGTTAGATGGAAGTGATTTGAGTGTGTGCGTGTAAGTGGGTGGCGACTAAGAAAAACAAGAGAATCTTATGTGAAATGAATTGCATGTAACATATACGTCAATAAGTTTACGACTCTAGTAAAACACCATTATTGGAAATTTTTGTTTTTCATCAAAATTTTCACGTCCTTAATATTAAGTTTTCTTTAAAATCTTGGCCAATATAACAGTGCTGTTTAAACTTTTTTCAAACTATCATAATACTAAAAGGATCTTTTCGGATTGTCTAATGGCAATATAGGAGATGCTTGAATCCATTATTTATTTCATTAAATAATAAGATAATTTATCAAAGTGATCAATTGGCCCTAAAAAGCCTTTACAGGAATAAAAAATGCTGTTTTAGTTAAAGTTTACTGATTTAGCTTGTAAGAAAACCTGTATCTTTATATAAGTGCAAGAAAATTTCCATAGAAAATTACTAATGGAAATCAAAAAGAAATAAAAGATCCATTAAATTCGAATCGAAACTTATTTGATCCATGTGTTATTGTATCATTAGTTTAAATTATTATTTATAATCGAATTGAGAAAATGAGCAAATTTTTCTTTTTTTCTTTGTTTCTTTTTTTTCTTTCCAAAAGTACATTAATGTCTGTCCAAGTGTAAGCATTTTCTTTTCGTTTTCTTGTGTTTTTCTTTCTTGCTGAATTTTTCATCTTCTTTAATGATTATTTTTGGGTGTTCAAAGTTTAAAAAAAAGGAAAACTAAAAACAGAAGAATAAGAAAACAGAAACACTCCCTTTGGTTATGTATTTTAGAAAACAATTTTAATTATAAATTCACCCACGTTTATTATGATAAATGACAACAATATCAACATTAACAATAACAACAATAACAATCCAAACAACATCAACATTTAGAGTTATTAACACCTCTTTTGTCATCTTTTTGCAAACAAGTATATTTTTTATATGCTTATTTGCTTATCCTTTTTATAAATAAAATAATCAAAATAAATTTCTCATTCATTGTTGTTGCTACTTATAGTTTAGAAAAACGAAATAACATGACATTTGTAACAACAATAATAACAAATGGAAAAACTTGTAAATTTTAAACCACTTTATCTGGAGATTTATAATGTGCTTAAGGAGCCTAATTATTTTTCAACAGACAGACAATTTTTCTTCATTTCAAATGAAACGTAACAAAATTTTAAATAAGCTAGAGCAGTTAGAAACAGAATCTTATTTACAACAAACCCCTGAGAACAATTAAAATAAATAAACGTGATCCGAGATTTTTCCTATTTTGCCGTCCTAAGTCTAAAGAATATAAATAGATTTCGGTCCTTTAGTTAACTTTAATAAGCCAAATATGAGTTAGCAAGTGCTTAGATTTAAGGAAACATTTTAAATATAAATTAATCTGCTAAAATGGTCAAAATTCAAAACAAATTTCTTCAAGATTTCACTCAGTTAAATTTCAAACAAAAGTATCTGCAGAATTAAACAGATAAATATACTTCGCTTCATATCACTTTTCTATTAATGTCTGAAATTTTTTTTTTTAGAAGTTGCAAACATTTCAACTAAATGATGGTAAATTTTTAAAAGGAATTAGATTGGTTTTAGTTTGGGTTGGTTAAATGAAGTAATTTGAACAATAATAAAACAAAACACTTGCTAATAAACATGTTAATAGACCCAATAATTCATACAAAGTATATGACAATAATAACAACAACAACAGCAACAACAACAACAAATGACAAAGACACACGATAATGTTAATGTTAACATTAACGTCAACTAATAAAAGTAAATATCCTACGGTTATGTATTTGGATGTATTTGATATATGGAAAAGAGAAACTTAAAAAACATGAGAGTTCATAATAAAAAATTTAAAGGGAAAGAAACAGCAAAAAGAAAATTTGCATTTTAATTGAAAATGCACGCATTTTACCAAATAAACAACAGCAACAATAATAATAAAAATTATAATAACCAAACCAACAATAGTAATAACGAAAATATAAAAAAAAGAAGCTCAACGGACTTAAATCATATTAGATCAAGTTATGTTGGAAAAAATCAAAAAAAAAGAAAAAAATTAACACCCAGAAAAGAAAAAAAGTGTAGGAAACAAGTTTCTTAACAAATAACTTTTCACAAAATTTAAACGGTTTCAACAGTTGGCTAAATCATGCCGAATATTTCACCAAAAGAATTTTAGAATATTTCCCTTATTATGCTGATTCAAATTAAAACTTTTTATAAAAAGTGATTTAATAGCAAGAAAATTTCCAATATAACTGATTCGAACTTGATTTTAACGTTAAATAATTCAAACATTGAAAAAGCGTTAAATTTACTCAAAACTAAATTGATGAACCTAATTTTTTAAATGAGAAATAGGCTTCAATCATCTCAGAATAGTATATGGATCTAAATTATTGTTTAACACTATGACGACAATATTAACTAAAGATATTAAGGCATAATTTTGTTAAGCATTAAGATAAATTTTGGTGTTTTTTTTTTTTGCTTTTGTTTTGGTTTGGCGGGAGAAGGTCAAACAAAATGAAGTGTCAGCTGTCACAATTTAACTCAAGGTAACTCGATTATATTTTATAACAACAACAACAACAACAACGACAACTAAAATATTAAACTAAATGTATTAATGATTATATGACCATAACTTTAGGGCATCATATTAAATTATAAGAACGGTATAGAGAGATTAATGGTAAATTTATAACCATCAAATAATGTGAGAGAAATATTACAAGAAAAGAGAAAAAAAGTTAAGAAGAAAGAAAATGCGATACGGATCAGAATAGTTCGTTTTGACTTTACTTTAAAACCTAATTGTCTTATTCTTCTTGTTTGTAAATACATTTTACGGTTGCTTGTATTGTTGTTTTTCTTAATATGTTTAAATGAGTTGTTAACATTCTTAAATGTCGCGTATATTGTTTATAATATGAGTCATAAAGTATAGATACCGAAATTGGTTGCTGTTGTTGTTATTGTTGCTCTTTTTATTGTTTTGTTGTTTTAATGCCTTATAAAGATGTATGAAGATATTGATCGTGTACGCTGATTAATGTTTTTACTACTTCAAGGCATTCTGTCGCCTTTTTGTCTTAAGTTTCTACTCTTGTCTCTTTCTGCATTTTTCTTTTGCACTGTTTTCCCGCTTCGTTTCGTTTCTTATTGTTTTTCATTTTGTTTTTCTTTTATTCCTATACGTATTAAACAATAAACACCTTTTTTTTTATTAAATTTTTATGGCATTCATTCATAATACGAATTTGCAATGCAATATGTACGTACGTGTGTATATGCATGTGTTTGTTATTAAGAAGTTACAAAAAATTAAGTGTCATTTTAATCTTTTAATGTTAGACAATTATGTTAATATTTGCTCTTTTAAATTATTTACTTATTTTTTTTGATAGCTTTACATTAATCCAAAAAAAGATATTAATCAAAAAAAAATCTCTTTAAATGATAATTAGTTTTATAGTGGCGAATAATCGTTGTGACATGACCTAAAAAAGAACAAAAATTAATGTGGCATACAATTTAGTTGACTTACTTTCTTTAACAAAGAAATTACATTTTAAGATGCACCTTAAAATTTTTACCCTTCAAGATGATTTATCTATTTTTTATGTACATTTGTCAGATATTCACTATGCCTAATAATAATATCCATATTTATTTAGGTTTGGTAGAAGCTTAATATTCAAAATAATTTATTTTATCTGCATTTTATCTATTTTTGGCAGTTCTGTACTAAGTAAAATAATTTATCTAGATTCAGTAGATCTCTACTAAAGAAAATAATTTATTTGCACATTATCTATACTTTGCAGAATTGCATTATTCAAAAAAAAATTTATCTATAATTTATGTATATTACATTAGTGAAAATAATTTATCTATATTTATTTATCTTTATAATTCAAAATAGTTAATGTATATTTTTCTACATTTTATAGATTTGTATTATTCAAAAGAATTTATCTACATTTTGAAGATTTTCACTACTTCGTAATAATTTATCTATGTGCGGCAAATTTTTGTACTATTCTTGTGTTAAGACTGAAATAAAATCAAATATTACGCCGTGCTTCTCGACCTAAATTTAAAAATTATTGTTTAGGAAGACTTCTTTTCGTAATATTAAACAATTTATAAACCTATTGAAATTACAAATTTTGTATGCTCAACTTTCAACTGGAGCATTATTTATATTGAAAGTTCAAAGAGAAAATTATCTCTTGAAGTGATTTCATTTTAAACAATAGATTTTGTAATAATAAAAAACAATGCATATATAATTTATGTAGATGAATGATTCAATGCAAAAGAAAAAACTTAGTACATTAAAGAAAACTTGCAATAAAATTTTGCTTTGTTCCTTTGCTGCGAGATATTGTTATTGAAATATTTTTTTTTCGTTTGGCACAGTTTATATATTTATTTATTTTTTTCATACTTTCCATTTTCATATTTAAATTATGAGGAGGAAAGAAAGAAAACAATTGTCCTAAATGACAAATACAAAACAACATAAAACAATACATAACAAACAAACATAACAAAACCTACAACAAACTACAGTAATCAAAAAAAGTAAAAGAAATAGGAGAAGAACAAGAAGAGGACGAAATATTAAAGATAAGGAAAAATGTAATAATCATAAGTTTAAGTCTCGTTTATTGTTTATGACGAAACAGGTAACAAAATGACATTAAATACTATTAAAATAACAATACAAAAGTGAAAAAAGATAAAAAGATAAAAATAAAAAATAAAAAACAAAAACAACACCAAATTATTTGCACAAAAAATAAAATAACAACAGAAACAACAACAATGATCGCTTTAAGTTTCAATAAGGTCGAATAATTGTTACTGGCTAAATTTTATTGCGTGTTTCTTATTTTGTTTTTGTGGACGTAAAACATGGATAAATATATTTTGTTAACATTAGCAGCATCAGCAATAACAACAACAACAATATAAAATGACAATGACCAACAAATATAAAAAAATTTTAAATAAATATATATAAATGAATAAAAAGAATTCATATTGATATTGTCTTCATTTTATAATTTAATAATAATTCACCAATTCCTTTTTCAACTATTCCATTTGTACATTTGTTCTCCTTTCAAATGCAACAATTTTCCTTTCAATTTTATAACAATAATAATAACAACAAAATGGTAGTTCGTACAACTTGATGCCCCTTCTTTGTTGTTGTTGTTATTGTTGTTACTGTTACCGATACCATGAGAGAACTACAAAACTTTTATCTTTCCACTTATTCATTCGGAATATTTCACTGAATTGAATTGAACAATTAAGATCCCCTTCCATCCGCACAGTATATGTTATGACGAATGAGTTCGCCTACCTTTAGACCATTTTTTTACGATTTATAAGCCTGTTCGTCCATACGTACATTAGATGTCTCTATCCACCTAAATTCCTTTAAAGGCAAAGATCACAGATATTGAAGGCCTCTTTCATAAACTGACATAAAAACAAAATTAAAGGCGCTCAGAGTAAGCAATTTTTATGATCACTAGAAAGACTAATTCTTATAAAGAAATATTTACATAATTTTGAATTCATAACATTTTCAACTTATCAATAGAAATCGGCGCAAATTAATATCTGCGTTGCCGCACTAAGTCTATGTGGGAACTTTGTCCTGCATGAATACCCTTCAACTACGACGTTTACATTTTTTTTTTGAGAGTTGTTGCTTTTTCTGTTTTTTTTTTTTGGTAATGTAAAATAAAATAAAGTATTTAATAATTGAATAATGTAAAGCATTTAATAATCGATCGAAACCGCCTTCAACACAACATTTTCGTTTGTTTTATTGTTATTCTCTCATTGAATCTTTATCTCTTTTACATATTTTGGTTTTCTAGTTCTCAGTTTCTTTTTTGATGGTTTATAATATGTACCTTGAAAAGCAGAAGGCTCAGAAAGAAGTAGAAGAAGAGGATTGCCTTGCCAACGAACTTTAAAATAATATAAAAAAAAGAAAAAATATATGCGAAATACAAATTAAAGCAAAGTAAACCAAAGTAAATATATGGCACTGTGTCAATGTGGCCACCCTACGCCCATTACTTATGTTACAACATATGACCGATATATTTTTCTTCTTCTCTTCTTTTTCATTTCTTCTGTAACTACAACTTCTACTATTAGAGTCGCTGTTACTGTTACTGTTACTGTTGCTGTTGTGCTTCTTTTCTTTTATTTATTAAAAGATTATTTTTCATATGAATTCCAATATATTTTCTTTGTTGTTTTTAGTTTTTGGGTCCATTCGCTTCTTTAAAAAAAAGCCACCACCAACACTAACACCATCACACTATACTTAAACGTGTACACTTAGATTTCAATAAAAGAAAAGACCACAAAAAAATTAAAAATTTTTTTGTACATATTTATGAGTGTATCATGTGGTTTTTATAATTGTGTGTATATGTGTGTGTTTATAACTGCGATTATATGAAAAGAGAAATATATTGTTTTTATTTTTCGTTGTTTTTTTTTGTTGCTTTCTTTTGTTTTGTTTTGGCTTTCACTTGACCCTTAGGCATATCAATCCATAAATATATCGGTATTTGACGCGTGCTTACTGTATTAATATCTTAAAATAATAATAATAATAATAAAAGTAATAATAAAAACAACAACAAGAAATATATATAAATAAATTATTGTATTTCAATGGAACCAGAGAGCAAAATGAGAATTATTATATTGGAACAGTTATCATGTACATAAAACCTTTAATTGAAACAAGCAAGTGTGAACAAAATTTTTTAAAATCAGCTTAATGCGAATATATAAAATACACTACTTTAAGAAAGTAGAAAATTTATTAAATACGTTTTCATCCATCCGTGTATCCAGCCGTCCATTTACTTGTCCATCCATCCATCCATTCATCTGTCCATACTTCCGTCCATTCATTCGTCCATACATCTGTCCAGCCATACGTCCATACATGTCCCTACCTATCCAACCACCCATTCATCCGTTTATCCATCGTACATTCATCTATCCATAGATTCATCCATCCATTCATCCAACCTTTAAATCACCTTTTAAATAAACGTCCACAGAAAAAATTTGCTTTTGTAAAATAATTTTCCTGAACAACTGTTTCCCAGTAAGTTGCATACTTTTCCCAACTTATTCATAGAGTACAAAACCAAAAAAATCCAAAAGTTTAATTTTTTGGCCTACATGCTTAACAACAGAATTGCGATAATTCAAATCATAAGAAGAAAAGTCATTTTTAGTAAATTTAGATTAGCATTTTCACTCTTTGTCCTCAAGAAATTATTACGTACTCTAATTGAAAAGCACAAGCAAAAAAAAGTCAACGAAAAAAAAGTGAAGTAGGAGTAGGCGGTAACAATTGAAATACACTAAAACGCCTGAAAAATGTTCCCAAAAAAAAAATTAATCGCTGTTTTTTGCTGAAACAATCGAAATAAATATTTTAAAACAAATCACTACAAATAAAAGGCGGCTGTTTTGGGAAAACAATAAGCAAGAAAGATTATAAGATAAAAATTTATGTAGAATGAAGAGAGTGGCAAAAGGTAGAAGTGAAATGAGTGGCAAAATGAACATCGGTATCATTTTGAAAGTTTTACGTCAACATGTAATAAAAAAACATAAATTAATTAATTTTATGATTAAATATAGAAATTTATTTGTATCACATTCATGTCGTTCTGTCCTTATGTCCTTAAGTCATTTCCTATGCTACACTGATCTTTACGCTGCTTAAAATGGACTCATCTCTTTCTGAGCTTTTTTTTCCCATTACATTTTAAAAATGTTGCTTGTTACGAGTGCCATAAAGTAGAAAAAAAGTAGAAAAAAAGTAGAAAAAAATTTGTAATTATAAAAGTGAAACAACCAAACAAAAAACAGGCATATGAAGCAAAGAAAGGAAAGATATTCTTTATGCGTGTTGAAATGGCAACGTGGCATCTTTATCCTCTGTTGTCTACCTCTATCCAATTTAAATTATGGACTATCCGGCTTCTTTCTTCTATCTCTCTTTCTCCTTATACTTCTTACACTATTTTTTTTCTCTTGTTGTTGTTTGTATGATGGATACATAGTATTATGTACGTGACTATATATTTAGCGCTTACGTGCTTAATTTAAGCTTGCATGCGCTTATTGCAATTAACACGCATGTTTTATGCAATAAACGGGCAATGGGCAACAAGCAACACGTAACAAACGGCAAGCAGTAAGCAGCAAACATCAGGCAACATCTACATGACTGTTGTACTTCAGTAAAGTTCTGTTCAATTCAGTTTAGTATAGTTTAGTTTATATTAGTTGCCTTTTTTATGTTTTACGTTTTGTTTAGTTGGTTTTTTCTTTCTTTAATTTCTTTTACAGTATTTATATAAGTATATATGTATGTGTATGCTTAACTTTATCACTAGAATAATAATAGCAACAATAACAATTAAGTTGAATACATTCAATTTACCACTAAATCACAAATTTTATCAAATTGTGGATGTTGGTTGCTAGATGCTGAGTGCTGCTGCTGCCGTTGTTGACGCTTTTTTACCACCTTACCTTTCTTTGCCTTTATTCTATTTTAAATGCATAAATCATTTAAAGATAATATATATGCCTCTAACTAAGAAGCCAATAAACACAAGCAAGAAAAACAACCTGGGTTGTAAAATATATGCAAGCACAGTTTAGAAAACAAGTGTTTATATAATGCAGATATTAAAAGTAAATCATCCCATAAAATAACGATAAAATATATCAGCATAATTATTATCAATATAACAAACTAAAATTAATTAAGGAGTAACACGCCATGCAAAATAGTTGCTAGTGGTGAGATGTAAAAAGTAAGCTGGATCAATTTAAAACTAAATAAACAATAAATATGCTTTATAATGAATCACGAAATGTATTTAATTAAATTTGCTTAATAAAATATGCTCCATATGCAAAAATCATAAAAGAAAACTAGTTCATAATTAAATGATATAGAAATATGACAAAAGTAAGCATTATATGAAGAAACGATAATAATTTGTTATAGTATAGCAATATGCTAAAAATATGTACAAATACATAGAACATTAGTTAAATCATGATAGAATTCATGGAAAAAAATCATAAAAATAAAATGCTAAAAATATGCAAATAACATGTGAATGCATAAAATTTAAAGCAGACAAAAAATTGATCATTAAAATACAGCGCCATCAATATATATCAATCAATGATTTGCAAATATGCACAAAAAAGGTATAAAAATATGCAATTTATTGAACGACATATAAAACTGTATTACGCCTTAGAATAAAATGCTCAAAACTAAGCAAGAGAAAATTTTAGATGGCAAAATGGTGTATTTTAAAAAAATTTTCTAAAATATGCTTTTTTATCCCAGCATCTTTAACAAATATATAATAACAAATATAAGTTACAAAAATAACAAGCAAAGGAAACCTAACGTCAAATTAAACTTGATAAAAATTGAAAAATTAATTTATAAATATCTTATGATTTTAAAAAATTTTATAATTTAGAAAATGCTATAAATTTTTCAACTTTCTATTGTTAAAGTGGCAGAAAAATTTTGTACCTGTTATACAATTTTTTCTCTTCCTTCCTTTTTTATTATCAACAGATTTTTCATCATTTTGTTATATCCAGCTTCTAGCCTGATTTTCTAGTTTTCAAGGTAAAGGAAATTAAAATGTACGAATATAAAAAAATTTATAATATCATTTAGCTAAGATATCACAATTCATATCTTTTTAGTGATGACATGTGACATTTTTTTCTTCTCTTCTATTTCTACTTTATGTCATTTTTTTGTACAAGTAAATAAATAACATATCGCCAAAGGGAGCACTTAAAATATGGCCTCGCCTTTTAGGTTGGATATGTTTGTGATATTTTTTAAATAAAATTTGAAAAATATCATTATGTATCAATGTAATTTTAAGTAAATGGTCATAGATATTTTAGTAAAGATTTATACATAATTTTTAGTGTTAAATTATTTCTGTTACAACTTTGTAATATTTAATACATAAAAAGTTTGCTCTTTTAATTATTGTAAATTATTAATTTTTAAAAACTTGTTACAATAATTTTAATAAAAGAGAAATATTTCAATACATGTTGCAATTTTATGTACTAAAATTGTTTTGAATGTATTTTAGGTGCTACAATTTTAGAACAAAACTTTCAGTATTAATTTTCGTACTAATTTTTTAGTACACTTTTTTAAATGTAACTATTAAACTCATTTGAAATAATTTTTTCGCATATTTTTTAGTATTAATACTTTAGCAAATAATTATATATATTGAATCAAAATATAAACATACACAAAAATTATATACAAGTGAGAGCATTTTTTGCAAAAATATTTTTTTATCATCTTTTTAAAAAAGAAAAAGCAAAAAAAGTAGAATTTGATTGACAATAAAATGTCGCATCATGTCAGAATGCACTTTATAGAATCTACAGCGAAAGCCATGAGAGGTCAGGCAAAGGATTTTCAATTTTCATTTTGTTATCGTTGTTGCTACAATTACATATACAACATATATAAAGCAGTATTTTATTATATAAAGAGATAACAAAATAACGGAAGCTTTCACCACCAACACCATCATAGAAATAATTACAATAAATAAAATACGCCTTTTACACAAAAATTTTAGAGGCTCCAAATAACTATTAAGAGCTACTTAATAATCAACGCACGAACGAAATGAACAAATAATGCAAAAAGGAAAACATTAAATTGAATTGTTTTTATATGTACATGTGACACCCACAGATATTTATTTACGTGCTCTATTACAGTTTACACCAAAAAGAAAAAAAATTGTGGTCACAATTAGTAAATTAATCGCAATACATTAAAATGAAATCACTACAACAATAATAACAATAATAACACCTTATAAACAGCAACAAGTTGGATGAAAACATAAACAAGTAGTTACACAAAAAAAAAAAACAAAAAAGAAAGAACAACAACAAAAAATTGTGATTTCTTTACTTTATATATCACAAACACAAATTGTCTAAAGCTAGTTCACTGAAAATACTAAGCACCACACATTAATCATCATCAATGACTTTGATGGATATTACTTTTTCTTATTATTCAATAAAAATCTCATAAAATTGTAAAAGAAACTTATTTCACAGAATACCAAACAGGTAATTATGTTAGCCATTGTTGTGGAAATTGTTTAAAATTGTCCACTTTCGATAAATATCGGTCACGGATCACATCACATTTGTCAAATTTTCTACCAAAATATCTTAAAAGTTATAATCTATAAATTGTTCACAACTAATCAGATACAGATATTTTAAAAGATCGCTTAAGTAAATGTTTTTAAATTAAGCATTTATCTCAACTCCTTATTGAGTGCTATGTACATTCGACTAAGCTTTTTATATTTTACATTTCAAGTAGCGATGCCTTAATGTAGAAAAATCAACATGTTGGCAAATTTAAATGTTGATAGAAATAAAGTGGAAAGAATATGGCTATACAAATACTTATGCATATACATATGAAATTTTTTAAAACATACATATAACATGCAATAAAATTGTTGTACAATATTGTTGTACATTTCGTGTAAAATCTTGCCTCGTAATTTAACATGATATCTTATTTAACGCTTTTTACTACGAAAATGAGAGGCCATAATAGCAACAATAACAATAACAAACGAATAAACTTAAACAAAAAAGAAAAAGGAAACAAATATAAAAAAAACTATCAACAATTGCATTAAAACAGAAATCAACACAGAAATTTTTTATGTAGCAACATGTCACATAAACATCAGGTCAACATTTTAAGATTCGTTGCTATTACTATTGTAATATAGCGAGCGCAGTATAACATATGGACTACAATGCATATAAATATATATATATGTATATATATATATATATATATATATATATATAACCAAGTATACATATAAGCAAATTAACGATAAAGGAAAAAGTGACAAAATGACATTAGAAGAAGTGTGAATGGGAACGGTATGGAACATTTCGCTTATATTAGCATTATCAACAATAGTTATGTGTATCATATAACTACATACATGCATATGGCATACACAATAAGCTTATCAACATTATAATACTTGATATAATAATGCTTTCTTTACAATGTGTACGTGTTTTCATCTAACAAATATTATTTGTATAATATTTTATTAAAGAAACTTTTTTTTTCTTCTGCACTAATTTTGTATTTAATACAGCTAACTGTAAACTTTTAAAATAATGTTTAGCATGGCAATATATTTATATATAAATATAAATAAGTATAAATTACAACAAAGAAGCGAAACCTTAAATTATGTAATAATTTAAATTGCTTTATAGAGTACCCAAAGAGAATTCTTTAGTACATTTAATGTTCCTATACAATATTTATAAACATATAATAAATATAATCGTTGCAACAATGTTTATAACTAATAAAAAATGTTCAGATACTTATTAGAATGAATGAACGATAATATTTAAAAAGAACTTAAAGTGGATGCATCTTTTCTCAATTCAATTTAGGGTTTTTTTTTGGTCAAACGCCTGTATACGCTATTGTTGAAATAAACATTCGAAAAATTTTTTAAATGAAAAGGGTTTTAATCTCTTTAAAAGAAGCAGTGCTGGATGATGTTTACAAGCATGACCCATATTTTGCTTTATACCGCAAAATTGATTAGTTGAAACAAGTTTCCCTGTATGAAGTATACTTGTTTCGTAAAAATTGAATTTTAGTTTTTTGGTGAACTAAATCTGTGTGAAGAAGTGTAACCATATGGAACCAAAATTATTTTAGAGAGAATATAGAAATATTAAATTTTCATATTTTTTGATATATGAAAAAATATTAATCAAAAAATATGGAAAAAAAAATGTATAAATATGTTTAAGCTCTATTTATGAGTCGTATATATTTTATGTTTTAGCTGCATAAATTGTTGAAAACATATAACATTAATCAGCTCAACAAACACTTAAAAAAAAGCAACACTAAAACAGTTTACATTAAAACAGAAAAAAAACACAAAAAAAGGAAAATAAAGAAAAACAAAAGACAAAAAAAAACAAGGAAATATGTAGAAATTACTTAATCATTTAAGAAGTAAACATCCTACAAAAGAGGACAATAACAAAACATGCGGAGAAGTCTAATGAAAACATTGATACAAATTTTTTGCCATGGTATTCTCATGTAAGAAATGGATTCAAGTGTTGCTCAAAATGCATCTAAGCTTTATTGAAAATTTTTTTTTAGGAAAAATTGACCTAATTGAAATTTAAGTTACGAAATCTTTCATAAAAACATGCACTAAAAAATTACTCTTATAGTGATTTTTGATATTAAACATTAAGTGGAGAAAACCATAAAAAAAATCCATTGATCCTCTATATATTTAGTAGCGCTGTATTTTAAGAACAAAATCAACGGCTTTAAATTATCTTGCAGGCACGTTAAGCAGGCATAGGCTTAGCTTTAGGAGTGAAAACTTCAATAGTCTTTGAAAATTGTGTTAAATCTATCTCAAGTCATTTTGCCATTAACATATAACTAATCAAATTTAATATAACCAATTCTGGACACAAGGTATTAATATTCAATTTACTTACAAAAGTATGATCAATGATCATTAAGATTTGAAGTATTCAAAATATAATATGTAACTTTGTTTAGTCATTAATAGATAAATAAATGCATACACATAGGTATGTAATAGCATAAGTTATTGTTTTAAAATTTGTTTCTATAGGTTTTCTTGCCTTTCTCTCTCACTCTCTTTCTTTGGTTTTGGAAGTTAAACGCCTAAACTAAAAGAAGAAAAATCACAAAATTTCTCTTTTTGTTACGGTTTTTTGTTGATCTTTTGCACTTTTTTTTTATGTTGCTGTTATTGTTGTTTTCTTCTTTTTGTTTCTTCGTTCATACAGGTCTATAAATATTATTATTGGAGTATTTACCCGTTGTTTATAGTCTAATCTCTTTTAACATATAAAAATGTCTATACTGGATCATATAAAAAATGATCAGCTCTTTTGACTTACAAAACATGCTGAAATTTGAAGCCGCATATAAAAATGATTTTCCTGATTCTTTTTGGCATATATCAATGAATTGTATTGTGATAGATCGCTGTAAAAGTCCTGCAAGTAATGGCAAAAGAAAAATGAAAAGCGAGGTATGAAGAGATTTGAAATCATTTATAGAAAGCAGATTGCCGAAGGAAACTCAAAGTTTGAATGTCACATAATTTGTGATAAAATTGGCCAAAATTTAATTCACTAAAATTCAATAATTTTCATTAAAGAAATTTCTTTGTATTAAAAATCAATGGCAATTCATTTTTATATGATCCCATATTATATGAGCACATGATTCGATGTTGCACTTAAGAAACCTACACAAAATACTTTAAAATTGTCTATTTGGATGGCTGCATATCAGTCTGTAAGTCTGTCTATGGTATGATCGCCTTATGTTTATTATCATAAGATTAATTGTATTTTAAGTTAAAAGAAAAGCAACATCGTCTTACATATTTACATATGTACCGTATATGATAATTCTCACTCACATGAGTGTTGTTATTATTATTATATGGTGTTCATGTTATACCTCCTAAACTCTCCCATTTTATTGTTGTTTTTGTTGTTACAAGAAAATTACTACACTTGATTGATTAATGGCATGGAGTAATGGAAGACTTTGAAAACCATCACAATAACTGCAATACTGAAAAATAACAACAACAATAATATGATAGTAGTCTATCCTTTTCTCTTTATCTTTCTCTCTATCTCTTTTACTTGATTTTTTAGTTTTCTGTGCTGCAGTTTTTTGTTTTTGTGATTTCAATTGATTGACTTATTTAACGGGAATAAAAGTGTACATTAGCATAATGCGCCTCAGTCATTGTTTAGACATTTATTCGTTCTCATTTATAGTCATTTCTTTAATTTACCTTTACAGACATACAGACATACGGTCATACATATACACACACATACACACACATTTGGCGGTAATTTAAATTTTATTCTTCGAACAAGTCTCTGCATCATTTGAGTTAAAAGTTGAAATAAGTTGAGTTCAAGTCCTAAAACTATTTAAACTAACATTATCGATCAATTTGAAATGTATTTTTTGAAACGATTTAAGTTTATCAGCACTTATTTCCTACATTTGTGGAATATTTTATCTAAATACTTTAAAAGCAAACACTATTCAAAATCATTAGAATCGGTATATTTGAGGAATGATTCTCAATAAAACCCTAATATGGAAACAAATATCTTTATATAGAAAAACTGAAAAACTTTTAAATACATGGCCTCTCCTTTTTATGCAAAAAAAGGAAATTAACATTTAGACTAATTCGTTCAAGTTTCAGATTTCTTTGAACAAACTAAGTCTCGGAAAATTATATTCATTACTTTCTTTTTTTACTTTTAAATCGTAAGAAATGAGTTGACATAAGATATTTAAAAGACGGCTCTAATCGACAACGACAAATTTGATTGTTCCTTTTTTTCTTTGATTCTTAAGTAAAAGCCTTAAAAATGACGGTTCTAACGGTTATTTGCTTTTTTTTGTCTGCTTTGCATACAGACATAATAAGTACATAATAAATATATATACATATATATGTATACATATATACATACTTACATACAAACATATTACATATATATATAGTAATCATATAAAGACATAAGAAACATTTATTCTGAGTAGAAAAAGCAGGCTGAAATTAAAATGTCCATTTATCTTTGAAATTATATGAAATTAAGAGTTGATTTGTTCTTTTCTTTTTTGAGGTAGTAAACTAAGTACTTAAATTACTGAAAAGCATGTCTAAAATCTTCAAAAAGAGAGACATAGACAGAGATATACAGATTTATGCCAAATATACAAAAAAACTAACAAATTTATGAACAAATTATTATAATTTGTCAGCGAAAAAAGCCCAAAGGGACTTAACATGCCCTTTTGTTTTAAAATAACAGTTATCGAGTTCCGTATTTCCAATTAAGTGTAATACCTTTAAGAATAGACTTTTGCATGTTTTGAATTCTTTTGAAAAAACTTTTTCTCACAATTATTTTGTAGAAATTTATGTACATTTATGCAGGTAATGACAATTCAATATTAAGGAATTCAAAATTTATTAATGGCATAAAATTGATTGATTGAAGAATAGTTGAAGCCAATAACAAAAACAACAAAATCAACTTTTTTAGGCTTCTAACGAAAGTTAAACTATCAAAATTATCATCTCAGTTTATTGATTTGGGGGAATAAAAATCTCATAAGAACTTATTGGTAAAGCATAACAATAACAACAACAAAAATTAAAAATAATAATTATTTTGTGGTAGAAAGAGAGAGAGGATAAGAGAGATCTAAAAGAATTACAAAAAGAATAGTAAAAATGGAAATGGATTTTGACAATTTTGCTAAATGTTTCACAAATCATAACTGTTCTGTAGAAATTTTTTCAAATTTATTGCTCTTTTTTATTTCTAGCAATTGATTAAGTCATTAAGTTCTGTTTATCATGTTTCTTAAGTATAAATATTATTGTATTTAAAAGTTGCAATTTTGTTTTGAAAAAGTCTAGATGTTGTTTATTCAATTAAGAGCAACAAAAAAAAGAAAAAAGACGCCAAACAATAATAATCAAAAACTTTTGTTGCATTATATCGATACTACTAATAATAATAATAACAACAACAACAACAAAATAAATGTTAAATGTTAGAACAAAAATGTTAATCGGTAACGGGGTCACTTACTAATAGAAATTATTAATAAATTTTGCTGGTTGGCTTTTTTTGTACAAACTTTGTCAATACTTTTCTATTGGTAAACGATTTGAATTTTTTACTTCAGTGTTTTCTTGGATATATTTTTTATTTCTAACCTACAGCACTTATGGTAAAGAGCATTACAAGTCCCAGAAGAGCTTGATATCGATCTGCTTTTTATTCCATTCAGAACCATTTTTTGTATCAATTTAAATTTGCATATTTGTCCCTCTATCCGTCTGAAGATTGTTCATGTCAATTTATTATGAAGCTACAGATCACAATTTTCAAATTATTTTATTGAATTTTGATACACAAATGAATGTCGCTTCAAAAACCAAGTCTACAATCAAAATTATTAAGATTGAATGATTTTTACCACCATTTTCTAAATAAAGAATTTTTCTCAAAAAAATTAACAATACTTAGAAAGTTTTTAAGGCAAATTGGCTCTTTGGTTTTGGCACTTTGTTTTAATAAGTAAGGTGGACATTTTTTTGAACATTCTTCCATACTACAAACTTTTCAAAATATTAACGATTTTTTTATGCCTTTTCTTATGAAGGGTCTTCAACAAAATCTTCAAATTTAAGCCTTCAAATTATCCAAATTATTTTAGATGACTTGAGACGGACTAATATTTAAAATTCCTTTCCAGAGGTGTTTACAAAAATTTTTTAACTGCTTAACTTGTAAATGAAAATTTTATTGCTAGAAAGTATTTCGACAGGTGTCTTATTAAATGTAAATTAGAAAAGAATTTTAAAAGCTTGTCTTGTTTTTAAAAATTTACTTATTTTTTATTTTAATTTTTTTCTTGTTCTACTTCCTATTAAACAAAGTCTGTTATAGAACAACTAAGCAACCAACCCACTTATCAAGCAAGTTCCACATACAAATCTCTCTGTAAGCAGGCAAATAATGTAAGGTATAACACAATAATCCTTTCAATTGAGTTAATCGATTGTGAAAGTGGCAATAACAACAACAACAAATATGGCAACAATAATATTAATGATATGAAATATGTACGTATATATAGACACATATACATTACATATATATGAACAGAGGAAAAAAATGATTGTAAATGAAAGGAGTGCTTTATGGTTCAAGTACGATATATAAATGGTGATGTCATGCAAAGAAAGCTAAAAAAAGCTAAAGAAATCCAAAAAAAACGCAGAAAGGAATAAAAAAAAGAAATTACAATAAAATTTTCTTAAGGCCTCATACATTTTACATACGTTTTGTATTAAAACAACAATTGCAATAGCAACAATAACAATAATGATGATGATGTCATGTTAACAATCATGTAAAATACATTGAACGATTTTTAGATCACGGTGTTCGAACCACCAGAACAATCAACCATCAATAATTTAGCAACAACATTTTCAAGTAATGCGTAGTCGCTTTTTATAATAAGTCTTTTTATATTTATGCATAAAAAGTAGTCGTCCAATCATGTTTGACATAAAAAAATTGAAAATTGAAAATAGAAAATTGCGAATTTTCACTTCACAAAAACATTTTATCACCCGATTTAAATGAAACCAAAGAAAAATGAAAACGCACAGAGAGAGAGAGAGAGAGAGAAGGTGATTATAATATATAAAATTAGAGGGAGAGACAGGTAGAAAGGTGAAAAGGAAAGGGAAGTAATAAGTGAAAAAAGAAAGTTAAATTGATTGACAGAATTAGAATAAATATGAAAAATTTTCCTTATTTAAGACTCGAACAGACAGACAAACAGACAGACATAAATGAATGTATGGTTCATACAAAAAGCACGAACATATAATCAATCATAAGCGTTCAATCAAGGAAATAACCAAACAGAAAAGAAAAGGCTAATCAGTCAGTCGGTCTGATGATCAAGCAGACAGCCAGCGACTCTACTAACTATTCGGCGATTTAACTAACTGCTCTGGTGGAGTCTACCTGCTATAAAGTCATATTTGTACACATTAATTTGTTTAGTTGTACGACGATACTTTTCTAATCAAATTTAATAAAGAATAACTGAACTGAATTGACCGCTTGGTTGAATAGGCAAACGCATGGACGGATGGACATATGACCGTATGGACATATAAACGGATATATTCATTTTTATATATGAATTTTAAATGCTGTCCAAAACAACGATACTTTAAATTTATTAAAACTAAAAATGAAATTAAATTCCATTTGCGCCTCTGTGTTTTTCCATTCAAATGTCTATCGACCTGTCTAATTCTATGATACAGCATTACTAAATAGAATAAGTGAAGGCATGCAAAGATTGTCATTGAGAAAGAGGTAGAAAGAGAGAGAGGATAAGAGAGATCTAAAAGAATTACAAAAAGAATAGTAAAAATGGAAATGGATTTTGACAATTTTGCTAAATGTTTCACAAATCATAACTGTTCTGTAGAAATTTTAACAACAATAATAAATAACAACAACAGCAACAACAATAATAATTATAGCTACATTAATATTAATATTAACAACCAAAGCAAACTGCAGCAACTTTTTGGTTGAGCTGCAGGGACGATTTCATAGGAAAAAAAAACAACTACAGCAACTACAACAATTTCAGCCCTAACAACACAATTTAACCATAAACCTGATATAATTTTAAAAGTAATTGCCACTAAATTCTTGTCAGCATCATTATTATTGTCACCATAATGTTCATTTTTGTCATCATCATTAATATACAAATACAAACATACACACACACAATTTCAATTTCATATGGCTGTATAGATATTAACAAGCCAGCTTAGAGTAAAAGCTTTCTAATTGGAATTTTTTTATTTTTTGCTTTCGCTATTTGTAGATACAAAATATTTATTAAAATGTTTGTAATATAACTTAAAAGTCTTAAAATGGTAAATCGATGGTCCATCGATTTAATAAAAAAACTTTTTTTTTATGAAATACTTTAAATCCCTTTGTCCGTTTTTCCTTTAATTTTAAGGGTTTTCATTGCTTCAATTCACGTGGTGATGAATCATATTAAAAATAGGTAAGGTCAGATCGTACTTCCGATAACGCTTCATACAAAGCCTTAAATAGTTGCTTTATGGAAGATATTTCAATTTTTAGAAAGCGTAAGGCAAGTAAAATAGATCTAAAATTTTACAAAAAACATGGACTAAATTAACCCATTATTTGAATCGACTTGGTCTGCGTTTTTAACTTTAGAGACCGAAGAGGGAGATTGAGCCGAAGACAGTACAACTTGAATATAATAAAATTTTACAGAAAATGTTAATCAAATAGTTTGTATCGATGTGGTTTAAAATTGCACCAGATTTTGGATTAGTTTATTGTATGAAACCATTTGGATCGAATTTTCGAATGAATTTTCCTAAAAAGTTTTTTTCCAAAAATCATATCTTTCTAGAATCTGATGATAGGATATGAAAGTTTCGACCACAACCGATGACTTTAAGTTTTTTAATTGGTTATTTCTGTTTTTCTTTTTGGTATGAAATTCAAATGGGCAGGTATTTTTCTATTCTATATTCTATATTGTATTGTATATGTATGTATAAATATGTGTGATTGTATGTATGGTAATAAACAAAAAAAAGTTGTTGTAAATATATACAAATTGAATGTCAACCGCATAGTACAAACACAAATGGCACAAACATACAAAGCATGCAACTTTTGGCGGGACAGCAATAATAATCAATGAGAATATATACGTATATATAAGCAGTTGTATATAAGTTGAATGTGCATGTATATTTCTAGACATTTACACATATTCAAACAAAGTTTTTGTTTTTTTGTGGAAAGGCCGATCCCCGAAATATCTTGTTTATATGAGTAGACATGAAAATATGCATGGCATGCGGTACTGACACTAAAATATTGATTTCTCAAATAATATATATATAAAGAAAAATGTAAAAGAATACAAAGGAAATGGACACAAGATAAAAGGGCGTAACAGGAAACAGGAGAAGAAGAAGTAGATAATGAAGAAATAATTTTTTGGTGATAAGTTTAACATCTCAATTACAATTGAAATTATAAGATGCACAAGCAGAACAATAATTCTTTAATAAAGTGACTAAACATGTATTAAAATTATTGAAGGGCATGAAAAAGTACAAAAAAAAGTGCTACATTGCAAAGAAACAATTAATTATCTGTACTGAAGAAATCATTTTATCTGAAAACAATTTTTTACAATAATAATTTCAGTAATAATTTCAATAATAATTTCAATATACTAAAACTTTTTTCAAATGTGCTAAAAGATTTTGCCTGCATTTATGAAGCGTGCTAACTAAATGCCAAAAGTTATTTTTTAAGTTTAGAAATTTCTGAAAATTATTAGTATTAACTTAGTACTAAAAATTATTATTAAAAAAATTGACGAAAAACCAAACTCAAATTTAGTACATAAATTTTAAAACTTAATACTGCGATTAACAATATAAAAAAAAATTTAGCTGACTGTACTTAAAAATAATCAATATATAAATTACAAATTTTTTTTGAAATTTACAAAGTTCAGGTTAATAACTCTCCTGTATCCCGTCAAAGTGTTTAATCCAAACTTATGGGATTTTTAAGTACAGTACAGTTAGTGTTTTACATGCATACCTGCCTGGAAGGCTCAAATGCATGGTATAAACATACTTATGATCGCTAGCGTTGGTAGACACGTCACAAAGTGCATGCCACCGTCCCGACTAGCTTCCAATTTAAAGCCACTATTGCACCTCATCTAGTTAGCTTAATCCTTGGTGTAAGGATTCAGGGCCTTCTTAAAACCCCTAGGCTTAGATTAGATTAGCCCGATAAGCCCACCCAGCTAGCCATTTTATTCGGGAAATGGCACCCTGCTCGACAAAACTATAATAGTGGTATAAACATAATAGGTCGAGCTACGTCCGCGACATGGACACCACAGCCCCCACGAAGCCAACTCCAACATCACCACATGGGCAAAATATGAATTTGGTGATCATGATGCCCCCTGATGGATATGGATCAGAAACCATCTCATGAGCCACTCCCAATTGAGCAGGTGCTTCTCGGGATTGGTCACCCCCATTTTTAAGTACAAAAAAAAGATAAAATTTTATCTAAGTAATAAGTAATTTTATCTGCAATTTGTTGTGAGAATGAAAGAGTACCAATAAACGAACAGGCTGTCTAAAATCCATCTCATTTAATTGGCCAAAAGATAAAATTGTTAATTTTTGTAGTCTTTTCTTCGTTTTTTTTTTAATTTTTTTTTTCTTTGAAGATCTACAAATTTTTCACATTAATAGTTTGTGTCCTATAAAGTTTATATATATATTTGTATGAACCTGACTGTTCCTATCTGTATATCTAAATACCTGTTGTTTTCCCTCCTTAGCTTGGCTACCTAAGAAGCAATATAAATTATAGAGAATCGTAAATAATATCAACAGCAACAATAACAAATGTACAACTTTATATAGAACAAATTCATGATCCAAATAAACAAATTTAAGATGTTTTACTATCAAACTTTACCCAATAGGAGAACAAAAAAAGCAGCAACACAAATGTAGAAGAAGTATTATCACAAAGGTCAAAAAGAACAAAACCAAAAGGAGCAAAACCAAAAAGAAGAAAAAAAAAGCAAGAAGCAAAAGGAAGGAAAAACAATAAACTTACACGTGACTTAACCACATATGGAGCTGGCTCTATAGGAGTGAACGAGAAAGAAAAAGGCCTAACATGAAAGTTGAAAAAGTTGAAGTAGTTGAAGATGAATAAATATAAATATATATAGCAAACGCGCGTTACATAAAACTTTAAGAAAAATTAAGTAAACCTGCAATTTTTGTATCAAAAGTTACGTTACATAAAAAACCAACTAGCTAAAACATACGTAAAGGCTAAAGAAGAAGAAAGGGAAAGAGAATGAAGAGTGTTAAAGAAACTGAATCATTATATAAGAGTTTTTTTTTGGTTTTTGCTTTTAGGCTTATTTTATTATTGTTGTTGTAGAGAGCAATGTAAACGAGACAATTGAACAATCATGCGTTACCAAATATGGTTTCGTTTACATACTGATGATAATGATGGTTATAGATGGTAGCTCAATGGCGCAAAGTTCTACAATGATGATGATGATGTTGAAAATGATGATTATGGTAAAGGCGAAGGTAACATTTATGGGAATCATTTTAGATAGAACGCTTTAGATCTCTAAAGATTTACTCTGCTTCTACTGACGCTTTCTTTATGTGTTTGATTATTGTTGTTTTTGTTAAAATTGTATGCCACAAATTTTCTTATTTTTTTTCTTGCCTGATGTTTATTGAATTTCTTTTTATATTTTTGGTTTTGATAAGTTTTTACCACACAAAAAAATACGATGCCCCATTGACGCAAGCGCAACAAGGAAAAAAAGGTAAAAATGAAAATAATAAATAAGAAAAAATTCAATTCAAACTCATCAATATGACGCTTAATGATTATTATTTTCAATATCTCTATGTGAGTAGGAAACGCACGAAATAATATAGTTTTTTCTTTTTTTTTTAATGGAACCTAACGAAAGGCTTTTAAGATATTTATGTTTAAACAAAATATTTAACAATAAAAAAAAATTAAAATGTATAAGGACTTTACAGTCCATCGGAGTTAATCACATTAGGCCATTTTGCCTAATGTAATTAACAAGGCCAAGTAAATAAGTTACAAATTAAAAAAGTAAATAATATATCAAAAGATATGAAAAGTTTGTTAAATGGGAAGGGATTCAAAACATGGACAATAAAAAGAGGGTCGAATAAAACTTGGTACACATATTTAGTACATGAAAATACTAGAACATGTCACTTCTTTATTTTAAAATATATTTCATAATTGTAACTTTCATCCGATATATTTTTCGAAAAAGCTTTTTTTGGAGATTGGTCTTAAGAAAAAGTCTGATAGATTTTAGTTTTGCACCAAAATACTTTAGGACATTAAATATTATTAAAATGTTTAGAAAATTTCGATCTGTACTTTGATAACATATTTACATAGGAAAAATTCAGATAGACGGACGGACAGATCCTATAAGATTCACTGGGTCCATTAATCTCGAACTTTTTTTGGTTTTTCCAATCATTTACCCAAAATGTATGATATTTTGAGTGGCGTAGGGTATAAAAATTGAAAAATGTGATTATACTGACGGTGGTGATGGTAGTGGTTTTACTCTGAATGCATGCCCCATTTTTTGTTGCTATTGTTTTTGTTTTTACTTTGATTGTTTATAAAATGTTCTTTATTCTGGGCTGCACTGAACCGCACTACAAAAAAAAAAGAACAAAAAAAAGAACAAAAAAAAAGAACAAAAAAAAATGCACTAACAATATATATAATTTTTTACAAAACACACTCCACTTACGCCCATTTTTTAAATTAATATTTTAATTTAATTTTACAGATACAAGTTACATCTTTTTTAATTGAAATTTTTATTAATTTTTATGGAAATTTAATGTTTTGATATTTTGCTTTTTTACTTTAAAATATATTTATTTAAACAGTTTTAATTTAACTCAATATTCACCTTAATCGCTTATTCAAAACAAAAACAAAAAAACAAAAAGATATTATGGAGAAGACAAAATAAAGGAAGAAAGAGATAGTTGCGCAGATAACTATTGTCAGAGGTGACAAATATGTAATAAAATTGAAAATCATTATGTAGTAAAACGCACACAATATAACATGCCATTGGTAGAGTTGTCAACAACAATTATTAACAATAATAATAAAAAAAAGTTCAACAACAACAGCAGCAACTATGAAATGTGGTAAATGACAGTTAAGTGAAATCAAGCTGAAGCTCAACCCAAACTCAACTCACCAAAATATTACACGGGAAATTGAAACAAACGAAACAAAACAAACAAATAAAAAAGAAGAAAATTGTAAGATCTTAAGCCTTCAGAAGAGTAGTAGAGGAAACAGACAAGACAGATGAGTATGTAAACGTTTTTATTCAATTGCCTTTGAAAATTAAATGCTATCAAAATATGCGTTTTACGATTATACTCAACGTAAACGAATGATTGGTGGGTTGATAACTTTTGATTGGTGACTGATGATGGCCTGTTTAGTTAAATTTCAAGGCATGGCGATCATGAATGTATTGACAATGACAAGCAAGTGACAAGATATATTACAAAAGCAACAACAACAACAACTGCAAAAATAATTTTTACTATGTTTTTATTATGGTGTTTAAATGAATGACATGCTACGACATCATATGTGACAAACATTTGACAACCATAAAAATAACAACATTAACAACAACAACAACAAAAAATCTCAAGAAAATGATAAAAAACAATACAACAAAAAGTCAAATGAACATCTAAACTTATTATTATATTATTAAACTGATTTTGAGTTAGGAAAAAATATGGAACAATAAAAAAAATTTTTTTTTAGGTTTTTAATCCCTAAAAAGAAAGACGAAAGTGATAGAAAGTTTTTAAATTGAACTTTACATTGAACACTGAAGCAACACAAATTGAAATTTGTGGGGGTTTTTGGTTCACTCATGCAAGGGATTCAATGAACATAGATTCGATGAAGTTTAAAGTGTAGTTTGTACTTCCTTACAAAACAATTACGTAATCTACTTAAAATTAGAAAGCTTGTTAGAGTAATTGAACTCTTATTGTCAGATTTTCTGAGAGTTAAAGTTTAAGATCTATAGAAAATTTTTAAGAATATAACAATCACAGCCACTTAACTAAAAAACTTTTTTAAAAGGGAAGCTAAACCTTGAGGCAAAATATGAAAATAAACAACCAGTATTTAGAGTGAATTTAAAGCAACATGACTCAAAAAAAGTTTGCTACAAAATGAATTAATTAAAAATAAATGTGACCTAACAAAAATTCAACATTTAGCTAAAGTAAAATTAGATAATGGCTATTTTTAGTAAAATTTGAATGAGACAGAGAGTTTCAGTTGACCCTATAAACCCTATAAATTTCAATCATTTTAAGCTCTGCTTTGTTCATCATCATTTCATAACTAAGTAGATTATGATCCTTCCATTAAAAAAGTCATCATTTTATAACTAACTAGATCAATCAATTCAAGTTCTTTTTATTATTTTATAATTCAAATTATAGAAAGGCTTATAACACCAAGGCTTTTAAGACTTTTATATTTTATATAGATAAAAAGCGAATTATTTTTAAGGTATAATAATTAAATTTGATTTTCTAACTTTGATTGTTTTGGAAAGAAAGTTCAACATGCTTGACATTAGGTTTGAGGTTTGTTATTTTAGCAAAATATCTGAAGGTTTGTTATAAAGGAAAAGACTCGATCCTACATATTTTCAATAGAAATACAACTGTCTAAAAAATGCGAGACGAAAGTATTAAAAGAGCATGCGAGGGAGATGGTTTTATTAATGTAATGATCACGAAACAATTTCGTGTGCTCCAAAATGAAGCAAAGTAATTTGGATGCGCTCTTCGATTTTATAGTTTAGTAAGTTTTGTTTGTTGGAGTTGAAATTATTGGAAAATATGTAACAGAATTACGTGTGACTTTTTATTGTTATAAAACCTTATGGCATTAATTTTGTCATGGGATCAAATTGATTATTAAAAATGAAATGTTACATGATGAAATAAAAGGAAGCATTGAACTCACAATAAAATGATGAAAAATGGGCGAACAACGAATTATACGAAAAGAAATGAAAAGAAACGAAAGAATTATACAATTAAATTTTTGAAATTAAATTTACTTTTATAGAATTATCTTCAAAGTGAGTCAATGGAATTATATAAAGGATTAAAAATGTCTGTTACCTCTTTCAATGCAGTTGTTTCTTCTTCTATCAAAAAATTTGTCAAATTTTCCAAACAAAATTGAAATTGAAATTGAAATTTTGGGTTTTTTATAATCCCTACATTTTGATATGCCACAAATTCAAAAATAAATTTTTATATCTATTTATCGTCAGCTAAAATGTTACAAACTCGATCGATTTCTAATAATTTGTACTTTTATTTTTCTTTTGTAATAAATTCAAATAACTTGTCAAACAATTTAACAATTTTTTAGCTTTCCTTTTTACATATTTTATAAAAAACTTTCATTCTAGACTATGTCGATGCTTTTAACAAGAAGTAACAAAAACAACAACAAGAAGTAAAACAAAAACAACAAGAAAAAGTTGAGATGATTATTTATGAAAATTTTCTACGTTGGAATTTAAAAAAGGAAAACTTATAAACAATTTAAACAAAAAAAAAGGCAAACAAAAGTTGGCAACAAATTGTGGGTGCAACAATAACAATAACAACAATGAATAATAACAATAATAATAAAAAAATAATAGTAATAATAATAATAATAATAGTAATAATGTGATATATTGACCACACCTATTTCAACCACTTGATATTTTAGCTGGCGCTTAATTGCAGCACATGGCATAACAAATTTTTTGCCATTTAATTTTTCTTTGATTTTTTGCTGCTTTTCGTTCCATCGTTTGTTATTGTTGTCATATTCTATGTCGATTTAACAGAAAAAAAGAAAACAAAAAAGGAAAAAAACCAAAAAAAAACAAAGCCACAAGATTTAGTTGGAAACAATTTATTTATGGTTTGTTAGCACCCAACTGAGTCATCAAGACTGATGCAACCCAAACCGTAACGATGTACATTTAAATTATATATATATGTATGGCCCAGTATGTTTGTGTATATGTGTATATATTTTTAAGTAGACAAGTCCAGACTTCATCTAGTTAAATGTGTATCTCCCCTCATTTCTCTTCCTCTATCTATCCCTGTCACTCTAACTTAATGTTATGTGTCTCTAAAATGAATTTTTCCAAACGCTTCAACTATTTGTCCAAGTTCATTTGTAAGTTAACAACTTTTATATATAACAGTGGGTGGTATATCATACACATATACATACATACATATACACTTGCATATATATGAATGTGCTTAATGGTGACATGTAAGAAAATTGTGAAATTTTGCCAAAAAAAAAAAATAAATATCTATATATTACTTATTCTACCGTTTGCATAAAAGACAAATAAATTTGCAAATAAAAACAAATATATAAAAAAATTTTGAACAAATTATTTTAAGAAAATTGAAAAAAAAATTTGCAAAAAGAAATACAAAAATTGAAAAGTAGAAAAATTGTGTTTACATGTCGGGCCAAGTTAAAATATTGAACGGTAGTTATTGTGCACCATCAACAGCATTACGAAAGAAACAAAAACCCAAAACCAAAAATCGAAAACCAAAAATCAAATATTAAGAAAAAAAATTGCTACAAGAGTGAGTTTGTTAAACCGTCTAAGCAATCAAAGTGCTTTCATATGTTTCCTTTATTTTCTTTTTTTTTTTGTTGCCAACAATTTGTAGACAATGATAGACTTCAAATTTTAACACGTTGTTAAATTTTGACTTTTCCCTTTTAAATATTACAATAATTGCAGGCTGTTACTATTCCAGTAATTGTTATTGTTGTTGTTTTAGACAAAATTGTTATAAGCTTGTTATATTCTGTCCTTTTTTTTAATTATGTTTCAATGAAACGGCAGACCACCCAGTGTCAAAATTTTCAACAAATTCATTTATTGAACTCAAAAGTAGAAAATGTAAATATAAAAATGAGATAAATATTTTGGAAAAATTCGAATCAAAAAAGATTCTAAAATTCATGCAGTTACAATAAAATGAAAAATATATAAAAAATGTAAAAATTATAAAAATTTAAATGTTAGTGTAAGTCATCACCTCAAGTCATACAATGGATTAAGATGGACAATAATTGGCCATGAGAAGACAGTTAATCAAACAGTTAAACGAGATGATTCCGTGTTTAAACGAAATTTCTCTTAATGTCTCCCCAGGAAACATAAAAAAACAAAAAGCAGGCAAAAATAAAATATAATACAGAAAAAACGAAAAAAGAAAAGTAGTAGAAGCTCAAATGGAAAAGAAGGCAGAAGATCAGAAGATGAAATTCTATTAAAGTAGGTTAAATATTTGAGGGAACCGTTATTTTATACTAACTCTCTTTCTTTCTTTCTCTCTCTCTCTCTCTCTCTTTCTCTCTCTCTCCCAAGACTGTCATCACTCCTTTGGTTCTTGCTCTTTTGTTGCCGTTTACTGGACATTCCATTTTCACGTTTCACCATTTTCTTCCGTTTTATAATTTTTTGTATATTGCTCTCATTTTTGCACTCTCTTGCTTTCAGAGTTTTCTTTTTTATGTATGTTATTTTAAAGCCTTTAATCAAAATGTCTAAAAATCAGACTTTGACACTTTAATAAATTTATTTCTTTTAAATCTTTTTGTACAAAAACAAAAAAGAAAACGAAAATGTATTCTACTTTAGTTTTGTTTTGTTTGTGCACTTTTGTTACATTTCAACTCATCCTTATTTTAATTCTTTACATAATTTTTTTCCTTCTTTTTTGTTTTTTTTTTTTTTGCTTTTTGGTTAAGTTTGTTGTGATAGTTTTGTAATGTTGTGGTTTTTATTCTCATTATTGTAGTTGTTGTTGTTGCTATTGTAAACCAAAACTCCAATAAACTTTTATGTTTTATAATCAACAGCAGCAATAAATTGAAGATGATGAATATCGTTTCAGATTTGTAAACAACAACAACAATGATGACAACATCGAGGACGACTCATTGGAACATAATTTTTTTTTGTCCAGCACGCACATATCACGTTTGATCTATCTCTTAACTCAGCTGGCAAACAAGAATCGAAAAGGCAAAAAAAAATTATTATAAATGAAAAACAAACAGGAAAAAAAAACAAAAAAAAAATGGAAATTTTAAAAGTTGTAAAAGAAAAAGAAAATTTTTAAAGAAAAAAGAAGAAAAAAACCGAAAAAGAAGTCAAAAATAATGTTATGTCAACCAACATCTTACTTCAAAAATATTAACAACAGCATGATTGATTTTTCATGTCAGACCTAAAGCGGACTTTCTAAAATATATTTCATTTCACAGCTATAACAATAATAATAAAAGCAACAATAATAACATCAGCAATAACATTTTAAGTTAATACTATTCTTTGCCATCTTTCCTCTCACTCACTCCCTAAAACATTCTCTTTCTCACAATACCTTAACTTGAGGGGGCCGTTTTAGTAATTTAGGCCGCCCAAAATGTTTGATTCCTTATTGCTTGTATTGCTCTTACTATTATTGTTATTGTTGTTGCTGTTATTACTGCTATTATTGTTATTGTTTATTGTTTATTGGTTTGGTTCATTGACAATGAACAATGTTTGTGTGTCGAAGAATGTTGATTATGTGCTGGATCAATATTCTCATATTATTTAAATACCGTTTAATTTTTATGTTGTTGTTGTTGTTATTGCTGTTGCTGTTGCTTTTAACTTAATTTTGCTATTGGCCATATACATATGGATGAGTATGTATATTTTATGAACGTAACCAAACAAAAAAGAAAAATTATCAAAATTCATATTAAAATTCTTAAACTAACAAAATGTATGAAATTTTCTCTTCGTTTTCTTCTTTTATATTACAAAGAATATACAAAAAAAAAAAAACGACAGCTTTTGAAAAATTTTGATAAATTTCTTATTGGTATAAGAAAATTTAATGAAATTTTTGTTAAAATTGTTGCTTTCTTTTGATTTTTTTATATAAATATTTACTTAAAAAATGTAAGACAAAATTATTTCATTGTTAAATTGTTCGGCCTTGAAGTATGAACTTACCTTATTGAATATGAAAAAACAAAAAGTAAATAAAAAATAAAAAAACAAATTTTTATAAAGAATCAAGAAATGCCCTTGTTAAATACCTTACACTACTTTGCCTTCGACAATAAAAGGTTAAGAAAATAAGAAATATGAATTTTAGAAGAAAGTTCAAAAGTTCATGAGAAATTTTTCTCTTTGCACTTTATACAGCTAAGAGGTAAAGATGTAAATTAAACTAAAGTAAATGGAATATCAAATCTGCTTTCAAAAAATTTCCGATATTTTCTGGACGAAATAAAAGCAAATAACAACTTTTTTTTTGTTTGAAGTAAAGTGCAGAAAAAAGTTTCATACTTGCTCTTCATTTTCATACAGTAGCCGTTAAAGCCATTTTGATGTTAATGCGACAATACAAATACAAATATGGCAAGACATTAGATTGTTCTACAATTGTTATTGTAGTTGTTGTTATTCTCGTGGCAACTTTTGCGGCATTTATGATACGAAAGGAGCCTCCTTTAAGGCTTAAAAATAGCACCAACAACAAACTTAATTTTTATCGTAATAAACTGAGATTTTTATGGTAAGAGATAAATAAATAAAAATTTGCAAAATAGTTTCATAAATTTATCAAACTTAATCGAGAATTTATTGAATTTTGTTTCGTCAGCTTATTGAACAATAAATTTTAAATAAAAAAAGCAAAAAATTGTAGAAATTTTGTTTAGCAAAATATATGAAAATTTTTTAATCATATTTTAATCGAATTTACACTTTTTATCTTTGCTTACTATATTATCTAAAATACTTTATCTATCACATTGATGTCACCTAAGATTCTGCATTTAATACTTAGTGTAAATAACGCTTAACTTTACATATAAAATGTATAATTTTTTAAAAAAGCCTATAATTTAATGAAAAATTATCTTTCAGATAAATAATTGCAGTAAAAGGACTTATGCCTTCAGCTGAAGTGAAATTTTTTTTAACAAAATGGGCTTTACCTTTCAACATTTGTTATATGAAATTAATTTTTCAAATAGTTGCAGATAAATTTATATTTAATTTCTGTTATAAAAATTGACTGTAGTTATTATGAAACGTCTGCTATTAATATTTTCTGCCAAAGGTCATATACAATTGATTTTCACTCGTTTTTTATGATTTCAAGGATTTTTTTCGGTTTATTTAATGACATTTTATATTTGTAATTAAATTATTCCTGCTTGGTTTTTTGATCTCTGGTAATATTTTAATGGTAAAACATTAAAACAAAAGAAACCTCAAATCAAATGTTCATTTTTTTGTAGTAATTAATGTACAATTTTTTATATAGTTATTTTCTATTTTAAAAAAATCAGATGCGCCATTTACAGGCTGTATAGTTTGCTTAAGAAAACATAATTTTGAAAGTTCAATCTTACCTAAAAATTTAGAATCACATTCAGAATATAATTCAGTCAGTTTTAGGCAGTTGCTTATTTCTTTAAAATCAATCTGCATATATTTGGAATGTGTTATCCTTCTTTATGAAAATTCTAGAACAAATGTTTCTGCTGGAAATTTTGTAAAAGAAAAATTCGACCCAAAAATTAAACTTTGACTTTCTAAAATCAAAATTTTCAGTTCAGACGTCAATTTCTTCGAACTCTCAAAAAAAAACATTGCAAATTCTCTATTTTCTTGATTCTTAGTCCAGTTCTGGTTCAGTTAATCCTTTAGTTAAATCTTAGTACTTTTAGTTACGTTTAGTTGATGCTTAACTTAGACCATTTTTTAGTGCGACCAAGATCGTTTTTGTATGATTGTAACTTGGTTTTTACAAGCCATTTACACCTTTCAAAAAAAACTTTTTACGGCTGCAAACTTTATTTGAGAAAAAAAAAGGAAAAAAAAATTTAAATTGTAGGAAAAAAAAGGAAGAAAAAAATTAGCACCGAAAAAGAAAAGTTTAATGTTTACTAAAAACCGCTTAATGTTCTAAAGTTATAAAATTTAATGCTTTTTTTCTTGCTTTTAGGTTTCTCAATGGCTCTGAAGACTTTTTTTTGCGGTGTGTTAATGTTTGCCTTCTTTGACTTTTTTAAATCGTTTTTTGCTTATTCAATTTTTTTTTCCGTTTTTTTTTGGTTTTCTTCACTTTTTTTTCGAAGAACAGCGAACAGTGATGGTGGGTGATAAATGTCTTTTTCATGTTGTGGCATAATATCATATCCATTTTATTATTGTTGTTGTTGTTGTTATTTGCAGTTTTTACTTTCGTACCTTTAGCTTCCGTTGAAATTAGTTATTCACGTGGATGATATAAGAAAAATCTCAAACAAAGCAAAACCAAAAACAAAAAAAAAAGCAAAAACAACAGCAACACTAGTAACAACAAAACAAATAGAAATAGAAATAAATAAATAAGGAATCTTTTAAATGAAACAAAAGACCAAAAAACGAAGGTGAAAAGAGAGAAAAAAACAAAAGTGAACACATTTGCTTGTGGTCGCTGGCTGTCAAAGCGCAGGGACAATTTTTCCAAGCTTCTTTGTTTATTTATTTTTATCCAATGTTCCTTTTTTTTCTGTTCAGTTGTTTTATGTTTTCTGATTTTGTCGCCCATATAAACCATTTAAAAAACACCCAGTCAACCAGAGGGCAAACCGTGATTCCTTGTATCTCAACTTAATACCTTCTTTTTGTTTTTTTCTTTGATTGTTCGCCACTTTTACTTATCTTACACTGAGCGCTTATTCACTCACTCACTTATTTATGGATTCACTCATTGACTTACACATTTCTCATACATTCATTCATCCAGAGTCTGTTTGTTTGTCCGTCTGCGTTTCCGCCTAACTATCCATCCGTTCGTCATTTCAGTTGGCAGTGTAATAAATATGTGATGCATGGCAATATAATTCTGCCTGTTGTTGCTGTTATTATTGCCATTACTGTTGCTTTTGTTTTAATGATCGTTTCAAACAAACTAAAACATATGTAAAAATATATGCTATTACAGTCTGTCCATATATAACTATTTAGCATATATGTATATACAGGAGCAGAATATTTACTTTTTGTTTTGATTTAACTATTAAAACAACAGGAAAATATTTTGGTTGAGGTGTTCGGCAATGGTTGCAACAGCAACGGTAGCATTGTCTGTTGCTGTTATTGTTGATGATAATGTTGGCCTCAATATTATTATTTTTGTGGATTATTTTGCCGTTATTCATTTACATTTTCAGTATTTAATTTTTATGCCGAATTTTACATTTTCCCATTTTTTCTTTCTTTCTTTATTCTATTTTTTGAAATGCCAGGTTTTTGTTCTTAATATTTCTTACATTTTTCTTATTTTTGTCGTGTTTCTATTAGCTATCATGGGGCTGATGATGATGATGATGATGGCAATGATGTTGTCTTGCGATTATTACACTATTTTTTCTTTTTTATTCTTCCATAATACAGTAATTACAACTTTCTTTTATTTACCATAAATTTATTATGGCAAATGAAATTACTTTAACTGAAAGTATTCTGGCACATTTTTGATAAGATTTAAGATTTTATGGTGTTTAATATCGCCATATACAACCTAAGGCAACTAATATTACTTGATTTGTTTGGCTCAAAAATTTACAGACAAAAGTTTGCTATTTTAGGTTCATCTATTCAAAAACATTCATCATTCAAACTTTGGCAAGATTATGCCCATTAAACTCAATGAATGTTTTCTAAAATACTTTAAAGAGATTTCTTTTCGTTAAAAAAACATATAAATCCTTACACTTAAAACCCAGTCGTTATTAAGGTCTTCCTTAATTTTTAATAATATTTTTACAGAAATTATTCCACAAGTGCGTTACTTTCTTTTTATATAAGAAATTTGTAATTTCTTTTAGGGCAAAATTCCACTTTATTTCTTTCTCTTGTAAATATATTTTTAAGATAATTTCCATATTTTCTATTTAATTTCAATTAAATAACATTTAGCGTTTTTAAAAGTCGTTTTACAAGTTAACTAAATATTTCAGAGGCGTTTAGTTAGCATCAAAAATCATACATGGCCATTATACATATATGTATATAAAGTTAAATGTAATGCCACAACCACTAAAGTTGTCTTAAAAGCTTAATGGCTTTGTTTTATTTGGAGTGTTTTTAATGTGTACACTAAACAAAATGAATAAAAATGAACACAAATATAATTAAAGAAGTCCAATAGATACAAAAATCTAATATCAGCAACAACAACAACAACAGGAAGAAGAAGAAATGCAATAAAATGACAACAACTCTTTAAAAATGTAATAATTAACTTGTACACGTTAATGAACTTAACAGAAAAGTAAAAAAAAAAAAATGTGGCGCAAAAATGTTTTGCTGTATCAAAAACTAAAAAAAAAGGCCGCAACAATTGAGATTGTGGCCTTTAGCAACATGTTGCTGTTGAACACATATACTTATGTGTACTCTAACCATTGGATATTGTTATAATAGTCATTGAGCTATTATTGTTGTTGTAGTTGTTATTGCACTTATTGTTGTTGTTGATTATTTTTCTATTTTTTCAAATATGGTTGAGAGAAAATGGCGTCAACACTGTTTGTTTGGATTTTTTTCATCTCTGTAAAATAATCTTAACTTAGAGAAGCACATACATACACGAACATACTTTTCATATAACACATTATGAAGGAAATGAGGTTGTTTTCGTGTTGTTGACAATCTAATTATTACAATGAAAAGACAAAAAAAAAAAACGAATCAACTTATAAAAAACATGTTTACAAGGAAATCTTAAATATCCTACAACATTTTTTCCAATGATTGCAAAATTTAAAAACTTGGAAACAATTTAATTTGAAAAAATTTATTATATGGAAAAAGTTTCCAAAAAAAATTAAACAAAACTGCAAATTTGCAGTGTAATTTGAAGTATTTTATGGAATTTTCTTAAGTAAAATTTTTTTTCGTGAAAATATGGCCCTAACAAGAAGAGTAACCTTAAAAAGCAATTTCTTCGATCTAAAGCAGTTCGAGTTTGCGCTGGAACATGCCCGGTTGGTAAAGTACGTAGAAATATCTCAAAAATTAATTCTGATATCTTGATTTTAAAAAATTGATGGCAAGATGAATCCAAAATAGTCATTTCGAATTAAACAACAATTTTTGGAGTGTACAACGAAATGCTAATCTAATTCAGATATTCCATATAAATTTATTACCATATGTAGCTTATACTCAGGGTATACATACATAAATTAATATGAAAAACTTAAGTCTTGACTGATTGTAAAATTTTGTAAATTATTTTATTAAAATGGTTGCTTCCCTAACTGTATATATAGTTGTATAAGAAAGAGAAACATCTAGATAGAGAGAAAAGGAGTGATAGAAAAAGATATCAAGTAAATTTTATCTGAACAAGTGATGCTAAACAGAAAGTTATAGTTGAAACACGTATTCGAGAAAAGTTCAAAAAGGTTTGTATGTGCAACAATAAAACTCAAAAAAATCTTGATATATCTATTTTGCTTGGTTAGTTTTTTATCTTTAATGTTTTTTTCTATGAAATTTTATTACATAATTTAATTTAGAGTAAAGTTAAAGCATATAAAATGATTTTATTTGACTTGGGCGAAATCTTTAATGCACACATTTTTAAAAATAAAAGCAAACTTCTTTAAATATTTTTCGAGATTGTGAAAGTTTTACTAATAGCACTCATAATGACATTAATCACAATTCAGCTTTATAAGCTTAACTCTTTCCTTAAGAATTTTTTTAGTTTAGACCTTTGAAGGTTATTCTGAATGGCTATAGTTATCTTGCCACGGTGAGAGGTATTTTGTGAAACAGTCTTAATTAGACCTTTGAAGTTGTCTGAAAATTATTTACAGCTACTTTAATTTTTTACATTCTTTACTTTACACTTTGACTTTACATGGAATTTTTGAAAGGTCATTTCGAGTAAATTTTAATAGATCCCAATGCGGGGATGAGAGAGACACCTACTCAGTAATTATCAGAGTTTCGAGAAAGTGTTGAACTTTTTACAGCAATTTAAATTTACTTAAGTTCTTTACATTCATTACTTTGGGAGGCTTATGAAGGCACTTCCTGAATAAATAATCTGAATCTGTATTTCTTAAAAGTCATGATTAGGTTTTTAAAATAATTTTCACATTTTTTACAGTTTTCAATTTATTTGTAATTCTTTACGTTTTCCTTTAAGTTTTCATTTTACTCTTACAAAATATACTTTTTTTTACTTAGTCTACTTTAAACTTTACTTTGTATTCAGTATCTGAAAATATATATTAAACGGATGTAAATGAAATAAAAATATGAAACTTTCCACTTAATAAACAAATATTAAAAAACATAAATAAAGTTAAAGCTTAAAGTTTAAAGTTATTTAAATAAATATTTGTCATAACGATTAGTCATGCACACGATTATTTTCTCAATTAATTTTAATGAATTTTTGTTGACGTTAAACTTTATTGAATTATTTATTTAATTTAATGTATTTTTTATTACAAAGTTTTCACTTTCAGTTACCACAAATACCTAGAAATAAGTCGAAAGTATAAATGTTTTTAATAAACATTTTTATATAACATGCAATACGCAAAAAACATGCAAACAAATTAAATCGCTGCGATAGACATGACGTTACGTCAAACAAAAAACCAAAAAAAAAAAAAAAAAAAGAAAAACAGAAAACTAAGAAAAAATTCGTTCAGAATTTGTTGGTCAAATAAAATTGTGCCAATTAATTCACGCAGGTTCAGGGTAAAGGTTAAAGGACAAACATTTAACGAAAAAACGAAAAATAACCATAACAATAACAAAATCAAAGAATTTATGCAATTTATAAAGAAAATTTCTATTCTTATGATTTTTATTAAAAGGGTTCGTAAATTTTCTGAAAGCTTTCTCCCCACAAACAAAAAAAAAAAGCAAAAAGAACAGAAGTAAAGGAAAAGGTAAATTTAATGGATTTTTTATAGCCATGCACCCTCAAGTAAAAAGTCCATTGAATTTGTTTGCCAAACCTTCTGCAGTCGCTACAGAAAAATCAATATCTTTGATGAAGCTTTTCAATAATCAAACAATACCGAACTGATTTAGATTTATCAAACCGTTTGTCTTTTTATGGCAAAATTTACAATTTCAAAATTTAATTTCAAATTTGATAAAAGTATGGCAGACTTTTCCACGAAATTTTAAAAATATACCAAATCGGTTGCTGAGCATAATTTCAGTAAAACCTAAATTGTGATTTCAAATTACTCTTTCCAAAATTCCCAAAACTGAATAAGAATTTATCGTCAAGATTATTCTATTTCAAAAGTTTACCTCTAATTAAATAAAACTTTCAGACGTTTGTGCATTTTTTTTCTATTTAAAGAAAATCGTAATTAAGTGTTAGTAAATAAATAATTATTAATAATAAACACGCAAACCGTTGACTTTAGATTGGTCACCCTTAAAATAATATAAACAAATTAACACTTGAATTTCAATGGTATAATAAAAATTAAGAACGGAACTTGCAAAAAAATTTATATTAAAATATTTAAATTGGCAGCGTTGGTGGCATATTAAATACGTAAAACGTCTTTTAACTTTAGAATGAACACAAAACTAAAATTATGCAAAATTTTTACGTTAGATTTTATTCGATATATCGCTTATTATATCGATATAAAAAGTTCATGATGATCCATTTTTTAAAACCAGCCTCTTTTTCTTCCTTCTATCGCCAACCGTATAATAAATTTTCAAAGGTAAATAGTTTTGATCCAAATTTCGTACCAAGATGTCAGAAGGGGCTTGTGTATGGCCTCGAAAAATTTTATTTCCTTAATTTATAGGGCATAATTGATCAATAAGCCAAAGTAGCATCTAATTGAGAGGAGGCCCTAGACTTTATTAATTTATTGAAACCAACGGGATTTATTCTTAGACTAAGTCAGATTTTACAATTCAAAAATTACGATTTGGGACATAAGTAAAATTTATGCTTGGACAAAAGTATTGAATCGATAAACCTCCTTTAGTTTAGTTTAAAAAGAGAAGAAAGAAGCTTAAAACGAAAAGCCCAAATAATAAATAAGGCAAAAAAGGAAATGGCCATAAACACTTAATTATCAATTCACTTAGACAGTTAGTGTCAGTTCATCTGGTAATTATATAGACAATAAGTAAAATATTCAAACAGAACACTTGTTTTACGCGTTTTGTATTGGCCTTAAGCTAATAAATAAACATTTGAACAAGTCAATATTAACATGGTAATCTCAAACGTACATACTATGCCAAGCATGTCATAACTCCATATATCATTTCGATTTGAATTTTCGTTTAATGGTTTTCGTTTTGATACAGAAAAAGAAAATTATGAAAATGTTGAAAAATGAGTTAAACTAATAATACAATATGAAATATATAATTAAATGGTATAAATTGTTTGTATTGTTTGTATAATTACTATTATTGCAATTATTTAAGAGTTTGTCACGCCAACCAACCAAATAATGATTAATGTTCACATCTCCTTCCTCTTTTTTATTTCTTTTACAATTATTATTAGTACTATTAGTTAGGCTTTCTTTGCGTAACAATAAAACCATCAGCGACAATTACAACTAACATGAATCATTTAAACTTGATGCCAGTTTAAATTGAGTTGTTGTTTGTTCGTTTATTTACTGGCTGAATGAACTCAAATATTGCTTTCATGGTGAGATTGTCTATTACTGGGCGTGTGTACGTGTGTGTGTGTGTGTCATAACAGAGGTAGCAATAGAAAAAAACAGCAACAGTAACAATAACAATACAAAAATGCAAAAACATCAATTATTGATACAATGTAAACACTTTATTAAGTGAAGTCCATTTATAATTTTTGTGATCATTAGAGTTAACTATTTAATTGCAAAATTAGCACGGGGAAAACCAACTTAAAGGATAAATGGAATGTTTACTAAAGAACCTGCTATTAGGCCGGAAGAATGTTAACAACTTACGGACAAAAGGACAAACGAGTAGACAGACAGACCTATCTAAATCGATTAAGAATTTGATGTTAATCAGGTACGTATATACTTATAACGGTCTTGGACGCTTCCTTTAGGATGTTATAAGTATAATGTTACAAATATAATGACTCTCAAACTCTAAATGGTGGATACAAAAAAGTGAAAAGAGCATTTTAGGAGCATTATTCTTCCAAAGCCTGATATTTCGGAGTATGAAAAAATTTCTTGCTTCATTTTATTGTTTGTTTGTTTGTATGTTTTTATTATTTGAGTTTCTTCTTATTTTATTAGTAGCTGCGATTTATCACAATTTCTTTACACAGCAAAGTGCACAAATCAAATAAAAGTAACACCAACATTTAATTGAAACAAACAAAGTAAACTAAACTAAACTAAACAAAACTAAAAAAAACTGTGGCACAAAGAATTGCAACAAAAGTAGCAATAACTAAAATCATAGCCATCATTATAAACAACAGAGAAAAAATTAGAAAAAAACAGTGGAAGAGATAAAGCAAATAGAAGAAGAAGGCAAGCACACAAATTGGTCTATAGTTAAAAATTGAAAACAATTTTGTGACTTTGTCACCTTTCTGATTGTTGTTATTGTTGTTATTACCATTCTTGTTAATGATGTGATTGTTGCTTAGTTAGTTTGGTTGCTTACATGAACAAGAATAAGAAAAACAATCATTTTAATCATTAAGTTTAAATTGCTAATGTTGTCCATGTTGTTGTTGCTATTACTCCTTTTTTCGATGATGATTTTTCTACTAACCTTCTAAGCGTATATTTTTTAATCATCATCATAATTGAAAGAAATGTTAAATTGACACACACAAAAAAGGAAAAATCAAAACCAAGAAAAAAAATAACAAACAGAAAGACAGACAGACGGACTTAAATTAAATAAATAACAAGTAAAATCGAAAAATAAGGGAAACTGTCCTTTCTTCTACTTCTTTTGCGGCTTCTTCTTATAGCTTGCAACACGTGCTGAAATTTTTCACGCTACAAAAAGAAAATGAAGTCACCTACAGAAAAAAAAGTTATATTAAATTCACATAAAAAATTTTTTTTGTTAAGTTATTGTTATTGTTGTTTTTATTCTACTTTAAGTACTGCATTTGTTTCAGGAAGAAGAAGAAGCACATTAAGAGCAATCTTAATTTATCTAATTTGAAATCAACAAAAAAAAACAAAGAAATTGCGCTTTTTGGCTTCTAAATGGCGAACTAAAAACAGAATTTAAAGTTGAGTAAAACTTGTACTTAAAAGTTAAAAGAAAAGTAAGAAGTACAAAAAGAAAGAAGAAGAAGTGGAAGTTTATTTTTATTTATACAAAAAATATAAAGACGTTCAAATAATAAAAGCACTAACAACAAGTCATCACAACAATAGCAACAAATCTTGTCAACCGTTAGTCTAGAAATGTCAACTGAAAACATTCGTTTACGTTATTCAAGCAACTTAAATAAATATAAGATAAAGAGAGATAGAGACACACTCATAATGAGAGAAGCAAAGACAAATAGACAGATATATATACAAATGGGAAAAAAGTGGGAAGGAAGAAGTGTTGATGTTAAAATTCTTCAAATTGATTGTCTTTAAGTGTCATATTATTCTTGTCAATCTAACTAAACACAACTAAACACAAAAAAAGCATTCAAAGGTATCAATAAAAACAACAATAACAATGACAACAACAATAACAACAACACCTACGATATTTTGAAACAAATGAATGATGAATGAAAATTGTTAAACAAATTCCGTTTGGTTAAAGTGAAGGCGAATATAAAGGCAAAAAGAAAGAGAATACAAACTTTAAAAAAAATCACAAATAAATAAAATATTTTAAATATTAAAAAAAATAAATAAAACATTAAAAAAAATTATATAAAATTTGTTTTATCCGAAAGTGGAAATTTATATTTAAAAGCGGCGCCAAAGCAAATTTAGTTTCTTTCACTTCACGTTCTCCGACTGAGTATTACAACATTTCTTGAGCCTTTAATACTTCCTTATTTCTTCTACCTCTTCTTGTAATTGCTTTTCTTCCGTGTTCCAGCTTTCCCCTTTCTTTCGTCATTTCTCTCTCAATATTTTTCTATTTCTCTTCGTTTCTTTTATTTTTAACATTTTTGCTGCTGTTCTTGTTATTGTTACTGTTTATATTTGGCTTATTTATTAATTGTCATCAGCAAATGTTATTGCTTCCTTGTTAACCGTGAACAATTGAACTCTACATATAAACTATCTAGAAAGGCCAAATTATCACAAAAAAAAAATAAAACCCAAAACTTATTTTGAAGCGTGCTTTCTTCTCTCCGCCAAAAGAAAGGGAGAATCCTTTTTTTGGCTTGCACTTCATGTCATTTAGTTTATAGACGTGCTGTATAACTGTTAAATTGTTTAACTGTTTACCTTGCCATCACAATGGCCAACAATAAATGGTTGTTACTATTGATGTCGACCATTGATGTTCCTTTCGTTACACGTTTTACCTCACTTTCCTTTTAAACTACCAATTAAACAATTTACTGAGCTTATATCCGTTAATTTATTGCAATAAAATTCAATGTAAGAAAAGCTTCAAAAAAACAAAAAAATGGTTGTTCAAAAAGTTGATAGAAGTATGAAGAAGAAGAAGCTGCAGATTTTACTAAACTAATTCATTGCAATTTCGTCCTGCTGCCCACTTAAAAAGCAAAAATTATTTGAAAATGTTGTTTCCAATTTTCAATAAAATCACAATATTTTAGTAATATTTCTCTGCCAAGACTTTATTACACAACCTAATTGTTATATGTAACTGTTAAAGTTCATTTAATTTTTATGCAACATTTTGTTTCGCTGCTTCTGATATTATTGTTGTTGCTTTTTTACTGTTATTGGTTATATTTATGTTTAAATGTTTTTCAAAACAAATCATAAATCTATCCAGTATTTTTATGAGAAGAAGGTGAAATAAAATTCATTGGCACTTTAATATATGACTTTAGGCTAAAGAAATGCTTGTAGAAGTTTTACTACACACATTTATAAATTTATTATTGATTAAAATTTAATTTTTTTGTAAAAACTTTTTAAAATTCTTCAATTTTATATTTTGTCATTTATTTATTGTTTCTTTATCACTAATTTTAAAAATTATCTAGAAAAATAATTAATTTACTTAAATAAAAATTAAGTAATTAATAATTCAGTAATAATTAAGTAATTATTAATTAAATAACTAAATAAGTAATTAAGTAAATAAATAACTAAGCAATTATTAAAGACTCATTATATACTTAACCCAAACTTTAGTTTATAAATAATTAAAAAATATATAAGTACTCTGAATATTTGTGAAATTTACCGTTATTTTTGTTGTTGTTTCTGCTTTATTATTTGTTATTTGTGTATCTTGTTCTTTATTGTGAATGAAATGAAATGGAATGAAGTGCAACTGATTGTAAGATCGTAAATTTTCAAGTGATTAAAACGATAACTGAAAAAAACAAAAAAAAAAAAAGAAGTAGAAAATAAATAAATAAAAATGAAAATTATGGGAATTTTAAGTTCAATATTTTAGCAAAAAAAAAGCAAAACAAAATAAAAATACTACTTTAAACCGCAAATTATTGAAACAATAAAATAACTCAAATGAAACTCAATAATAAAAATAAGAAGACTGAGAAAAAGATAAAGATTATAACTAAAGCTACATGGAGAATGCATCAGATAATTGTAAGTCGCTGATACCAAAACTATAAACAACATGACCATGAATTTATTTTAAAATAATAATAATAATAATAATACCAACAACAAGAAGAAGAAGAAGAGGAAAAACTAAAAAATGGAAAATAAAAAGCGATTATTATTGAACAACTAAAGATGTTAAGTTTAAAAAGGCTTACACTAAAAACTTGGCAATCAAACTAGCAGAGAAATAGGGAAGGCCGATACAGAAAGAAAGAGAGAGAAAGAAAAGTACTGTATTGGAGTTTTATTTATTTTGAATAAATTCTTATTATAATTCTCATACGAATGGCGAATATTTAATGTCTTAATAATTTCTCTTCATCTTCTTTTTGTGTTTTAAATTTGAACTCTTTTCAATATTTCAAACCGCATGATCAACTTAAGTTTACTAAACATTTTCATTTGCATTATATTTGTAACACTCTACTTCTGGCATAAAATCAATATGAACAATCTGAATCCATAAATCTGAAGTGAGCTTAAAAAGGTCTTATAAATTTTGTTATGTCTATTCATTCAAGTTTATAAATCTATTTGTCCATCGAATTGATTACCAATGAAATTTTCAATGAAATTAAATCAATAGGCATATTTTAAGGCACAGCTAATAATTAAATTGAAAATGTTTAGCAACGAAATTTTATTCATAATAATTTTTCATAAATTTTTTATTAAAGCAAAATCAATTTTTTAAGAAAATATCATAATAAGAATATTTAATATTACTGGAAGTCATTTGTTAGTTATTTGATCAGCCCATAACTTGAATTTTGTAAAAATTATTATGTATGAATTTTTTATGTGTCTTAATGACTTTTATTAACAAATTCAGTTAAATACTCAGTGTTAAATCTTGAAATGGTCATACAATGATTCAATATGAATCCTTTTGCCTCTGTTTTACAGCAAAAAAAAAGCAAAAATTAGTCACAATAACAACAGCAAAACAAAATTTTGCACCTTACTTTGTACGCACACACATACACACATTTATAAGCGTTGATATGCCATCTGTAGGCAACAAACATTAATTGGCAACCAAGTGAATCAGAAAACAAAAAAAAAAACAGTAAAAATTCAGCCAATAAAATAAAGTAAAAATTGTTTATATATATACGTATATTTTTTTCATATTTTTGTATTAGTTTTTTAAGTTTTTTTGCGTTAGTAATTCAATTCCTATAATTTGCATTTAATGCCTTAATACATCATCGTCTGTGGCGTTTCCGTCGCCGTCTTCATCGTTATCTTCATTGTCGTTCTTGTTTTTGTTATTGTTATTGTTGTTGTTAGTGTTATTGTAATTGCTGTGGCCATTGCTGCACTTACATTTGCCATTTTTTGTACCTTTGTTTTTGTTTTTTTTTTTTGCTTTTTTTGGCGCGTCTCTCTTCGTTGTGATTTTCACTTTAAATTATTTGATTTTAATTTGTTGCGTAATTGATGGTTATCAAATATTGCCGTTTTGTTTTTGTATTTGATGTAATTGTTATTGTTATTATCATTATTATTATTATTTGTTTTTTAATACCAACTACTATTAAAACGTTCTCTTGCCTTGTAGCTGCTGCCTTTATTCACTAACAATCCAACCAAATCAACTTAAATTAAGTCAGGTTAACTCAAAATCAAATCAATGTGCTATCATATTCTAAATGATCACTTAAGGCCAAATAACTTATTACTTGACTAACTGACTTACCTTTACTCTAAACAAACTGTTTTTAGCCATTTTGCTCTGCTGCTTTGCTTAGCTTCCTTTCCACCATTTTACTATTTATGATCATTAATTTATATATATATATATATACTTATATTAGTGTTGCTATTAATGTTATTGTTGTTTTTATTATTATTAGTATTATTATTATTAGGTTAAATGATCATGTAGTTAAACAACAACTGGTTAATCATAAAAAATTATGAGCATTTTTATTATCATTATTATTATTATTATCATCACTATTATTATAGTTAATATTGCTTTTTATTACTAGCAAAATGAACCAACTAATAATAAATTAATATTTCTGAGAGTGTTATTTTAAAAAAATAAACGCAAATCGGAATTTGTTTGTCTGTTTGTCTGTCTACATTACAACTATATTATTATTAAGATATAAAATTTATTAAGAGAGTTTGAACTATTTTACAAAAAGAGAAAGAAAAGAGGAAAGAAGAAGCATATAGGAAAATTTCTACTGTAAAAATTTCTTTCAAAAGAAAGCATTGGAAGCCCTACAAAGTGTACACATTCTTGATTAGCCCGCAAATTCTGAATCGATTTAGATATATCCGTCCGTCTGTCCATTCATCTATTTGTCTCTGTGTTGGCTACATTTTCCTGGCCATAAAAACTAATATGTCAAACTTAACTTTGGCAGAAACATTGACAGGTTAGATATAGAAAATATGCCAAATCGGTTAAAGGACACGCCCACAATGCAACATCAACTAAGAACTTTAAAATAAAATTTAATGGTTTTTTGCATATTACTTCCAAACTGTAAGAGATAGAAAACAAAAATTTTGTATAAATAGTAAGGCCATTGGTTTAAAATGTTTGTTCAAAAATCATACTAAATGGCCACGTCTACGCAAAATTATATAAAATATCAAATTTTCACTGTTTCGTGTTTATGTTTCTATTGATAATCCAAAAACTGAAGCGGTCTCAGTATCGTAAAATCATAGTATTTACATAGTGGATATTTGAAGTTAAATGTTAAATGAAGATTGTAAAGGAAAAAATTCAGCATTACTTTATTGCCCACATGTTTGTCTGTCAGTTTGTCTGCGGCTCTGAAGCTATTTTAAAAATTATTCTGCAAGCTATAACAATTTGTTAAATTTATTCTTACGCATAGAAAATCTGCGTGAATTTTTTTTCCATTTTATTCTCACAAATATTTTTGGAGTAATTATTTGAAAAGGCAAGTAGCAGAAGAAATTCCTGATAATTTACAAGAAAATAGTATTGATTAAGCCAAAACCATAAAAACTCGATTAATTTATCAAAAACGAAATATATTTTCTGCAGAATAAAAAATATTCGATATTTAATAAATTAATTGAAAAATTTTTTTATGCTTAATTTTTCCTCTACTTCTTTTGCCCCTTTCTTTTGACTTTAGAAATTTCTTATTTATTATTGTAATTATTATTAATAACTGTATTAAAGTGGGCAGTACAACAGAGAAATGTAACTTCCCACCCCCTTTCTTCCACCCACCATGAGCACATAAAAATAAAAAATAAGCAAGAGTATCAAAAATCTATAATTAAATTATAAATAATATGCGTGCCATACATTTTAATTAGTTTCTGATGATGATGATGATTTTTCAAAGTAAACAAACAGAACTCAAGTAAAAATCAAAACCGTTATCCTTAATATTTTTATATTTTATATACAAAATGAATGAGAAGAAGAAAAAAGAAAAGTAAGAACCACCACAAGTAACTCAAATGAAAAATTGAGGTCAAAGAAAACAAAGGAAACGTAAGACATAAATGAAAAAAAAAGCAAATGTTAAGGGCTTTCTTTGCTTTACAAATGTTTAAATGTATCATAACATAGTACAACATATGGATCATAAGTTTGCATGCGTAGGCAGAAATCTGTATAAAATTCTTAAAAAAATATCAAACAAAGAAAAAAAAAATTAAGGAAAAAAATTTAACGAAAAAAAACATGACAAAAGTACTACACGAAAAACATGTCAAGTAAATAACTCTTTGATTATGCCTTCTGTCCATTTGATCTATACTTTTCGTCTATTTGTTCATCAAAGATTCCTATGAAAAACGCGGCAGATTCCGATACTGCAAATATTTTACTATAATTTGCCACGTAAACAATAAATTTTACCTTAAGAAATCATAGAAATAAAAATGATTAATATTACTTCAATTTTATGATCATTTATAATTTCTTATGAAAATAATTGAAAACCAGCGGCTAATTTAAGTAAAAACTAGTCCAAAAACTTAATTTTGAAAACTTTTATTTTTCCATCGGTTTCTCATGAAAAAATTTTAATGAATTATAAGTTTTTATATTAATTTTTGTTAGATTAATACCTCTAGAACCATTGAAATTTAAATTTGGACACTTCCAGTGTAAATTCAATTAAAAAATTTTTTTGTTATATTAAAACAACATATAAGTTTTTTATAGTCATCATCATTATCGTTATAATTATCCTTAAATACTAACATAATGATAATTTGGCATTTTATATATTCTTCTTCTTTCTCGTTTTGGTTTCTTTTAAATTATCTTTATCTGTAACTTATTCTTTATCCTATTCATGCGTTTTTACCTTTCGTTTACATATGAAAAATTGAATGTTTATACTCTGGTAAACAACACGTCAACACAGTGACGCCCTGTAAAAAAAAAGAAATAAAAGCAAATCCCCCTCTCCCTCCCCCACCACCAAAACCGTAACAATAAGAATAAGAGAAGCAAATGGAAACTAAAACATTAAATAATTGTTGGTTGCTGGGCGCAGAAAATCTCTCCATATAAGCATAACACGTACGCCTTAAGTTACAACATAGTAACAAAAACAAAAAAAAAGAACCAACCAAACAAATACTAACCAAATAAAAAGAAAGGCGAAAGAGATAGATAGAGGTTTAAACATAATGATAAGATGACCCAGCACAAAAAGTAAATTTTAAAAAAGAAAAGTTATATAAAAGTTATACAAATAAATAAATAAATAACTGGGCTGGCAGCTATTTCGATTCTTACCCGGTCATACTAATTATTTATTTTAAAACCACTCCAACCCATCAAACTGACAATTGCCCAAAAAAACGAAAAAAAGAACAGGCAACAACAAAATATATTAAAGAAATGTAAGAAAATTATAAAAACGCTATAAAACGATCAAAGCATTACATAGAATAGAGAAGAAGAGGAAGAAATTCACAATAAAGTTGACGGAAAAAGCATTTTGGATGTTATAAATGAATCCCTTTATATCTATAACTTCTTGCATTCTCTGAAATGTTCACGTATGAATTGCATCCTCATCATCAAAATATATATCAAGTATTACAACAAAAATAAGGATAATATTTTAAATGACACTAAAATATTGTAATTATATTTTGCACTATATTATGTTTTGTAACTTTATGTTACGTTACGTTACGTTATGTTACGTTACATTACGTTATGTTATGTCACGTTGCGTTACGTTATGTCACCTTACGTTATTTTACATTATGTAATGTTACATTGTTATGTTATGTTACATTACGCGACGCTATATTACCTTACGTTACGTTAGATTAAATTATGCTATGTTGTTACGTTATGTTACGCTATGTTATGTTACACTATATTATGTTATGTTACGTTACGTTACTTTATGCTATTTTAAGTTATATTCCATATTTATTTAACCATACAAATGTGAACTTTACACTAAATAAATAAAAGCTCACAAATACCTAAACACATGAATGCAAGAATCAGAGAAGTCGGACTTGTGATTTTAATTGTCCTGAAATTAAAATTTAAAAAAATTTACAAATACACCAAATGAAATCCCATGAATTTTTCCATTAATTAAAGCTTTAAGTTTGTAGTAAAAAAAAATGCAACCTATAAGCGGCTGACAATAAAAATACCATCAAAAGAGAAAATCCAAGAGGAGTGAAGTACAGTGTGCCGAAAGAAAGGTAGACTATGATAATAATCATGATAATGATGATGATAATGATAAGACTAAATAAGAAATTTGTAATTTCAGTTATGATTGAATGCTAAATATTTTACATATATATATCTTATTTCTAAAATCTTTCTAGTAAGATTTATTTGAAGTATTCTTTATAAAAATTCAATTTATTAATTAAAAAAGTTAAAAATTGATTGAACTAATATTGATCATTTTTAGTAAGCAATTCTACATTGCCCAAAATGATAAAAAGATAAATCTCTCTCGAAATTTTTTATATGTTACATATAATTTTTTAAATTTAATCTACTTCGTAGTAGAATTTGTTGCAAAGTACAGAAAGATGGCATGTCTTGACAAGCAGACAGGCATTTATGCTTATATAGACAGTGTCAAATACTGTGGGCGTGAGTGCAACAAACATAAATCCAACAACAGCAATAACATCAGCAACGCTCGAATGTTTAAGCACAAATGTATATAAAGGAAACGAGAATAAAAAAGTAAAGGAAACAACCAAATTTAATGTTAGTCAAGGAACAGTGAAAAGTGAATACAATGAATCGCTTGAATCATTTTAAATGTACACACCCAGAAAATTAACGGCAACAGGTACAAAAACTGAAACGTCAAAAAAGAAGCAAACCAAATGAAACAAAACAAATCAAAAAGTAAATAAAACTTTTATAAACACTCATACAGACAGGCAGACAGACATATTTATAGATAGATATTAACTAAAGGACTGGTATAATTTAAACGAAGAGTAGAACAAACAAAAAAAAAACACGCACATCTCGTATGTAAGTTGTAATTTTCACTTAAATCTTCAATTATAGTTTATTATATTAAATAATGGAGAAGTACTTAAAATGTTTAATTCCTAATTTTTGTGCACAATATTTTAAGTTGTTATAATTTCAGTTATATTTTATAATGACCTTATTAATTTCTAAATTACGTAAATTATATTAAAGTGCTAGAAAGTAAATGTAATATAAAAAAAAGTAGTATAAACAATTTATCTGCTTGAATTATAGTACTTAATTAACACAATTAATTAATTAAATTTTTATTTTGCTGTTCCAAGAGTCCATAATTATTTTATGGTAAAATTTTTTTTTCTAAAATGAATGGACTCGCGTAAAATTTTTCTACTAAATTTTAAGGAAATTTTTAATTAAGTACATTTATTAGAGCGTGGTTTTTTTCTTGTTTTTTTTTTTTAGAAATATTCTTTTTGTTGCAAAAAACGATTAATGATACCAAATACTAAACTATATTTCTGGCAAAGTCCTATATATTAGAACTCTGCATGAATTTCTGTCATAATATTTGCACATTTCTTTACATACTCAAACATTTGTTTGTCATGTTTCATACGTTTCATATGAAGAGTAATTTGTGGTTTTTTTTTTCTCTTATTTTTTTTCTTTAAGATTAATATTGATGAATGATCAAAGAAAGAAATCGACATGATTTATAATGAGATACAATACACACCCATTTGTAAAAACACATGCTAAAAATGAAAAAATAAAAATAAAAACCAAAAAGAAAAGAAAATTGTGTAAATAAATAAGTAAATAAAAAAAAAACATTATTAAAATGCGTGAATTTCATTTAAGTTCACCTCTGTAATTAGAGAAAGATAGAAGGCAGAAAAGGCAGGAAAAATTATATCGATATAAATTTTTTTTAAACATGAAAAACAAAATTTTTTTCAAATTAAAAAAATTGAAAAAAACTCTTTTTTTTTAAATTTGTTATGCGTGTTTGGTTGTTTCTGTGTTAACAATTTGAGGCATTACCCTAAAGCACATTTATGTCACATTGTCGCGCATTAATTACAGAAATTCTTTTAACAGATACACAACGGTTATAAAACTTATAAACAAACACATGCACAATGCAAAAGAAAGTGTTTATTCTGATTTTGTTTACTTTATTTCATCTGCTTGAAATTTTTTTTTTTGGTTAAACAAAAACTGAAAGCAAAAAGCTCTCTGAAAGGTGGCTTAAATTAGCGTGATTCGCTTTTATGCTCTCTTTTCTTAAATATTACTTTTGGTTTTTTGGTTTTTTGCTTTTTGTTTTTTTTTATGTTTTATTTTGTTTTAAGATTTAAGGACAAGAGATTTTTTAATAACATGGCCACACCATGATTTTTACATATGTTTCACTAGATATAATTTTCTGTCTGTCTGTCTGTCTATCTTGTACTTACCTTTCATGTTACAAGCAGAGACACACACACACACACACACACACACAGAAAACACGAAATTAATTCATTTTCTTTTATTTTAGTTTACTTTTTTTTGAGGAGCGTGCACTTAAAATATTAAGCACGTATGTGTTTTTGGTGTTTGAGTTTGTTTCTTCTTTCTTTCGTTTTTTTTCTCTTTTTTTTTTTTTTTTTTTGCTTTGTTTGGTTGGATAGTGTTGCAACTAATGTGTGTACATAAGTTTTCTCTATATATCATTTTACAAAAGACGACAGACAAAACAAAAAATTGGCATAACAATAACAACAACATGCCAACTAAGCAACCAAGCAACCAACTGATATTCATCTTAAGTTAATCTTCATTTTCACAAATAGCAACCATCATTCAATAGTTTATGGCACAAACATTTGGACAAAATGTTTGCAACATTCCGGCCGGCTGCATAAAAAACTTAAATTATTTATCAACATTAAAATCTGAAATCAATTTAGATATGTCTGTCCATCTGTCCATACATCTAATTCATTCTTCTGGTTCAAAAAGTTGAGATATTTAAAATTTAATAGAAACATAAGAAGCTTTTACCTGCAGGCCACATCGAGTCAAATCAAACGAAAGGCGCACCCACATTATAGCTCAAACGTCTCGGCTTTTTTTAAGACAAAAATTGGGGATTTCTTACTCGTTAATTATAAACGTTACAAGTCATGAATTTTTTTTTACAGTTACAGCTAACCATTATTCTAACAATAAATAGGCACGCCCATTAGTTATAATATGAAACCTTCACGGTGGATGCAGAAGATTTAGCCTTAATCAAATGAAAATTTCCTTCTTTGTTGATTGTTTTTGCATTTTGCTCTTTTGCTGCTTTATTTTTTATTTTTTTTTATCTTTTTGTAAATACTGTTTTGAATTGACATTTTATTTGTAGGTGTAATCAAGTGTATTATTGTTTACATTATATGTCTCTTTGTTTATTTATCGTTATTGTTGTTGTGGTTGATAAAATATAACTTTAATATTAATATTACAGCGTCTTAGCCTAAGTTACTTTATCATCTTACATTTCATGTCACTTTTAATTTTTATTTATGGTAAATATCTGCTTTTTTTGGTATTATTTTTCTTAATGTTATACATTAAACTTTATAATGTTTAGTATTATTTAATGATGATAAATTCTTAGTGCATTTTTGTTTTTGTGGTTTAGTATTTTAAACATTAAATTGATTTGCTAATTTCTAATTGACAAAATAATTCCCTCTTATTTAAGTTTTGTAAAAATTTATTGAATTTTAGCACAAAAAAATACATTTCTTACAAAAAACCTGGAAAATCAATCATAAAATCATAAAAAAGTTTGGAAAAAAGATGTTTAACAAAAAGTGAACTAAACTAAATCGCTAGAATTTAATGCTAAATCAATAAATGTTTGTACTAAGTGATAACTTTTGATAAAGTTATTTAGAAAAAAAATTTTATTTATATAATCTTCATTTTCATGCACTAAAATGAAGAAAATTTTGAACAGTTAAGTTCAATGAAAATGTAATTTTGTGATAAAATTGGAAATTTTTGATCATTTTTATGTAAAAATTTTATAAGAAATTCATAGCGGGCCATAACTAAACCACCACGGTCTTTTTTTCTCGAAGAAGTTATATGTTTTTAATAATCAATGAATTCGCTGTTTGAACCTTCAGTTTTCCATGGAAAATTTACTGGTAAAAAAAAAAAATGAGAAATAAAATTGCAACACACGTGTTCTTCTTAGCATAACAATAATAATGTAACAACAATGTTTGGACAACGTGATATTGACTTAGATTAAATAAATGAATGGAAATGAGAATGAAAATAAGAATGAAAATGTAAACAAAAGTAAAACAAAATCAATAAATGCTTCGATATTTCTGCATTTTCTTTACTTATCTATAACAATATTTTTTTGGTTGGCGTTGCTAGTGTTGTGTTGCTGCATATGCGATCTTGTTTTAAAAAAAAAAGAAGGCCTAAAAAAAGCACTTTTTTTATATTATCATTTATTTATGTCGTTTAACAAATGCCACAAAATTCATCTATATATCTGTCTGTCTGTCCATCTTTTCCTATCCTTCTATGGATCTTTGCCTTTGTCTAAGTTTCTTTATGTGTCTTTCTGCCTATCCTTCATCTTTCTACTCTCATATACTCTCTTCTAGAGTTTAGTTTTATAGGTAATTTGATAAATTGATTATTATTCTTCCCTTGACTGTTTGTTATAGAATAAAAATTCAAGAAAAAGAGAGAACGAAAAGCTGGCAACCTCCATTGCAATATTAACTTCGATTCTTAATTCAACATTTAAATAAACATATGTTGCATATATTTTACAATTGTAATCTTAAAAGCATAACAAAGCACAAAACCGACCACCAACAAAGTTAGTTGAAAGGGTAAAAAAGAAAGCTAAAAAAACTTCTCCTAACGAAAAGTTTTTCTTATTCTTTAATTTAAAAAAAGCAAATATTAATAATGGCGCAACAAGTGTTAACATTCATTGTTGTGTTTTGCTCCTCTTTTTGGTGCTGCTTTTTTTTTAACCTTCAAATGAAATGAACGGAAAATGAACAGCCCGTAAAATGGTATCACTTGAAAAAATTCCTTTAGGCTTAGAATTTTTTCTATTATTTTATGGCATAAAATACCAAAAGAATTAAGAACTTTATAGTCAGTCGGGTCTGACTATTAAATACCTTACATTACTTTGGTTAATATGATTACAAGCAAATAATATTGAAAAAATTGTCATTTCTCAAGTATTTAAAAAGTGCGTTATATTAGAGGAAATTAAATATGTAGACTTATTTGGACCAAATTTGGTACACACCTTTTTTATGTCAAAACACAATGAAGTGCTAATTTTCGCTAAAATATATTCAAAATTAAACTTTTTTGTTTATGCAAAGACTTTTTTCGAAAACGGTTTCGATATAAAAACTTATGTCCATATAACGACTTTTTCGAAAACGGCTTCATATGGAAAATGGTCGTGCAAATAGACTGATATAGAACAAATTTGGTACGTATGTTTTCTATGTTCCAATACAACTAAATGCCAATTTACTTTAAAATATATTTAAATTCGAACCTTTTTTCCAAATAACGCTCTTTTTTTTAAGAAAGGCTTTTTATAGGGAGTGGTCGAAATAAAAATATATCTTTGTACCAAATTTCATTCAAATGTCTTTAAAATTGCGATCTATGGCTTGTTAAGGATTTACATGGGGAAATATCAGACGGTCAGACGGACAAGTAGGCTTACATCGAATGAGGAAGTTATTGTGAATTTCTGATGATCTATTTCAACTTCGTTTGAGTGTAAGGTATAAAAAATAGCAATTTGCTGTGACCTTTTTACAAAAAAGTCTAGAAATAGAAAAGTGCGAAAAATTTTATAAAAGTTTAAAAAGTATAAAAGTTTATTCTTATTTAATTTTTTTTTGAGTACTACAAACATTTTATATATATTTATATATTTTATATTAAAAAAAAATTATTTTAAACCATCAAAATATTAAATTAGTGTAATGAAAAGTTGGAGTTTATATTAAGATCACTCTAGACCTAAACTCATTTACAAAACAAATGATGTAAAGTAGAATTTTAATCAATTTTAAAAGAACAACAAAAACTGATAAGTAAAACAAAGAAAAAAAACAAAACATTTACAATACGTAAACATTAAATACCAACAATAACATAAATAAACAAATGATTAAATATATAACCAGACGCGACATGTTGAGCAATCAAATCAACTAATCAAACTCGGTTCGATTGTTTCGAAAAAATAATCATATTGCAAAGCAAACAGTTAGCTAACAACAATCGATAAGTGCAGGTCTAATACGCTTTGGTGTTTTGCAAACAACGAAAGCTGAGAAAGCTTAAAGTAATTTTAAAATAAACAACAAAAACTGAATAATTCTAAATAATAACAATAATCTGAATGGCAAATTTGATTAGAAAAGTGATTAGCACTAGTAAAGCTGCCAAGCCGGTAGCACCATACAAGTAAGTTCTAATTCTCATTATCAAAACAATTTGATAGATATGGATATACAAAAGAAAATGGAACATAAATGTGGAACAATTTTTTCATTTTTCATATTTTTTCTATTGTTCATTTCTCATCTCTAACATAGAAAATTTAAATGTATAATATATGTGAAATGTATATGGAACATATGTGAAACATATGTTCAAGCTATTTGTGTATATATATACATTTAAAAAAATAAAAAAAAGCTTTTAATTTTTCTTTATCTTTGGCCTCTTGTTCACTCTGATAGTCAGGCTGTGGTTGCTGATCGTACGGTTTTTGTATCTGGATGTTTGGGTTTGGATAAAGAAACAATGCAATTAGTACCTGGGGGAGTGGCAGCTCAAACAGCTGTGGCTTTAAAAAATTTGGAAGCCATTTTAAAAGCTGCCGATTCTGGCATTGATAAAGTTATTAAAAATACTGTTTTTTTGGTCGATTTGAAAGATTTTAATGATATGAATGATGTTTATAAAACAGGTAAATTGAGATTAATAACTAAAATCAAGTGCTGTTTATAGCAAAATGGTGTTTCAAAAAAAAAAAAAACAGAAATGGCCTCGGTTTAGATTGTACTGCGGACGTGTTATTTGATCGATTTAGACCAGAAGATAGATATCTTAATGTTTATACCAAACAGGTAGAGGGATCGACAGAGAGCTATAGCCAAATCTATTCAAAATTTCATAGTGATCAAGAAATTCTCAATAAATTTTTTCTAAATATTTCTAAAGCTTCCTTCAAAGATTTCTTTAAAAGTTGTTCCAAAGCTCTAAGTTATGTAAATGAATAGAAAAGCCGATTTAAATGGCTGTACAATATATTCCAATTTTTTTGAGCTGTTTTTTATTTTTTTATAAAGAATTTTTTTTTCTTTTTGGCTTTATAGTATTTTGTAAAGATTTTCCAGCTCGCAGTTGTTTTCAAGTGGCCAAATTACCAATGAATGCTTTAGTTGAAATTGAATCGATTGCCATGACTGGTCCTGTAACAACAGCATGTGTCTCAGAATGACTAGATGTGAAAGCCATAAATCAAGAAAATACAACAATATCAAAATTATGAATAAAAGAAATGATGAAACAAAAAAGAGAAGCTGAAGAATAATTTTAGAAAAATATAAATATTTAATAAAGATGAATTTTTAATTTTTTTAAATGTGTAATGTTGTTGTTCTTATTTTCATTATTAACGAAAACTTATTTTCACTCTCCCATTTCCACTACTCTCCAAATTCGTTGAAAATTAAAATTGAAACTTTCATTAGAAAAAATTACCACCAAAAGAAACAATTTCCCTTAAAAAAAAGTTTTAGGAAAAAAATTTTATTTTTCTTCTTAAATTTTTCTTAACTTTAAAAATTGTTGTTGTTATGGTAATTAATTTTTCGTTTTATTATTATTATTGTTGCTGTTTTTGTTGCTGCTGTTGCCATATAGTAAACTGTGAGAACAAGTTAGTTAACCTCACGAAAATTTTTCTCATCAATTCGCTTTGATTTTTATTGCAATTTTTTCCCTTTTTGTTTAATTTTTGTGTTTTAATTCCTATTTTTTTTGTTTATTTTTCTTTGCATAAATTCAAGTGAAATTACAATTCAGTTGTATATTCAAGTTCATTGCTTTTATTGCTCCTAATATTGTTGTTGCTAATCTGAGCTATCTAAATGAATGTTTACGTATTGATCGGTTTACTACTTATGAGACATTTAAGAAATTTCCTATCTTCTTCTTCTTCTTTTTCTTTTGAACACTCTTCTAAGTTTTCATTATGTTTCCTAACAATTTACTGTTAGTGAATGCATTCAAAATAACAAGCATCATTATCATTAGCATCATAATCATAATCAAAATCAAAAGCATTATCATTATTATTATAAAAATAATCATTAACAAGTTTATTATCATTGTACATGAACATTACAATTCAATGTTATTGAATTGATTTGAATTATTTTGTTTATTTTGTTAGAGATTTAATTGAAATACAACAAATACAAAAAACATCATAAAAATATGGAAAAAAATTGAAAATTGCAAAAAAAAAGAAAAAAACACGAAAACCTTGAAATGAATTTTTAAGTAATTTACAATTAATGAGATTTTTTCTTTTGTTTTCTGTTTTAGTTTTTTGATTCAAGATAAAGTTGTTTGAGAAGACTTAATTTTGTTTGTAGATTTAAACGTTGTAATAATAGAAATATATTTTGAAGAAATTTTTTATATATTTTATCGCCTTTAAGAGAACGAAAACGCTATTGAGAAATGATTACTTTAGAGAAATAAAATTTTAGAGAAATAAAAATTTACATTTTCAGATAATAAAGTGAACGTGACATTTAACTAACTAAAGCCAGAGTCTTTAACCAATCAATTTGGGTACAAGAATTATCATGATAACAAGTTATTGAATCTTAAGATTCAGGTAGGCATAATACGTCCAGCATACGTTTAAGCTATTTGAAATTTAAGATTAAAATAAATGAGATCTATCAAAAGTTTATCTTATTGTTTATACTCTCGGAATATTATGTTTATGATCTAGAAATAAATACCGAAATATGGCAAATGGAAATAGCAAACGCAAATTTTATGGACAAATATTTATTCAAGTTTCTTTCTTTTGCTTTTTCAGCCTGCATGAATGACTTTTTACTATGCTATTTTCCTTTTCCTTTCCTAATTTTTCCTCCTTTTCCATCTCTTGCCTTTTTCATATACATATCTATCATTTTTAATATTATCTATATTTTATCTTAATTTCTTCCTTTTTCTCAAAAAAATTAATAATGAAAATAATGATAATAATGATGATGATTTGCTTAATGATAATAATGTTAAATACTTAAACTCAATGGACAGTAAAATTTAATTCAATGTAAATACTAAACTGCAAATGATCAACAACAATGATAACAACAGTAATAGTAACAGCAATAACAATAACAACAACAATACTCATCATTTGATTACTGCATTAAAAAAAAGTATTTGGAAAATAGTAATATGATCATTTATTTCAAGTGTGGTATTACGGTAAACACGGTACACAAAATGTATATAAACATATAAACATACAAACATACAAATACACACACGCACACGCACGCATTCAATTGTGTGTATACAAACAAAAAAGTATTATTGAAAACCGCAAAAAATTATAAAGAAAATTTTATACAATAACAAGGAATAAATGCAACAGGAACAGCAGCAACAGAGACAACAACAACAACAATGACATCAACAAATTGAATTACAATAATAGCATTAACTTAATACTTACAAACACTTGGCTACCGTTTGCTTTTGATGTTGTTCTTATTGTTGTTGGTTTTATAGTTCACTGTTGCTGTTGCTGTAGCTGTTGCTGTGCTTTGTACAAAAATGTATATTTCTTCTTTTTGGCTTTGGCAAAATCTAAGAATTTTGATTATTTTGTTTTTTTTGATTTCCATCCATCAGAACTTTAAAATGTTTCGAGTGATAGGAAAAGAGATGGAAATTTTGAAAGAAATTTTAAAGGCAAACTACTGGAGTATATAACTTTTCAAAGACAACAACAGCAGTATTGACATAGGCAAATGGATATATATGGACAGACATAGATATTTAATGATATGTGTTGTTATATTATTGTTGTTGTTATTACTGCTATTGTTAGCATTAGTTAGTCTTTTGAGACTGAGCGTTGGTTGATTCATTTGTTTTTTAATAAAACATAGTCTGAGTTAGAAGCAGAGGGAGATGGAGAGAGGGTGAGATAGATAGACGAATAGGGATAAAGATACATATAGAGAGAAAGAAATAGATCTAAGTAGATAGATGCAAAAAAATAGAGAAAATTAGAGAGAGAAATGTTGTTTTTCTTTATAGTTGTATTGTTGTAATATGCATTAATTGCATTAAAATTCTTTTAAAATCTTCTATTCATCCACTGAAATAATTTTGATTATCTATTTCTCTTTCTATTCAATAAAAAAAAATTCACCTGAAAAACTGTAGAATCAAAAATGAAATTCTGTACCTTTCTATTGTTGTTGTATTTATCGAAATTACATATTAGAGGAAAACAAAGTAATTGGGCGAGGGCGCAGCAAAAACAACAACAATAACCAAACAATAGCAAAACAAAAAAAGTTATAAATGTTTAAACTAATGATGGATAAAAATTTTATAATCATTATAAGAACAACACTAACAGTGTAAAGAAGGCTTCCATATTCAAAATTTAGACTATCTAAAAGAATTTCTAATGTCTGCTTCAAATTTGAATTCAATAACTTGATTTTTATATTCATTAAAATGTGGACAAATAAGGTATGGATGGAGAGACTGCAAAAGCTAACTAGATCTATTCAAAAGCTTATGCTGATAAAGTATAAAAAACCTCTAACGTGTTTTTTCTAATTTTTCAAAAGATTTCAAAGAAAAACTGTGCCCTTAGCTTCTAAATGGTGGCAAAAAGAACAAAATCTTTACTTCTTCTTTAGGAAAAATTTAAACTTCTTGTATCCAAAAAATTATTTTTATTTTCATTTAACTAATGGAAATATGAAAAGCGAAAGCATTTAGTCTTTCATGTAGTGCATATTTTTACTTTGATCATACCTCTGGTCATACCTTTTTTAAAGAACTTCCAAGTTTTAATTAAATAATTTTGATATTATTATGAGTTCTTAAAGTATTATGATTCTAATAAGAGAAGAACAAGAGAAGTAGAAAAGTCATGCTGCATTACGACATTGCAACAAAGTTAGGTATATGTAAATTTATGTGAGTGATTGCTATTTCATAAAGTGAAAGTTCTTACGCGTTTTCTTTTTATATTATAATTTCCCCCATTTCTTTTCTTTTATTTGCATTTATACTTTCTGTTGTATTTTTTTGTTGTTTGCTTTTATTTTTATAATGTCATTGTTAGTATATTTAATTACCGCCAGACATGCAAACAAAATAAAAACTTAAGATGTTGTTTATGGCTCATTATTGTTATTGTTACTGGTGAGTTTATATAAAATTTCCCTTTAACAATGTACTTTCATTTACTTTAATTGTTACAAAAATTGTGTAAAAAAATTTTTTTTTTGGCATAATAAATTTGTGCCGAAATCTATCAGCCTACAAATCTCTTTTCGTCACGTCCATTTTTGCATTTCTTCTATTCAAATTGAGAGGAATTTGCGCTGATTCCAGAAAGAACTACATGAAAATTATTTGGAATCTACGATCATATTCTTTATAATAGCCTTAAAATGTCTAATTAAAGGCAGAAAAAGTTGAAATAGATTTAATTTTCATTATACCAAGCGAATCATTCAGAATCAATTGATCTGTCTGTCCGTACATCCGATATAAACTTATTAGGAAACTACAAATAGCAATTTTTGAGATATTTTAATGAAATTTGAATAGTAGGCCTAACTTTTATTATACCGAACAATTCAGAATCGCTATCGCTCCGTCCATCCTTCTGTTTATAAACTGTCCATATAAACTTGCTATGAAATTAAAAAATTCCATGATTTTTACTTTCGTGAATAGCAATTCATTTTGTTGACTTTTTATTCACGTGAAGCAAAATTATGTAGATTATTTAAGAATCGTCTTAATTGGTTGCTTTTTCTCTCTCTCTTTTAATTTAAGTTATTTTGAACAAGAAAAGTGGCCCATTTTTTTTTTTTTGCTGCCATCTTCTCGCCTTTTAATCGCCTCATAATCGTTTCTTTAAGAGTAAATGTGTGCTCGTGAAAGAGAAAGATAGATATAGTGGGGGTATATATAAATAAAGAAATGTTTAAGATTTTAATTCAATGATAATGACCGTTTAGGTGCTTACAATAATCATCATCGTCAACAGCAGCCGCAATAGTAACAGTAGTTTTTAAATGACTACATATATATATACACAATTTCACTAATCTGTGTCTGATCTTTTTTTATGTTGCGTCTTATTCTTACATACATATTTCTTTCATACCTTGTCTTATGCGTTTATTGTATGCTCTTTTTTTAACGATTGCAAACATTATGATCAGTTAATATCAAAAAAGAGAAAAATAACAATCATCCAGTATGCCAATTGCTTTCGTCTTCCTTTTAGTCCTCCTTTGTGTTCATTAATTTATTGCTGGGTTCTTGTAAACATGCAGTGCAGTAAAATAAACAAAATAAACATGTATTTTGTACGTACATACATGCATATACATAAATGAAATCCCTTACGAGATATAATCATCAGTTAGCCGTTGGGAGTATATTGCCTTTTGGTCAGAACGTTTAACACATATAACAAATAGTGAAATTTGAAGACTTCATTCATTCCAAAACAATCTCAAAATCAGATTTAAAAAACTGTCATTTGTATTTCCCAACTAATGCAATTGTTACTTTTCTTATTCAGGGAGTTTATAGTTCATAAAGTTCTTAATATTTGAAAGATCCATAAGCCTTCAAAAGCACTATTCGTGACATAGAATATATTTTATATGCCTTGAATGCAGATAATAATACCAAATTGCTATAAACACTACTATATCTAGAACCTTAGCCAGATTGTAGGGTCAAGGTTTAGTTAGCCTTAGTTAGTCCTTGAAATTTTTATGCATTTGTAATATAAAAATTGCAACTTTAATTCCTCATCGCTTCAAATAGCGCATTTTGAAGTTTATGAGGAGCTACTCTCGGGTTGAATAACACGCAAGGCGGGTATAATACCACTGGCTCCAACTTATAGTACCCAGTAGGCATGCAGGACCATATAGAAAAAAAACTCATTGAAATCGCAATTTAAAGACACACTAAACAGCTTAATGAGTTATCTTAGGCAATAGAAGTACGTAAATCTCTTAAAAGTCTCGAAAGATCCCGCCTATTTTAATTATTCGCCCATAAAATCAATTTGAAATCTTACCTGCTTTTAGAATTAAGTTTTTCAAGATTCAGAAGGGATTAATGAGTATTATGCTTAGTAAAATGAAAAAACAGAGCTGACCATGCCCATAAGTACATGTTGAAGGTAATCAAGCAATGCTTGTTTGTCATTATATTACAATTTGCTTGTATGAAATTTTTTTCGTTTTTCTTTAAAGGGACCCAACGTCTTTTACTTTATTTCTTTTCTCTAACGCAATGCGGGGCGATGTGATGCGATGTGATGCGATGTGATGCGTTGGGGTGCGTTGCGTTGCAGTAGGTTTCGGTGCAGTATACTGTGGTGCATCAAGTTGCTTGTCATAATTAAATTATTATTAATAATTTGTTGTGATTATGTGAAGGTTTCATTGTTTTCACGTTGTGTTTTCTTTGTTTTTTTTTGTTATCCTACTTTTTGTTTTACTACCTTGCTGATTCTTTACATTCTACTCTTTCACCGTTGTCATCATCATATAAACATTTATTGTCCATTCATTTATACATTCATTCATTTGCTCGGCCAATTATTTTATATTTTATACATATGTAAAGAAATAACAAGTTTAAGGTTGTTTGTATTTTATACAGTAAGAGGGACCATGATATTTTAGCCAACAATAATAACTCTTATGGTATGTTTGTGTATGTTAACATACACACACACACACACACACACACACACACACACACACACACACACACACACACACGCACACACACACGCATTCACATATATATATATTTATATATATAATGACAGTGAGATATTGTTAGTTGTAAGCAGCACTCATTTATTACATATTTGTTTCTTGTCTTTATTATGATTGTCTTTCATTATTATTATTTTTTATAATAATAATAAAAATATTTCAATATGTTACATGCACTATGCTTTTTTTAAGTAGCGCTGAGAAGGGGGCTGGTGCTTCTTCTTCTTCTTCTTCTTCTTCTTCTCTTTTGGGGTTTAATTTTCGGTAGATTGGTACATTACAACAACAAACTGAAAAAGTAAAAAAAAATTGCAACAACAGAAAGTCATGTTTCTTATTGAATATTATTTTATAATAAAGTATAAACGTACAAACACACATGTGTACAATACTCACTTCTTATTGAATATTATTAAAGTATATTAATTTCGTTTTTATTGAAATTGAATGTAACTCTCACACACAAAACATAAAATAAACGCTTTGAGAATAATAATGTCTGTCCATGAACTTTTACAATTTTATTAAATAAAAATCTTCCAGGAGCCAAGCAATTTCTAAGCAATTTTTTATTATTTAATCTCTTGCTGTGACCTAAATTTTCACACTGAACAATATTCAAAGGTTTTCATTGCAAAATCATATTGAAAACCACAAATTTTAGAATGTGAGCCTGATTAAATTAAGTGAACCCTAACATATCAAGGTACATATTAGAATATGCCATTTTGGTAAATCTTTGTTACAGAAAAAAAGCATTTACTGAATTGAAAATAAATAAAATATACGAATGGAAAGAATAGGCCAAAGTGAATTTTGTATCTCGAAATGATTTTCGGTCAATTCCGTTGTAATTTTGTTCTCCCTTCACTCAGCTAAAAGTAAATGCACACTGAAAAGCACTTAAAATAGAACTTCACTAAAGGAATCATTAATTATACTTTTTATTGACATTATATACTTGTCTAAAAAACTTTACACCTGATTTAAGTAAATTACGCTATTAGAAATATTTGAAGAAAAAAACTATTGAAATTTGTACCTTTTTGTAATGATGATTAAGCAATCTAAATGAATGTGATGCAAGTTTTCTGGACAGTCCTCTGAAAAATATAATGAGTTTACTTTTTACATGTAAGTATTCGGAAAATCCTAAGCATTATGACTCATTTGAAAAAATATACTTATCAATATATACTAAAGTAAAATTTTTCAGTACTTAACTAAAAAGTTATATATTCATTAAAAAAGATTGAAAATGTTAAAAAATATGAAAATGTTTCAACTAAAAACGCTTTGTAAGGAATTCTTTTTGCTTTTGGAACTTATTTTATAGCGCCACAATAAAATAACGGTGTACTTTGTAAATAAGTCCTTAACCAATCTACATTATAAATAAATTAAATGATCCTAAAAGTATGGCCTAATTTTATTAAAATGTGTATAATGCAAAATAATGCAATAAAACGATTTCATTACGATTTTGTTTGATTTCATTTAAAGTGCTTTAAAAAGTATTTAAACAAAAACTGAAGTAAAGATAAAGAAAATCAATTCATTTTATTTAGTTTATTTGAAGTAAAAGAAAATTATACAGTAAAAGAAAATTGAAAAACCAATAACTAAAGTAAAACATTCTATTCATATTTTTATCTTCACCCACACTCATCGATATTTCCTTATATAAAAACTGCAACGCCTCCTTACGTGAATACGCAATAAATGATTCTTATTTCAGACCATTTTAAATAATTAAAACACCCTGTATAAAAATAAATAAGCGTGAGAGAGAGTGAGTGAGGGAGATAGAAGGCAAGAGATTTATGTATGCTTTTCAATACTTTCTCTCTCTTTTTATGTACAACAGCTGATTATTGTAAATATACGCAGCTACAATGTAATAAACACATTTCATGGAATAAAAAATAAGGAAGCAAAGAATTGAGTCGTTGCTTTATAAAGAATAACGAAATATATACACAATAAGATGCAAATTGTATATGGAAATATTGCGTGTCACTGGGCAGTAAAATATAATTTAAATATTGTCCACAAGAGAGTATATAAAGCCAATACATTTATGGAAATTGGAAGGAAAGAAAAATTTAAAGGAAATTGTTTAAAAGGCAACAAACATTAAGTTTTATAAAATAGTCGGTCATTGAGCGAGAGTACGGACAGATCTAAAGAAATTAATAAAACAATAGCAAAAAAAAAAAATAAGAAGAAGAAAAACGCTAAAGAGCCAAAAAGCGTTTGAATATTATCCAAATCCACAAGTGGCTTCTTACAAATTGTTTTACTACAACTTTTTAGTTATTTAATTCATTGAATTTGATATAAAATATGGCCGTTTATGCTTGGGTAAGTTTATGACAAATTCAACCATCAAACGCTTTTGAAAGCGGATTGAATCAAAAAATCTTTAATTTTTCTAAAAAAGTCTGAAGACCTTTTTTGTAGTATGTTTAATATATAAACTTAATATTTAGATCAGATCCATTCTCATTTAATAGATATTTAACAATCTTAGAAATTTATTCTTCACAATTATTATTTTTAAATTTAATTTCACAAAATGTAACTTTTAACTTTAAAATCATTAATTTAAATAATCAACAGCAATTATTATGAGCTTGAAATTATAATTATAATTAACGTATGGCCATAATCAACACTTATTTTGTATTGTTGTTATTTAATGCATTGTTTTTAATGTGTTAGGGTGCCAATTCGCATGGACAACTTGGCCTTGGCCATGAATCGGAAATGTACGCAGCACCGCAACAATTAAGGAAATATAGTTTTACGCCCACAAGCGTACGCTGTATAAAAGGTGGTGGCGGTCATATTTTAATATTAGATGCTTGTGGTCATATACATGCTTGCGGCTGGAATAATCGTGGCCAATTGGGTTTGGATATAACCAAAGAGTGCATTAATGAATTTAAATTAATTCCAGGGAAATTTTTTAAAGATTCACCTATAGACTTAATAGCTTGCGGTTGGGATACATCTGGCTGTATAACGATTAATCGTAAATTGTATGTGTGGGGTTCAAATGCTTTCCAACAATTGGGTGTTTGCCAACGTGGCATTACAATCATACGTAAACCGATACCATTACGTTTGCCTGGCGATGATACACCGATACGTTTAAGTTTTGGTATGCGTCATTGTGCCGTATTAACAAATGATTGGAAACTTTATATCTATGGACGTTTGAAAATAAGTGAAAATCCTTCGGAAATTTTAAATTGTATTAGGGTAACACAAAATTTATTGATAGTAGAAATTATGTCACGTTGGTCGAGTGATTATCGCATGGCAAATATATCAAGTGGGCAGAATCATGTATTAATACATTTGGCTTCTAGTGAACGCGCCCTGGAGCTAGTTGATAATGATATAATTGCTTTAGCTAAAAGACGTATTGCTGTTTGTGGTGATAATAAATATGGTCAAGCAAATGCATTTCAGTTTCATTCGGAAATTCTAGAAATTGCTACCGGCTGGACGCATAATTGTGTTTTATTAAAAGATGCCAGTATTATGTCTTGGGGTCGAAATAGTTATGGTCAATTGGGTATTGGAAATTTCAATGAAAATCAACCAACACCTGGTTTAGTAAAATTATCGGAAAGTATAAAGCCGCAACATATACATTTGGGCTCCGAACATGGTTTATTGGTTAGTGAAGATGGTGATGTTTGGACATGGGGTTGGAATGAACATGGCAATTGTGGCAATTCATCTACCGAAAATATATCGAAACCTCAATTGGTGGATTTGCCAGCGTCGTGTCAATTGGCTGGTTGTGGTGCCGGTTTTTCTTTTGCCATTTGTGAGAATGTTACATAATTAAATGGTTCAAATAACTGTTACGTAATTCATTAATTAATTAAATTAATTTCATTGGTAATTGCTGCAATTGTAAATACTAAATAAATAATATTTATATAATTTAAATAATTTCAATCCTTTTTCTCAAATTCTCATTTAAAGAAATGCGCCAAAAAATATTACAGAAATTATTTGAAGTAATTTACATAATTTCTGTACAAATTTTTAAAAAAAAATAAGAGCTTTTTCAGGGGCCACATTTGGACTTTCCACCAATTATATTTGATTAAATATACTTAAGTATTTTTTAGGGTCTTTGATAAAGCAATTATAAATATTTTTTTAAAGCACAAAATTTTGAGCAAAAGCTCTATTTGAATTTTAATACTATGAACTAGTCACTTCAACGAATTATTTCATTTTCAAAGTTAGCTTGTACGCCTGAGCTTACAGGGCTTTGCAATTTGTGCTTTACGATATCTAAATAATTTCCACCAGGAGTTAGGGCCTCAGAGAAACACAGCTGAATTAATTGGGAATTTTAAGCCAAATAACAAAAAGTAAAATTGTAAGAAATCCAACATGTCTCCTCAACGCAAATTAATAAGTGAATTATTTTGCAACATTTGTTTAGTTTATTTGACGCTTGCTAGTCAAATTTATTTTTCTCCACCAAGTTTAACTTAAAGCCAAAAATGCTTTTTATCTCATTCTTTATGTTAAACTTTTAAAAGAGCATTTCGTTTTTCCGCTTCTTTCTACAACTCGGCAAAACATTTCATATAAAAAAAAGCAATATCATTTCCACCGAATTTCCCGAGGGACTAAACTATAGTTTTTAGAGTTTTTAGAGCTGTCCCTGTCGAGAACTTCGATGGATTAGAGTCAATTAGATGGAGGTATTAAGGTTTTTTAAATGACTGCACAGATAGAGCCTGCAAAAACAAGTTACACATTACAGACGGTCAAAGCCGACTGTTAAGTAACTTATACCTTATGTTTATTCAGTAATACCCAGACGTTAATTTCTCCATATAAAAACTATTTGTAATAGGTCGTAATAATAGTCTAATCTTAACGATAATTATTCCCGGGTCTCTTTGTGTCAAAACACGTCTCCATAACAAATGCCTTCAAAATAACTCCATTTACTTTGATAACAAGTACACAAATATACATGAACAGACTACAAACAGCAGAACAAAAGAACGGACGTACATAAAATTAAAACTTTGTAAGTCAAATCGAAAATGATTCTGAGTCGATTGGATCAACTAAAGGTGGGTCTATCTCAATCCACAAATGATGTAGAGTATATAGAACTTGTTTTTAAAAGCAATCACAGTCACTCTGTTGTTGGAACGGTACTTAAATAAGGTGTTTTAGAATTCCACGAATATATACGTATGGATATATATCACTACGTCTTTGTTGTTTTATATAAGTTAAAAAGAGTAAACTCTATATATGAATAGAGGTCCTTGTTTTGCCAACAGAATAAAATGTCACATGTGTAAAAGAAATTTTCATTTTGACAGGTTTTGTTTGCCTTCATTTTTGAAAACTACCATCAACTTAATTTTATCCTTTATTTATAAATATATTTTGGTAAAGTGTAGTGCATGTAAAATATATACATTAATGGGAAATTTAATTGGAATCTTATGTCCTATAATTTACCGTACGTATAAATCTTTTATTTATAGTATATTTTTATATATAATTTTAGTTATATTCATTGTTTTATAAATGGCTAAAATTTGATTAAACATAAAATGGTGACGTGTCTGCCGGCACCATTATGGAAAAAGAGGGTGGCCTTCAAAGTAAACCTTCAAGTGTATAAAAGTCGTACAAAAATATCAAAATAATATAGAATAAAACTCAAGAAAAGACTGATTTTACTTTAAGGTAAAAGTCACGGTCCGCTAACGAGAATTTAACCTGTAGCGGGAAACGTTTTGCTATAATACAACAGGCTATTTTTCTTACTATTAATTTTCTCTGGAAGGTTTAATGTATAGACTTTGTTTTGCGTGTCGCGTCTTGGACTTATTCAAAGCGAACATTTCCGGCTATATAATGTCCGTATAAAGTCCATATAAAAACAACAAAGAAAGGTCAACTTAAAATTTATTCATGTTGAAGCAAAAGCTAACTAGGGTCCCAATGATATTTTTGTAGAAAAACTTCGTTTTGCATGTAATTTCTTCAATGCTTTACAAAATGAGCATTTTCGACTAAATTTTGGTCAAAGTTCATATTAAAAAAAAAAAACAAAGGCTAATTTAAAATGTGTTCAAGTTTTAGAAACAGTTAAATATAAATTCTGGTGATATTTGGGTAGAAAAAATTTTGAGCAAGGAGAGCAAAATTGTAAGAAAGTTTATTCCGATTTTTCTGTAAAGTATTATTAGTTAGATTTTTAAGTGAAGCAAGTTATACCTACGTTTAAGATAACTATTGGAAACCAATTTATGTTTCTTCGTGAAACATTACTGAATGTACTTTATTATGAATTTAGTTTATAAGCACCATCTAACGCCTCTAAATGCAGCGAAAACGAAATGAAAAAGCAGAATAACGCTTTGTGCTTTTTATTTAACTATTAAAGAATTTCTATTTAAATTCGTCAAATTAAGCTTTCTCTTTTTTGTTTTTTCTTTTTGGTTTTTCCGTATTTTCGATGTAATGCATTTGCATAACTGTTTTAAATACTGATGCACATTTTGTTCGTGCTTATGTGTTCTCTTGTCCGTTATATTTTACAAATATTTTGAGCAGTTTTTTTTCTTTTTTAATTATTCGATTTAATTTTGTGTCGCCATATCATGGCAAATAATGTCAAATTATTGAAATTGTTGAAATATAAGTTTTTCTTTTTGTTAGTCAAAATTGACAAAAACTAATTGAAAAACGAAAAAAAAAAACTGAATACATCAAGTAAAGACAACAGTAACAAACAAAAAAATCAATTTAGATTTCAGAAAAAAAAATTCAGTTTAATAAATTGGGGAAAATAGCTTTAGAAAATTAAATTGTCAGTTAAAATATTACGGTTTTCATTAAAAAAATACAAAATAAAATCGTTTTTTAGTTCAATGTGAATTTTAGTTTTACTCATTTTTTCTGTTTTTTTTTTGCAATTAATAATAAATATATAAAAAAAGGAAATATTCTTGCAAATAAAAAGGAAAAATTCTAAACACAAAGGAAAAAAATTACTGGCCTTGGCAGGGAACGTACAAAAACAAAATAAAAGAAAAACAACAATAAGAAATTAGAAACAGGGAAACCAATCAACAGCAGCGTAAAAAAAGAAAAACACAGCGCAGTATTTTCCAAAAATTCGAAACGGTTTTTAAATTTGACAAAATATGGCAGCAGAGCACATAAATCACACGGAAATTTTAATTGATGAAATGTTGGAATTTTTATATTGTAAGAGGAAAATTTTTCTATCAATTAATGAAAATAGTTTTATTAAATTTATTTTTCTTTTTATTTTTATATTTTATTTCTTTGTTTTTAGTGTCTAGCGATGAAGATTTGGAAAATTTCATATATGAAGATTTAGATGATGATGAAGACTTACAAGGCGAAGATGAAATGTCGCTAGAATCACCAACATCATCAACACCATCTGTAGAACAACAACAACAACATCAACAGCAATCACAGCAATCACAACAGCAGCAGCAATCACAATCGCAACAACAATCACAACAACAATTGCAATTACAATCACAATCGCAACAACAACAGCAACAACAATCACAACAATATGATAATAACGGTGACATGGAAAAGGTTTCAAATCAAGAGAGCGATCCCGAAGGGCAAATGGATAGAGATGACGGTGACGATAGCCAAACCGATGATGATCGCGTTACTGAAGAAGACATTGATACCGATGAAGGTAATGAACACGAGGATGATGACTCCGAGGATTCTATAGACTCTTCCGATTATGTTAAATTAATGGCATTGTACACCGATACAAATCCATTTTATTGTCTAAATAATTATGATGATGGTAGTCAACAAAGGCAATTATCATTAATGGAGAATGGTATGAGCAATTATGAACGTCAACAACAACAATTTGCTATATGGAATAATGATGATACAAGTAAGTATAATTTGTTTTCCTTGAAAAAGAAATTAACAAAATAAATGGAAATTCTTTCTTTTCATTTCCGTTTTTTCCACTTTCATTTTTTCTTCTTCGCTTTTTTATATATTTTGATTTTCATTGCTTTGGTTTTTTTTCTTTGTTTTTCTTTGTCTGTTTGTTTGTTGTTGTTGCTGTTATTATTGTTGGTTTTTGTTCTTTTATTTTATTATTAATATTTTTCTAAAAGCGGATTTATCACCTGCAGAGACTTTTATTACACAAGCCACGGAGAATTTAATGGAACCCTTGTGGAATAGTGAAATAGATAATTGTCCAATGTGTGAATGTAATAGTAATGAATCAGATGATGATAATGAGATTGAGATTGTTAATAGCGATGCTGATTATGATTGTGATTGTGATTGCAATGGTGATTGTGATGGTGATGCCAACAATCGTAATGGCATCAATGATTTTGTTGGTATTGATATTGATAATAGCGATATTAATGGTTATGATTCAGCTGTTAGTACCAATGTTGGCACTGGTACTGGTTCGGGTACTGATGATGGTATTATCGATTATAGCCATATGAATGGTTATATGGATAAAGACATGGATTGCAATATGGATGTAATATCAAATGATTCGTCAATACATACTCAGGTATCATCATGGGCGAATACAAATTATCAACCACCCAGTACACCATCAGAAGATATAGATATTGATCCTAATGAATACAATTTCAATAATAATAACATTAATAATAATAATAATGGTGGTATTAATCGTAATGCTAGTAATCTTTATGTACAAGAAGTGCGTAAAGCATTTTATGGGGATTCAACTGGTTATCCTGTAAATGGTTCAGCTGAATATTATCAAGTGGCTGAAAATTATGCCATTTATGGTACAAATTTCTTGGATTTTCCTGAGCATTGGCAGGAATTGTTATTGAATGATGAACCAGCTACTTCAAATAGCGGTGGTGGAATAACAACTAACACAAATGGTGCAACAACTTTTTTTAATGGACATATGGAAAATATTTGTAATGGACCGGTATCACATAGCCCCCCGAATTACCAAAATCATACCAATAATACCACTAATGAGTTTACGCCAAATCACATTTTCAATTTTAATAATTATATTGCGGTAAGTTCAATATTTCCAAATACAGAACTTTGTGTTTAACTTTTACAGCACAATCGAATTTATTAAAGAATGATAAAGTGAATGCCACAAAATTAATTCCTAAATTGTGGAGAGGGAGAGAACATTTAATGGAAGCAACTTTTAATAAAGTGAATTTTTAATGGGGGAACTTTTAATGGAGAAACTCTTAAAGGGAGGAGACTTTTAATGGCCGAAACTTTTAATAGGAGAACTTTTAATAGGTGGAGCTTTTAATATAGCGAACTTCTACTGGGGCGAACTTTTATTGGGGCGAACTTTTAATAGGAAACTTTTAATGGGGGAACTTTTAGTGGGTGGAACTCTTAATGGGGGAACTTTTTATGGGGTGACCCATTAATAGGGGAAACTTTAATGGTCTGGAATTTTTAATGGATGGAAAGTTTTACCGAGACTAATTTTTAATGGGGGGAAATTTTTTGGATCTGAAAATCTTTAATTCTTTGTTATATTATATTTTCTTTCGAGAACCATACGATTTAGATATTTTCTAAATTATATGTCCACTAGATTTATTATATATATATATAAAAGATAGTTGTAGGCTTCTCATGTTTTAATAATGACAACAATTTTACTGTTTGTTTTCCGATTGCTGTTATATTTTTACGTTGCTTCTTTGATTTTTGGTACTTATTAGAAACCTACGGTGCCAAATGTTGTGAATAGTGGTATAAATCCACAAACTATTACAACTCAATCAAATGCAGCTGCTGTCGCCGTTGTAGCAGCTGCTGCTGCTGCCGCTTCTTCAGCCACATACTACCATCATATGTGCAATGGCTTACAAGCACCGCCACCACCTCGACCAACATTAGCCGGTAATACAGTAGCAGCAGCAGCTGCCGCTGCTTATGGTATGTTTTTGGGTAATAAAGTTACATATTTAACGGCACCACCACCGCCCGCTCCATCTATAGTATATAATCAACATAATGCAACAACAACAAATTTCATATCGAATAGTTTGGCGAATGCAGCATACAATACAACCCCGCCAATATTATATTCAAATCCGATGCTCACCACAACCACTCAACAATATTTAAATACATTTTTCAAGGATACACAATTATTAAGTACAGCAGCTGCTGCAGCTGCTGCTAGTGCAATGGGCACCACTGGTGGTAATGGGGCTATGGGTGCAACTACTGGAAATGTCTCCACCAATGCAGTTAATTGTGCTAATGGTGGCAATATTGCCACTAATGGTCCAGGTAATGGAATTGCTGCTACTGCTGCACCCAATAATATTTATGAACGCTTGATCTATGCTCAAATGATTCAACAACAAATTTATCATCAAACACATCAGCAAGCTGCTGTCGTTGCAGCTATGTTTCAACATAAACAACGTGCTGCTGCGGCTGCCGCCTCTGCTGTACGAGCTGCTGTCGCTGCCAATAATTTAGTTAATAATGCTAGTTTAAATAATGCTAATACTAACAGCATTAATAATAATACAACTAACAACAACAGTAATAACAATAACAACAAAAACAATAGTAACAGTGTTAGTAATAACAACAGTAACAGTATGAATAACAGTAATAATAATAATATTTTGAATAATAGTCCACTGGCTGCGAATGCTGTATTAAATATGGGTAATCGTCATGCAATGCCAATAGCTTATATTAATAATATTAATAGCAGCAATAGTAGCAATAACAACAACAACAATTATAACAACAATAATAATAATAATATTAACACAACCAGTAACAACAACAATAATAATTCAGCTGAACGTTTAACGCCACGAATTAATAATGCAACAAATAATAATAATAATAATTCTTCCAGTTCTACTCCGAAATCCATTAATATCAATGAAGTTACCTCCCCAAATATTTTAAATGATTAAAAAAAAGCGAAAAACTAATAAGCGACTTAGTGGTTTTATCCTGAGAATCTTACAAAAATGTAGATTTATTTTTACATGCTCCTGCTGTTCATTATTTAATTAACTAATTTATTTAGATAGAAGAAGTAATAATTACTCAGTTAAAAAAAATTTTTTTTTTTTGGTTCTCTTCTACTTTTCCCCATTCTTTTTCTTTCTTTAAATTATGGCACAAACAACTAAAGAAAGAAAAGGGAAAAACATCAACGAAGTGTACGGTTAAAATAACATCAAATCAAATTTATCTTCAAACTCCTGAAGAATTTAATTTTTTCTGAAATTTTCTAATTTAATTTGTAATAATTTTGTAATATTGTAATATATGCATTAATTATTTAATGTCTTCTTTTTTTTAATTTGTTAAATTTTTGTTTTCTCTGTCGTTGAACAAAAATAATAATAAAAAAATTTTTTTGTTATCAAAAAAAAGTGAAATTTTTCATGAAGTTATCTTTTAGTTTGAAAATAATTAAAATTGCTACATTTGTGATAACATTTTAAGGAATCGAGAGTAGAATTTAAGGTTCCATTTTATTTAATAGCATAACTTTCTTTTTTGTATTTTGTTGAAAAGATAGCGAAAATTTTTGAAACTATAAAAAACATTTTTCGCATATTTTCTGAATTTCAGTTTTTCTATATAAATTTTTAGTTACATTTAAATGAATTTGGGTACTACTTTAATCGGATACCTTAAACAAATGTGAATTGACTGTTGTTTCTTCGACTTTGAATTTTATTTTGCTAGATTTTTTCATAAATATCAGCAATTCAGAGAAAGAAACATCTGTGAACAAAGTGGAACAAAGTTCCTTCCAGCATTCTTTGTCTCTAAAACTTCTAATATTCCATAAATTATGTCAATTCTTTTGCTTTAGCGTAGAAGCGTTTCCTTAGAAGAAAAAATGCTGTTTGAAATTTTATCTCTTAAATTATTAGTTAAACTAATTTCAGACAAGAATTGCCAGGTTTGTGAATGCATCAATTTTAGCACCAAATGCTTTTCAATATTACGAAATACATCTTTTGTATAAAATTTTATATTGGCAATGTTCTCTTACAGTTATTGAAGTCAAATACCATTTTGTTGAATATAAAATAAATTTATTAAAAAGTGCCCTGTAAAAGTAAAATAAAGTCAATTGAACGTATTTTTTCAATCTGTGATAATAACAATTGTCATCATTCCGAGTGAAAGAGAAAGAAAAAAGGAAAGAAAAAGAGGTAAAAGCAGATATTGGTATTAAAAAGCTTCAAAAGCAGTTAGAAAATTTGTTTTCTTTTTATACAGAAAAATTTCTTAAAGAAAATATTTCATTTCTGTGTACTTGAAATAAATTTGCCTAAATTTTATTTACAGATTTTTATTTTTTATTCTTATTTTTATTTTTTTTTTTTTTTTGGTTTACCTTCCTCCTTATCATACATTTGAAAATCATGCGTCTCAGTCTGCCGGAAACGCAACATTGTTGTTATATAACAAATAAATATAATTCAATTAATTGGTTTAATAGGGAAGTAAATACTTATATTACACACATACATAAACACATTAGACAAAAATTTGTAAAATACTCTTGTTATAATTAGTAAAATATTGTAATGAAATTTTGCCAGTAAATGTCAGGAAATGTATGAATGTGTTATGGCAAATAAAGCAAGAGAAAACATGAGAGGAAAAGATTGGCATGGGGAGACAAGTAGGCGGCTAAAAAGGGATAATCAGCTAAATGAATCGAAGTTAAGTAGAAATGGAAAGTGGAGGTGAGGTAGGAAGCATCATCAGCAGCAGCGGCAGCCTTTTATTATGGCTATAATAATAATTGTAATAAAATCAAAATGAATAAAAACAAAAGAGAAAAAAGTTGATGAAAACAAAAGTTCATTATTAGAATATGTAGCACTAATAATAACAATAACATAAATAGGTCTGTAATTGTGTTAATGCATCTATATATACATACATTCACACATAGGCACACACAAATGTATACCTACATACAGTGCATACCATTGAATAGAATTTCAGCGTTACTTGCCTGCCGTTTTGGATGAAAAGATTATAGTTTTCATATTATATAAATAGATAAATATATTTACGTATATAAAAATGTAGTTGTGTATGCGTTTAAGCATATTTATGTGTATTAGTAATTTGTATTTACATTTATGAAAATCTATTATAAATTTGCATATGTGTATGAATGCAAGTATTCGACAATCTCTCTTTATCAAATTTCAATCTCATTCTCATTATCCATTTTTCAATAGTTTTGTTTGCCACCCAACGCAAAAGTTACAATAAAGAATTTCAAATTTCACATACATAATAATGTAAATTAACTTTGTATGTATATTCTGACAATAAGCGTTGACTATTAAAGGAAAGGGCGCTCGGAAATTTATCTTTCAAATAGAAACATTGAACTAAACATATTTTATTTTCATTGTGACCATGGCTTCTAGAAAACGTTTGTTTAATCTTCGTGACTTCGGTTTTTGCTTCATTTGAAGTACGAGATCGAAAAAAATATTTAATTTCAGACCCTTGGAACAATATCTTCTAATAAAGAGAGTGTATGGAAGTTCTGGTTGTACATAGAGAGTGAGTATATACGTGTATGCATTTGTCAAATGGTTTAGCATTTCTCTTACTGAATACCAAGAAACTTCGTCCTGTGGTTTAGTAGTTTTAGACAGATCCTTGCATTTAAGCAATGTGGTAGATAAAATTCATAAATAAAATTCGATGCAACTATGCATTCTGAAAGAATGCACATTTGGATGATGTTAAAGAGCATGATTAGAAATTTTCGATGATAGTGAAATAGATCTATTAGAACTGGATCGCAATATAATAAAGTTTGGAATTTACTGCCTTAAAATTTATGTGTATACGTCATTCATTAAATAGAAAAATCTATACAGATTCGTTAGTGTATATATCTGTTATCTAGAGTTTAAAGGTAAATTCATTTTAGGTAATCGTTTCGCCTATAAAAGAGGGTTAAGGGTGAATTTTTACAAATTTGCATGATGTTTGCAAAATTTTGTAGAAAAATCGTATGTTATTTTGAAAATACATTAGTTATAAGAAAAAAATTATTAACTTTCATTAATGTTAATAAAAAATTACGAAGAAAAAAGTTTTTACAAAATATTTATAAAGATAATTTCAAAAAATTTTCATTAAATAGCACTTCGCTCCAAAAACCTTTAGCAAGATCTATAAAGAGAATCAAAGCGATATCTAAACTGTCAAAGGGGTTTAGAAAAATCGTTTTACTCTGATAAATAACTTAACTGTTTATAATTTTGTCAATCTCATCTTTCTCAGAATTTTTTTAACTTTTTCTTCTATTATTTTAATTTTTACTCTAAAATTTTGCCCAAACTTTTAAGTAGGTCATTTACATCTTCTGTAGCACTATTTAAATGTTCTTTATTATTATTGTTGTAATGTCTTTATTATTATTGTTTGTTCTATTTGATGGCAAATATATAAAAACCATTTACTGACAATTGATTTGCATAAGTAAACCTCTGTTAAAATTTAGTGGTTTTAATTATTTGTAAATTATTTAATGCATTTATTCATACATACACACACACACACATGCACACTTTAGGCAATACAAATACAGATGTTCATAATTTGATGAAGCCAGTATGTTTTCTTGATGATAAAATTTTATATGGTCATTGAATTTTTTTTTTATTTTTCAGTTTGCTTTGGTTTCTATTAAGAGACCATTTTAAAAGTACCTACTTTTCCTCTTCAACTCTTCTATACAGTTCTGCTATTTTTTCTTTTTGTTTTAAATTATTATTGTTTTAATACGAGTTAAATAAATAAACAAAAGGAAAAACATATCTAAGCATTAAAAAGGCCGAAATCAAATGTTCTAATAAATAAATATTTTAATTTAGATTTTATGTTGATTTTTAGAAATTGTGCTCATGAATTTTTGCAAAATGTTTTGCAAAAAATTTATTTGAAAGTTGCATTGAAAAATATAACACATATATAAGTTATAACATATATATATAAATTATGCGTTTTTGTGTATATATATATATATATATATATATATATATATATATATATTTGATATTTGTAAAATGTTTTAACAGATGTTACCATTCACAGATTTATTGCGGTTAAATGTTATTTGCTGTTACATGTTGTTACTATTTTTTATTTTATATATTCATATGATACGTTATGCTATGTTATGCTATGTTCAAATGATGTTACTCTTATTTTTCTTGTTGTAATTGCTTTTCGTTAAATATTAAGCAAATTTACCGCAGAGTAAATTTTATGCCATTTCCTTTTTAGTGCTTTTGTTATGGCTATTTACTCTAACAATTATTCACTAGATTCATGTACTATTTATATCTCCCTTGTATCCTTTTGTCTCTTACTTTTTATCTTTCTTTCTCTTTTGGTGAACATTTATCATTTAGTTTTAAATATATTACTAAGTTTGCTCAATAAGTTTGCTGCATGAATTTTTATATTGAAATTAATTAATGTCAATTAATTAAATTGTTTAATAAAACTAATTTTAACGAATTAAGTCTTTATAAATTTTGGATTAATGGACTAATTTACTTAATTAATTAAGTAATTTTATAAGTTGTTTAATTTATAATAAAAAATTAATTGATTAAAATAATTAATACGAACAAAAATTAAAAGTTTAAAGAATTGATTTAATTAATTAATAATGGGATTAAGTAAATTTGCCGTAATACAGTAGATTTTATTTAATTAAATTATTATTAAATTAAAATTTAATTAAAGATTTTAATAATAATGTTTGCAAAAGTAATTACAAAAATTAATAAAAAAAAAAAATTTAAGAGAAAATAAGAAAATTTAAAACCAAAAGAAATTGTAATTACACTTGAAGTGGATGGGCGTGGCAATGTATAATGTACAAAAACCAAAAAGCAGAAAGATAAAATGAAAGCAAAGTTGTGTTGTGGGCGTATCATTTGGCCTATTTATTATATTTGTTGCTGGATTAAATGATTTTATAAAAGATAATTTTATTAAAAGCTTTTCTTAGTGCTCATAAAATCGTAAATATTTCATTAAGTAAAACTATCTCCACTTCTGTTTCTCTTTTACCATTTGCTAAGTTTTATTTGTTAATTGGCATTTTCCTTGTGCATAGAAAGAATACATTTTTTTTTCTGTCTATGTCTATTTCCATTCTCACATGCACACGAATTATTCACATAAATTTCGTAAAATTTTTTTCTTTTTCTTTTTAAATACTTTTTGTTTTTCCTTTTCTTTTTTTGGAGAAAACTAAACGGGCATACTTAAGAAAGATCTTAAGTTGTTTTATGCTTTTTATTTTTTCTTTTTTCTTATTTTAATATTTGATTGCGTGTATGTAGAGAATTTTATAAGAAGAGGAAACTTAGAAGAAAGGAAGAACAAGACCAAAAAACAAAATAAATAAATAAATAAAAAGAAAAAGGAAATTACGAAAAGTGAACAGCATAAAATCCTGGCTAATTTAATGGTTCATTTCATAAGACGCATACTTATAGGCATGTATACACATACACACACATACATACACATACACATACACATACACATACCAATAGACAGAGATAGACTTATAGATGTAGAGATACGTCGAGAACATAAACCGCATATTACACAATCAGTTAACAATGAGAAAAACCAGGAACAGCAACAATAGTTAAAATAACAATAACAACAACCAATCCTATTAAAATTGTTCAAGGAAAGAGAATAAAAATATATGAAACGATTTTTTTCTTATCTGCTTGGCTGTCTGCCTGTCTTACTGTCTTTATACTTATCCTGAAACATTGATATGTGCGTTTGTGAGTTATTTTTTTTAGTTTACTTCTATCTCTTCGATTAGACTTTAGTTTTTGTATATATACACTTTACTTTCTTTCCTTTATTTTCCTTTACTTTCTTTTCACTTTTGATGAGAATGAGCTTGAGAATTTTTTGAGAAATTTTCGTTTATACAATTTCTTTTAAGCAAGTCAAGGCACTTGATAAATGAAGACAAGCAAAAAGAAAAATTTTTTAAATTTCATGCTTTTTTCATTTTTTTTCTTCTTGTCTTTTCTTTTTGTTAAACATTTACACATTATTTCTTAATATTATTCTATTATTCTATGTACTTTTTTACACATAGGCAAGAAAATTCTACCAAACTAAACGTATGAGTAACTTTTTTCATATTAAAGATTAGAAGTTCTATTGTATCATTATGTATAAATATCGCACATAAATTATCGTCAAGGTTAAATTTCTAATACAATGTATATTAGAATGCATAAACCGAAAAGTGTGAAAACATCAATTAGAGACATGTTGCTTATTAGTTAGAAACATGTTGCTCAACATAGAAAAGTTGAAGTAATTAAAGTTTAGACAAAGATTTCGTTACAATCAAATGAGTAGATGTGAAATACACTCGATTCCATTGAGGGTTCAGATGAATTGAATGGGAATTATCTATTACAGCCACATGCAATAATTAAATCGATACCTTAAGGGTCATAACTTGATCACTTGAGCGAAATCATCAAGAATAAGCTATGAGAATTGAAAAGAAATTGCTTGCCATCAAAATAATTCTAGACCACAGAATTGTTTGGTAAATCGGAACAAATAGAATTTGGTTGGAAAGTTTTAATATATTTATTATTTTTTTATATTAATTGCCAAAATACAGGTAACTAAAGTCGAAAACTTTCATTCGCCTTCTCCCTTCATCTTTATCTCTATATATATTTTTGTTGCTATTGTTATTACATTTATAGTGATAAAAATTATTTTCTGTTCTTTTGTGTGAACAAAGTATTAATGTCAACAATTTTATGAGCTCTCTATCGTTTATTTTGTACTTTTTAATTTTAATTTTTTATTTTTTTTGTGGGGGCTGTTTTCATTTGTTGCCATTTTTCTTGCTTATTTTTGTTTTATTTTTACGTTTTTTGTTAATTTGGTTTCAATAAAAGTCATTATCCCATACAATATATATATGGATGAATTTGTATATATGTATTGGTATGATTGGTTTGTATTGGTCAGCGCCATATAAGAAGCTTAAAAAATAAGAGCATCTTCATCATCATCATCATCATTATTTCAACGTTCAATTTCAATGTTGGCGTGTTATTGCTGCTGTTGTTGATGTTATTGTTGTTATTGCATGGCTGGTTATTGTTTAATAACAGATAAGAGAATTGAATTGAGTTTTAAGTTTGAGTTGAGCTTGTTGTTCATGTGGTGACTATCAGCATATGGTTTTGAGTTTGAGTATGATAATGTATTGCTTGGGTATTGTATATGTTGTTGTCAGGCCACTTTAATGGAGTTAAATAATAAAAGCCTCATAATATGCCTTTTTCATATTTATAGAATATTAATTATATATTTTTATTACTGTAATTTTCATAAGCTTTTTTCTTTTTCTCTCTCTCTCTCTTTTATATTCAACAATATATGGAATAAAATTATTTGATTGAAAATACAGGCAATGGAGAGATCGAATAATACAGGATGTTAATTAATTTAAAAAATTTCCTAGAGATGACATTGAGTAAAATGGAAAAGGTGGGACAGGGAAGGACGCGAAAATTAAAAAAAAAATAGCAAATAAATTTGAAAATTTTCATTGTTATTTGATTTAGTGGCCTATTTTTAGCTTTCCTTTTCTCTCCGCTTATCCATCCCTCTCTCTCTCTTTTGGCTTCTATCGTCATTTCTTGTCTCCTCTCTTTTCCGTTCCTTAAATTTATTGCTTTACTTTTAACATTGAGATTTTGTTGGGCATAAATCATTCAAAGTTTTATTCTTGAATTGTTGCTGCCGTTTTTATTATCCTTGTTGTTGCAATTGTTGTTATTGTTATTGCTATTGGTACAATCATGTCACTTGCCATTAATCTGTCGTTGCTTTACCGTTAATTGAATTTTCTCTATTACACACTTTTTCGTCGTGGTAATAAAGAGAGAAAATGAGAAAGAATGAGAGAGAAAATGAGAGAGAAGGGAAAAATTGGCAAGTGAAAGTTGCCGAAGACTGAAACAAACTTCGGATTTGCCTTCACTTAACTTGACTTGACTTGACGCAGCTCTTGGTTAACTGGTAAAACCAATGATTTTAATTTCCACTGTTTCTACCTCTTCTGCTTTTTTGAAGTTTGTGAGAAAGTTTTACTGGCAATAAAAAAGGTAAGGAAAATCATTTAAACGCATTTGATTTCTGCTTTAGTCTTTCTTTTTTGCTGTCAATTTCTGTCGACTTCTTTGTTTGCGCTTTTTTTATTTAGTGGTTTTTATTTTCACGCAAATTGTCTTGTACTTTTGTCTGATTTGTTTGAAAGAGATAGCTATATGTATGTGTGTGTGAGAGAGATTATCACATGCTAGAAAGAGATATCTATGTATATAGAAAGGATTGTTGTGTGAAGGTTAAAATAATTATACGAAAATTTTACTGTTCTTGTGCTCCTCTTGTTGTTGTTACTTTCTAACAAGTCAACAATTTATGATTAAACCAAATATGTGCATTTATATACAAGCATCGATTAATACAGTTTTTCAAGTTAATATTTGAGTAAAGTTGTATTTTTTAAAAACATTTAAACAATAATAAAAATGAATTCCTAATTTCTTATGTTTTGCCATCACTTCGTGTGTGCTCTTTTCAATGATTAGTATTAGTTTTTTAAAAATGGAATAATAAAAATAAAAACAAAGGACAAAAGTAATGAAAAGTTTGTCTCCCCAGTTAGATATTGCTTCCAATGTTAGAGATTGACTATATGATAAATTATCAGGCGTCTCTTTTTAAAGATTATGTAAAATGTCCTTTATACTTTAATAATATTTATAATAAATTCATTAAAATGAATAAATTTAATTTTAGAAAATCTTACTCAATAAAATTGAATGAGGAAATTTTACACTTTTTATCTCTGTACGTCTGCCCTTTTATTTCATACAACAGATTAAAATATGTATTAAATTTGAAAGATGACTCAAGATTTTTGACATATAAAATGTGTGCGGGAGAAAAAGTGCATGGCAGACAGATAGAGCAAAAGAAAAAAAGAAAAAATAACTTTTAAGCAAAAGAATTGATGCTTCTATAAATAGAAATATCATTTAAATGTGATTGACAGTGATTGAAATGATTCAATATTCAAAGACTTTTATTACTCATATCATTAACTTATTATTTTGTAAATTTCTTCAGAAATGACATTCAAATGTTTCATATAATTTAGTTGAGAAAAAATAAGACACAAGAGATCGTTTAACATGCTGTTGATGGAAAATGAAAGACATTTGAAGTGGCATAAAAAATTTTAGAGGGCCTTTTATTTTCTTTTGCCTTTAAAGAAATGTGTGCACATTATTATATTTGGACTGTGTGAATTTCTCTTATAAACACTCTTATAAACATTTGAATTTTTCGTTTTCTCTTGATTTCATTTTTATTATCATTATTATATTTTTATCCACATTGTTACAATTATTATTATTGTAGCTTGTCTTTCAAAAGTTAGATAGAAAAGCCTCAGCTGTATATATTTTGCATATGTTACCTTTTAATAGAATAGATAATGGCTAACACATTATCATCTAATGTGAAATATTCAATATTTTACATTCTTTCAATAATCTATTTTAAATGCTGCCATAATCGTAAAGGTATAAAACGAACCATATGAATTTAATGGGGTTAAATATTATATTGGTATTATGTAAATTTTTTTCCATTCATTCCTTATTTTTTTCTTGATCCATTTTTTGCCCTTTTTCCGTATGCTTACATTTAAATGTGGTTTTAAGCATTTTACATATAATTGTGCAAGTAATTAAGTTAAATTAAGTTTATTCAATTATAGACATGAATTTTTATGCTTAATAGAAATTTTAAATGTTTTTGGTAAAATGTATGCATAATGCATAATTTTAATACTATTATATTATAGCATTATTACTCTTATAGCATTAGTATTATAAAATCTTTTAAAATAAAGTCTAATATATTATTGTTATTGTAAAATACTATAATAATTATTATAGCATTTAGATTATAAAATATTTATAGCAAAGCTATAACATGCCAAATATATAGACGAGACTAAAACTTTCATTATAAATGGATATATATAAAATTATAGAACTTTCTTCCTTTAAAATCTTAGAATAAAAATTATAGCATCTTGTTTATAAAATTCCAAAACAAATTCTTTTTGTTAATCTTATTACAAAATGCTATAAAACACTTATAAAATGTTTTTGCAACATTTTCCTATAAAAAGCTCTAAAAAAATTATAGCATTTTTCTATAAAAAATTTTAAAATTTTTTGTAATATCTAGGTCGTGAAATTATAATGCTTTTTATGAAATACAGGAAATATATTTATAACATTTCCTATAAAATGCTAAAATTTTTTATAGCAACTAGTTTACAAAATCAATATAAAGCGATTTTGTCAAAATTTCTATAAAATAATACAAAACTATTTATAACATCTTTAATGCTTATCCAAGGCCTTTAACCTGTCTTGTGTCATTTAAATTTTATCTTAAACTTCACTTTATTTTATTTGTCATTTCTTTCAAACATTTTAAGGATATCTGGCTAACGCCAAAAAAACCAAAACCGAAAGGAAAATAACTAACTGAAATGTGATTCAATATGCTGCTTAACATGTAATTTATAACTTAAATCAACGAAACGACACCAACGCCAATGCTATAATCATCAACATACCAAGCAACATCTCTCCTCATCTTTATCATTTAACATTGCCCTTCTCTTAAGCATTTAGTAATCTTTATTTAGTCCATTTTCTCATTACGAAAAGTTATGCTTGCTTAAGTTATGTTAGTAATAAATGCACACACACACATACGCACACACACACACACACACACATATATATATATATATATATATATATATATATATATATATATATATATATGAAATATATAAATTGTAGCTTTATAAATATGAATGGTTGAATGGATGGCAGCACATTAGAAATCATGTCACGTGAAACAGCCATTTAAGTGGCTCCAATACTGTTACAACTTTAACACTTAACTATATAACTGAGGTAACTTACACACATAATAAATATAAAAAAAATATATATAAAAACTATTGTCTGATTCATGTCGTACAAGATGTATTAGGTTTGTTTACAAATGCAACATGAAAAATTTCAGAAACGTAAGAACGGCATACACAAGAGAAAGAAGAAAAAAAAGCATTCATAATGGCCAGAAGAATATTTAGAGAAATATCATGAGAAATGGCATAACAAAAAAAAAAAAAAAAAAAATAGAAAAAAAGGAAAATGTAAAGGAAAAGAAAAAGGGGAAAAGACTTGCATTACGTGAAAATTGTGTGATTAACTTTAAGAAGAAATTTCTAAGATTCAAATCTTCTTATTTTTAAGGTTTTAATTTCAATATATAAATAATTAATTTTAAGTCTAAAGAAATTGGCGATAAAATAAATAAAATGGTTTGAACTAAAATAAAATAAACCATTTTTTTATTACTTTGGTCAATTTATGTCATTACATTGAAGCCCTTAATAATAAGTAGATATACGATTTTTTTTTTTACTAAAATCACCTTGTTAACTTTGAGATTTCGTTTGTTTGTCTTGTCTTAGTTGTTCATTTTTCGCTCCATAATTTGTTATCATTATTTGTTTCTTTTCTTTTTTATTTCATTTTCTTAGTAAACCTGTAAATCTTCTAAAGGCCATGTTGAACTTATAGTTATATTGGTAATGAAATATGTTGTAGCAGCATGTGTAAATAGAAGCATTTGAGTTTATAGAATATCACTGTAAGTAGTTAACATTGAGTTGTCAATGATTTTAAATTAATGGCCAATATCTTATAAATAAAATGGGAATTTAGCAAAAAGTTTAATACACACAATTGCTACAACGACTAGGATTCTCTTCGTTTTATACAAAATAACCAAATGGAAAAAAAATTAGTGAAAAAATGAAGTAGGAGACTTAAACAAATTGCCATTTATGGTAACAAAAATAAGCAAAAAAAAAAATAGGTAAAAAAAAGTGATTCGACTAATTATCATATGTAGAGTTTACCAGCATTATCATAAAGTAAATGAAAATTACTACGGGGGTCGTTTTGATTAGCATTTTAATTTTTGTTGTTTATCCTGCGGCCTAATCACAAATTTCTACGATAACAATAAATAATTTAGGAAATATTTAATACGAGAGTTGTTTTTTGTTAACATTAATGCTTACATTTTTCTTGTTTTCTTTATAACTTAATAGTTGGCAAGTTTAATTTTTTAAAATATTCATAAAATCTATATTAAAACGATAAAAAAAATAAATGGTCAATTAATACGAGGATCGTTTTAGTTATTATTCTTGTCTTATTGTTTATCCTTTGTCCCTTGGAAGAAACACTTAATTACAAATTTATATTATAACAATAAATAATTGAGAATGGTTTTTGTTAACATTTTTTTTTGAATTCTTGCGTCTACTATTTAGCCAGTTTAATTGATTAATACATCATTAAAATTTATATTAAATCGATAAGAAAGTGAACATTAACAGAACACGAGGATCATTTTCTTAACACTTGTATCCCTTCACCTTTTATTCTTTATCTATTTGATTTAAAGAGCAAACAAAACGATAAATCTGATTGCTTATCGCTTAAAACTTTTGTACATTGTTTCACTTCTGAGAACAATGGAAAATATTTTGCCCATTTGCTGGTTTATTAATCAAATATGGTCACTCCCCATATTCACAATATAAAATTTAAAAAAGTATTAGTATTAATTTTATTTTTCTCAATTATTTAATTATTTTCATTGCCATATTCGTACTATTAATTTCAGCTTTGCATGCATTCAGTGCAAAAAGTTACAGTAAAGTAAAAGCAAAAGCAAAAAAAAAAACGTAACAAAACCAAAGAGATATTTTGCTCTTTGTGCTTGTATATATATTTTATTGTTGTTGGTTTTATTGAATTTTTAAATTAATTGCCAAAGTAATTATTTACATGGCCGCAGGCAAGCTTGCCTCTCATCAGTAAAATAAATATGAACAGCAGAATTAAAAAAAAGTAAGAAACAAGTAAAAGAAATAAAAATCAAGAATCAAGCCATGAATGATTATAATCAATGATATCGTGCATAGTAATGCTTGGTCTATAGCACATTGCCTTATAAAATCAACGATATAACAAAGAAAAGACATATGCATATATAATATACATAAATGTGTATAAGTAGCTTACTTATTTATATTTTTCATTATGCCCGTTTTGACTCTTTCTCCAAAGGCATCGTTTACTTCTTTTTGGTGGTCTTTTTTCTTTTTTTTTTTTTTTGGTGAAGAATTTTGTTTTATGTGTTTTATATTGTGCTTTGCCGTTGTCTCCTTGATAATTGTTATTTGTGTAATTACAGCAGCTTGTAATGCTTTATTACAATCTTAAACCAAATAAAAAGTCCTTTTTCTTATATGCAATTTTTAATTAAGTTATATTTGATATTTCAAAAAAAAAAACATAAAAATAGTAACTTAAAAGCGACGATAGAAGGCGACTCTTAAAAACTCTATACTGCTGTATACTGAAAGACATTTAAAAAAAATTGCATGGGAAGAATTATAATTGAAAAGAACATTATAAGGCATATGGTCTAAGAAATGAAAGGACTTGAACGGAAAATCGGTACATGTACTTTTTTTAGGTCTAACTAAAATAATATGCCAATTTTCAATAAAATGTTTTAAAATCAAAACACAGTCACAAAAGATATCAAATTTCATTAAAGAAATCTTAGAAATTGTGACTTGTGGCTTTTTAAAATTATAGACGGACGGTCAGACAGTTTTAAATCGGTACGGTAGTAATGTGATCTTTGACTTATTTGGTATAACAAAATCAAACTCTTCTGAGTATTATAAACAGCTATATCGTAAGCAATGCAAGGTACAAAAGATGGAAAAGTTTTAATAGTCATAAAAGCCGATTACGTTACCGCAATAATTATAAAGTAATAGTTTTGAATACCAATCTTTTTGTTTTCTTTTTTTTGAAACATTATTTTCTAAATTAAATTGCCTAATAAAACTGAAAAAATTAGATCCTCTTGCAAATATTGGATTGTTGAATGCAAAAAATTAGCGCTTATTATTCTAAATTTTCTATTAAGATTTATAATCTCAAATACTTAGAATGTAAATTTGTTTTAAAATAAGATTATTCTTTAAATAAAACGTTAAAAGCTTACACATCGTAAATGTAAAACATTTCCAATCATTATTACTAGAATTAATCTTTGAAAAAATGACCGATTGTATAATTTTGTAGCATCTTAAAAATTGTGGCCTATAGTTATGTTGTAAAACAGAAGGGGTTGAGATAGACTGATCTTTTTTTATACCGATTGATGCGCAGTATTACTTCCTGATTCGATTATAAACCTGTCTGTTTATCTGATACCCTGCCTTATAAATATATTAGAGATATTTGAATGATATTTGGTACATGGGTTTGCTCTGACCCAGAGGCGAACTTTATTGAAAATGGTAAAAAGGTACAAGTTATCGAACTAAGCCCTACATAACGACTTTCTTAAAAAAAAGTATTATATGGAAAAAAGTTACATTTTTGATTATAGTTTAATGAAAATTAGCCCATATACGTTAACGTAGAGGACATGTATACCAAATTTGGTTCAAATCTATAAATTTTTGGAACCTTTTTCCATACAACCCTTTCAAATAATTTTTAAGTAATTTCACTTCTTTATTTGTAATTCTTCTACTTGATTGTTTAATCTCATTAGGTAAAGTAGTATAAAGTATTTCATATTTAGCGCCAACTGACTATAAATTAGTCAAAAACATTAAGAACATGTATAAATTATTTATAACTTTGTTTTATATTAACGGCCATAATTTACTATAAAATTTTATTATTATTATCAAATTATATAAAATAAAATTCAATGTTTAAATTGATAAGTTCTTTTACGTCTCTTCTTTGGCTTCTTCTCTTTCAAAATTTATTGAAATGATGCTCAAAGATAATTAATATATGCAGAAAGGTAATTAATTCAATATATTAACCACTATCTTTGTCAGTTTAGTGTTTAAACCAGTTCAGCTATATAATAAAATTATATAATTTATGCTATTGTGCAAAACAATAATAATAACAACTTACAATAATAAAAATAAATAAATAAATAAATGTATTAAGAAAAAATTTTACATATTTTCAATGTTAATTCTGAATTATAAATGTATTGTAGCGGTTAATGTGCGGTTTATGTAATAAACTAAATAAATTATACATCTTAATATCAGTAATATTGACATATACACATACACACACATACATAAATATATATATATATATATATATATATATATATATATATATATATATATATATATATATATATAAATGCCACATGCATATGTTTAATAATCAATGCAATACCATAACATTTCTTTCAGGAAACAATCAAAGTGGTCAACCGATTTAATCAAAGTATAAACAATTTCTTTTCGATTCGTTTATATAAACCAAAATAACACTTTTACTAACATATATTAAAAGAAAATCGCAAACGAAGAAAAAGAAAATATATGAAATAATGAAAAGACTAATAAATAAATTTATGGGAACCGGTTGCACGGTACAACAAAAACCAAGAACAGTAAACACAAAATAATATATAAATTATTATGCTTCTTTTGCTTAGCTATTTAATCTCTCATGTAATAAGAAAGTTTTAAAGAATGTTAAGGCAGTGTAAAAAATTTTTTTGAGATAATTTTTCTTTTATTAAATCAGAATAATTTGAAAAAATTTAGTAAAGAAAGTAAAATTAGATGACAATTTAAAATTCTAATGTTGCAGCTTATACTCTAAAAAAGTTATTAAGCAACATTTGTTGCTTAATAACTTTCATTATCAACAAATTGTTTTTTGTAAGTTAAATTATTGCTCATAATTTCAAAATGCAAGTAAATATGTAAAAAACATATAGCACCATTGTGTGCTAGCGCTATATGTTTGCAAATTTAATTATTTACTATTCTTCCTGTTTCTTTATTTTTTTGTTTTCTTTAATTCAATTATTGAACAAAAATTTCGTATATTTTTAACCAAAAAAAGAAGAAAATAGCACAGAAAAAAAAAAGAAAAAGACAAACAAATGACATCATTTGTTTTGGGTTAAAATTAAAAATCACCTTACAAACAATTTAGTTCTCACCAACCAATAACTTAACCAGCACTTAACCAACTACAACAAAGTAAAAAAATAAAAATAAATAAAAAATTAATTACCATAAATTATGCCAGCATTAAAGTGAAAAGAAAACTTTACGGACCAAAGAGGTAAAACAAAAATGTAAGCGAAGAACAAAAAAAAGTCAGATGATAACCACAAAAAAATCAAATAAGTAAATATAAATAACAACAACAGCAACAAGAATAACATAAATAAATATTGCCCTACATTATATGGAAAACGTAGCAACAGCAGTCAAAACCAGTAATGATGTGTTTTCGTGCAAATAACCTTAAGTCATAATTTTAATGAAACTTCTACTGTATAAACAAACATAACGCAACCCAACACAGCACAACACAGCACAACACAGCACAATCAACTCAATATACATACAAATAATAAATTATTTGTAACAAATGTGCGTAGAAACGAATGGTCTTTAATCAATAACTGAAATAATTGCAATTGCTATATTGAAATAATAACAACAACAATAACAAATAAACTTGTTTGATTTTTAAGACCCAAAATATTCAATCAACCAACCAGCATAAATATGCATTATTGATTTAAGATGGCTTCATATCAATCAATCATACAATTTGATTGAATATTTCAAAAATTTTGCATGCATAACAATGCATGCAATATCTAGGACCCGCAGATGAGTTACTGAATTATCAAAAGTGTAATTAAAAATGTTTCAGCCAAATAAATTGCTATCATCTCATAAATGATTCTTTGAAGTAACTTAAGAGATTCATTTGTAAAATAAACCAAAAATAAAAGCAAACTAGCAAAATGTAAATAAAAGAACCAAAACAAAAAAAAAAACATTTATCTTAAAGATAAATATCCAAATCAAAAATGGAGTCATCAGAAAACGTAAAGAGAATAAATTCCTTTTTTTTTATTATTTTTTTAAACGAAGAAAGAAAAATCACGTTCACCTTTTTCTTTTATTTATCTTTCTATATTTATCTATCATGAAAATTTTTGTTTTTGCTATGTTTGTCATTTATAAATTTATAACTAACATATGTCATACATATATTTATGTCTTTAGGATATTAGAAGGCAAACAAAGAAACCAAAACACAAATTTTTGTTTTGTTTTCTCGAAGAGAAAACAAAAAAAAAAAAATAAGGAAGTAAGAATCAAATGAAATGAGATTTCGTCTTCTTGTACAATAAATCATCTAAGGAAATGGCATAGAATGGCTAAAGAAGCTAGAGAGTCTTGAGGCAATTGTTCTTTGCAGAGTTTTTTCCTTTTTCTTTTTTTTTTTTTTTGCTTCTTTTCTTTTAGTTTATTTAACACTTAACTAGAAAACGGAAGTTTTTTTTCCTTTAAGGGGGAAACTTACAGTTATAAATAAATTTGCCAAATAGACAATAAGAGAAAAAGGACAATGAAAAAAGGATATAAAAGAAGAAGAAGGAAAGACGAAAAGAAGAAAAGCCTTATGATAATTTGATTAAATGCATAAAACCTTTAAATGTTTGTAGTTTTAATGTATTTTACATGATTAATTTTGAGCTTTAGGTTAAGCCTTTTTTCTTATTTGCCGTAAGATAGAAATTTAGATGTAAATGAATCTTATTAAGATGAAGAATAAATTGTGAATTTAAATTTTATAAACACTTAATTATTTCTTGGTTTAATCATGCTTGTTTGTCTACTCATAAATTTGTAATCATTTTCTATACATTTAATTTTGTTCTCTAGAATAAATGTAACATTTTAGCCATTATAGATCATACAAATCCATTTGCGATGCAACTTTATATTTTTGGAATTTATTGAGAAGGATTAAAGAGCTATTTTAAATTATTGCATTATCTGAAACAAGTTTTTCACATGTTATCGATTTCTTTACTAATAAACCATTATAACTTTTGAAATCTTTTGAAGCAGCCATGCATAAATTGGTTTCATAAATTTCTATCTATAAAATGTCCATGGAACACTTTCTCATTGACTTTCTCATATGAATGAATTAGTGCCAATAAACGATGCAATGTGGTCGGTACAAAAAAAAAAAAAGAAAAAAAGTTAAATCTTTAATTAATTAATCGTTTTTAGAGCGTTTGTTTCCGGTTTTCTCTTCTAGTTTCTTTCATTTTGATTTGTATGGATTTAAGTTATTCAATTATTATTGAAAATTCCTATTCACATGTATTGTCAAACATCATCATCATCATACATACCAGACATTAACATGATAATAAGAAAGCAAGCAATGACGATAATGGTAATTTGTCTATTAACAAATGCCCACTACATACATATATACATACAATAAATTATTACTTAAGCTTTAATGCCATAAGCATAAATATTGTTTTACTCTAAAGCATACACACGCTCATGCGCACATGTGGTATAATCGCTAACTAATAACACCTTCAATATACACCTGTTTGGCTACTGCCAGTTGCCTGCTGCCTGCTGCCTGCTGGTTGACCATATTTTTTAAAAATTTATTTCCTTTTTTTCTTCCAATGTGACTTCTATTCTAGACTATTTGCCATAAATTCGTTAAATTGATTGAATACTATTTTTTTTTGTTGGATTGCATATTTCAAGTATCTGCATATCGTAAATTATATTCGTTTATTTAAGTAAAACAAAACAATAATAGAAAATCATGAAAAAAAGGAAAATATCAGAAATTCCCATGGAATAAGTGAAGAATGTTATTTTAATGTAAAAAAAAAGAAGCAAAATGAGTGAAATTATATTATGAAAATCTTTTTTAAAAATGATACAACAACACTCATTGTACATTGCAGCTGTAGTCATAACAATATTAATGCTTTTTTTGGCATATGGGTACAATTTGTGTTTATTATGTATATAAAAAAAGGTACAGATTTTTCCACATTGGATATTATAAAGCAAATCAATCAATGTGATGTGAACGATAAAAATGCTCGCAATTATTATTAAAAGGTTATTAATTAAATTCATTTTGCGGGCAAACTATTTTAATTTATATAATTAATTCTAATATAATAAATTTTAGACATCATATTTTATGGTACAACACTATAGAAATTAAAATCACCAATTCCAATATCGTAAATTTATGGTATTAGAATATTTAGCACTATGATTTACGATATTACAATTTGTAATCTAATATTTTTTAGTGAAAATTAAAAAGAAAAAAGTACGATGCATTTGGAATACCCCAAATTTACGATACTATAATTTACGATATTACCATTTACGATATTATAATTTATGATACTACCACTTACGACATTAAAATTTACGTCATTAAATATTTGTTATGTTAAAAATTTATTCTAACATTTCACCATCAACAATATTTTCAATATTATAATATTACAATATTAGAAATTCAATTTTACGATATTACAAAAATCAATTTATTTTTGTTTATTTATTTTATGTATATTATTCTAGTAAAATTAATTACACAAGATAAAATTATTTTATATAAAATTATTATTTATTTCTTACTTTTTCTATCCAATTAAAATTTTTTTTTGCATTTCTTTTATTTGTTTGTTTGTTTATCAAAAACTTATTTATAAATAATATCACACATATCTATTAGAAGAATAGAAAAGTATTCTTCTATATTTTTAATGATAAAAATCTAAAACTATAAACAAACTTGGTATAGAAAAAGTGCATAAAGCCAAAACATCTCTATAAAGATTAACAAACAAACTATAAAAACAAACAAGCAAACAAGAGTAAAATAAAATTAAAAAAAAAAAATTTTTAAAAACCAAGAAATAAAGACAAAAATTATAATCATAATAAGAGGAAAATATATAGAAAAACTTGGGCCACTATTTACGTGTTACAACAACAAGCAACAAAAGCATATGAAAATCAAAAAGAATTGGGGAATAAGTAAATAAAGCAAGAAAAAAATTATATAAGAAAAACAAGGAAAATAAAGAGAAGAGAAAAACAAAAAATCAAATCAAGTCATAACGAAAGATAATTGAAGAGTGAACAGTACGGCCTTATACTTATGTCGCGACGCATATCTTAAATAAATTGCTATAAACTACGAAAGAACTTTCAACTTATAGATTTATATTTGTGTGCGTGTGCTTGTTCTGTTCTTGTTTTTCATTCGCAATTTTTGAACATTAAAAATTATGGTAAAAACCTACAAAAAAAAAATTGAAAAATACGAATGAAATGTTTTGGCCAACAAATAAAAATATCATTTCTCTCATTTAGCCAGATAAACTTATCAAATACTTTTAACTGTAAGAGAAAATCATATAAAACACAAAAGAGATAGAGAGAGAGAGAGAGAGAGAGAGAGAGAGAAAGAGAGAGAGGGAGGGAGAGAATGTATGAATAAGAATGTGATAGAAAATGATATTGTTTATTTTTATAACTTTTTGGCTAAATGCCATAAAAACAAGAAGAATACTCTAGAAAATAAAAACAAAAGTATTAAAAATGAAAAGAATAAAATAGTTCGACTGCATGTGCATCAAATGTCAAAAGATTAATTCCGTATGGAAGGCGAGTTAAATGGAAAATAGAATAATAATAACAAGAGCAGCAGCAGCAGTAACAATAACAACAATTGTAACTATAACAATCAAAAAAGTAAATTGATTAAGTGATAGAAAGAAATAGACAGGCAGGCAGACAGAAAGAATATGAGAGAGCGAGAGAGAGAAAGCATGAAAGTGAGATAGAAAAAAGAAGAATGAAAATGTATTATGGCATTGCAAAATAGAAAAAAAATCTTATAGATTGCACTCTAAATGAATGAATAAATTATAGACGCACTTATTCACAATATCTTTCACCTCATCCATAAAACTATTTATTATGGTTTATGATTAATACTAAGTACATATAATATATTAAATGATTTAAAAAATAAAGGTGAAAAGAAATTTTCGGTTCATAAATTTTGAAAGATTTTGATAGCAGATGTAACGAAATTCTTTTGAGTAATCATTCAAATGAAAGCGGGCCAAAAAGTTTTTTTTTAATTGCATAGGATTTGCCTTTAGAATGATTATAATATACCCTTGTCACATAGAAATTTCTTGACTTTAAAATTTGTTAATTTTCAAGAAATTGTCGCTTCTTCTTTTACTAATTACTGAAATCCCTAAAAAAAAATATTTAAAGGTGATTCCGTGCAAATAATAAGAGTTTTTCTAAAGAACTTAGATCTTAAATTGAGGTTAAGAGATTATAAGTTATTGTTAAGAGCTATAACAAAGGCTTCAGATAGGCCCAAGATTTGGAAAAACAGCAAACGTAACGCCATTTAAAACTTTAGGCATTACTTATCGAGAGTATGGAACTATTCTACATCAAGTGGAATTCAAAAAGCTCAATAAAAGACAGTTATAAATCAGACAGTTATTAATGCTTGGATTGAATTCAAGCATTAATATTTTCTCTCAAATAAATTTTAATTCAATTGAATTCAATATTTTCAACATAAAAACTCTAAAAAAGAACTAAATTGTTGTTTAGATTCTAATTTATTGTTTATCTATTTATGAATTAAATTCTTTAATGTTTCTTTCGAGAAATTTACTTATGATTTTTTTGTTTATTTATTTATTTTTTGCGAAATTTTCTGTTTATTTTATGTAACCGCAACATAACAAATGGTTAATGTACATTATTTCCCTTTAACAAAACTTAAATTTTGTATATATAAAACAACAACAACAGGGGAATACATCAAAGCATTTATTGTATATTATTTGTTGATGGAGAAAAGCAAACTCTACAAACAAACTCTCTCTATTATACCTTTTATAATAATTTTAATTAAACAAACATTGGATATAAAAAAAGTGTTGTTGTTGTATTACTGCGCTGAGTTATAATAAGAAATTGATGGCATGTTATAATATTTGTAATATACAAATGTAAACGCGCTTGATTAATAAGCGATATGTGTATGAATGTTTCAAATCATTTTTGATTTAACCTTCGAGGAAATGGGAGTGAACAAAACAGTTTAAACGAGACGACATTAATGAAGCTACAAAGTACAAGTAAAGTCTAGGTCTGCAGACGTAACAAGTTTTGGAGATTTACTGAACATTTTATATAAAAAAAAAAATGCCACGCCCCTTCAAAAAGTACAAATTATTAAATTTATTTACCAAATTATTACTTTAGTGAATGAAAGAAAAGATTTTGAAATTAACTCAGGTATTCTCCGAGTCCGAACATCGAATATAACGACTTCAAAATCTAGCAATTTTATTGATTTGGTTTAATTTGCAAGCTAAAACGAAAATGAATATTTAAAACTTACGCGAATCAGTTCAATTCTCTAGTTACGTCTTCTGTGTTGATTCAAATGTACGGAATAAAAATATATATAAATGTTGCCTGCAATCAAATGTAACATATTTGAATGTTTTTTCTGTTTTCTTTATTTTTTACTTTAAGTATTTCTGTTTTATTTATTAACAAGAGGGAGAAATCGATATGGAAATATGAAAACATTAAAAAACCTAAATAAATAAAGTTCTTTTTCCAAAAAAAATTTTCAAAGGAAATATCTAAAAAAATCATAATTAAGCTATTTTCATTTCTCATTCTCTGTCATTTTACTCAGCTATAACAACAAAACTAGAAAATCTCGTCGTCTGTAGAGAGAAACTTCTATATTTAATTTAATGCTTTTGACTCATTATATTAAGTCAATATATTTGCATGATAATTAATTTGAATATTAATTATCATTTAATGAATATGCTTTTCACTTTATATTAACTTCTCGTACTGCTCTTTTGCATTCATAAATATATTTGCACTTGCTTTAATAATTAATTATATACTTCATTGATATATTTACATTTCACTTTTACTAAATATTACTTGTTATTATTGTATTCATATCTATGTATGTAAATAATAAATGATTATAAAATTATTTACTTAAACTTCAAGCGAAATTATTTTGTGTATTTAATATAATAAAATAACAGTTAATTCGTTTTCCGTGAAATATGAAATTTTGATAAAAAATAAAATGTGTAGAGACACTTTTTACATAAAAAAATATTTTTGGTGAGCTTTAGCTTAGGAAAAATCGAAACATTGCTTATAAAAATATGCTCATACAAAAAAATTTTTAAATCATTTCACTGATGAAAAAATGCTAACAACAGGAATTTTTGAATCAATCATCTTGGTGCGATTTAGTTTTCTTTGGAAAACTCAATATTCCACTAATAAAAAAGGTACAAATAGGGAAAATTTTTGAAGGAAGTGTTTTATTAAAATTTACTTATAACAAGTTATTAATATTAAAAAGAAATTATAGAAGTTTTTCATAGAAATTTAGTAAAGAGAAAGGCAACTTTCAATACGATTTAATGTCAAATCGTTTGAGGTTTTTGCTTATTTGGTGATGAAAAATGCTACAAAGTGGCTTCTTAAGGTATTAAGTATAGCCAAAATTTAACTACAACTGGCCCATTACTTTAGATACTCTCTCATACAAAGAATTGTTTAACTTTATTAAAAATTTTCAATTTTCATTTCAATTATAAATTTTTCTCAACTTTTAATTTATATTTGATGATAGAGGTAGGGCATTTCTTAATATTTTTTTCCTTTTTTTCGATATTTTAATACTATTTTGTAATGTTTCAATAAAATCTAAAGAGCTAATAAATTTATAGCTCTTACTCTAACAATTTAAGTAGAAATGAACAAGGAATAAAATTTCCAGATATTAAGGGGAGGGAGAAGCTCATTTTGCCTTATATGAAGCATTTGAGCGAGAAATTCCTTTTCGTGAAGAGTACATTAAGGGTAGAATTCATTTAAAAAACCTATATGTGAAACTATGCTTAAAAAATTTTTCATTCGAATGAATAAATCAAACTAACCCTAGAGATAATTATTTTTGATTTTTTGCTTCCTTGTTGTTATTATATTTGTTGTTGTTTTTGTTTTTTATTTAAATTATTTAAATTAACTGTTTAGTGGTCTTTCGCTGTCAAATCTCATAAGCATGTTTAAATTTAAAGAAGGTAAATAGCACAGAAACAGGACAAAATTAGAAATCAATCAAGACGTCTCTCAGTTTGAATCATAAGCTTAAAAAGAATGTACTCGAAATATGAAATTTAATACGAAAAAAAGAGGTAGTAAAAAAATGATTTATATTCACGCCAATTCACTTCCATGAAAGTATAATCAAATAAGGCATTTTTCATAAATGCTTTATTTGAAAAAAGAATGTATGAAATAAAAAGGCAGAAGTATATTATTAAATGTCATTTGCTAGCTGCTTTATACAAACTGATTGAAGTTAACACCTGTTTATTAATAAAATATATAGTTTAATATTTGGGTATGTGAGAAGAATATTTCCGTTATACGAAATAATTTCCGTTAACTTTACAGTTCTTTACACTTTATCATTTAAATAATTTAAATGACTGATTACAGTATATCAAATTAGAGTTGCCATATTTACTTAAAAAAAATTAATAAACATATAAAACTTTGATTGTTTCTAGATATCGAGAGTGATGTTTGAATAATTTGTTATTTAGGTAATTTTTTACAGTCCTCATTCATTCTGCCTTAGGGAAATACATTGAACATCCAGAAAGCTCTCAGATAGAAACATATTTAATTAAAGCGATCCAATCAGAAATTATATTTGAATGGATTACTGATGTGTCAAACATAATCCAAATTAGTCTTCTTTTTGAATTTTCTTCCATATGAAGCCTTTCTCAAAAAAAAACTATTATATAGAAAAAGATGCAATTTTAAATATATTTCCACAAAAATTCTTTCTTTATTGTACCTTGATATAAAAAATACATACACCAAAATTAGTTTAAATTGATGAATACTTGGGACCAAGTCCCATATAACAAAATTTCAAGTTACTTAAAAACTGTGGTTTTTTTGTTTTCCATTACGTAATTCGTTTATTACTTTTAAGTAGGCTTCTGAAGAGTTTATATCGATCAACTGTGAAGATTTTATGTTTTAATTTAAGAAAAATATCTGTATTTATAAATACATTCTGAAAGAAAGCTATAAAAAAATAAGAATTTGTAATGAAGTATCGTTTGTTATTATAGATTTTTTTAAAACCATATAAATGAAATGAATTTTACCTTCAATTCTCCTTTTTTTCTTTAAATGATATTAAATCTCATTTCACTAATTCTGCCATAACTTCTTCCTTTATTATTTGTCTCTAGCAGACCTCATGCACGAAAAGAAATTATATAACATCATATGAATATTAACTTTTTATCACTATTATTATTGTTGTTGTTGTAGTTGTTGCCATTAGTACAATAAAGTCTATGAACACCTGCCCTGCCCAAATTTCTCTTATCATCATTTCTAGTACCCTTTTTTGTAACTATAAATACGTTTTGCATGAATCTTCTTCATTTTTTTGCCAAATAGTTTTGAGTGCTGTGTAACAAATGTGCATTTATATATATATATGTATATATATGTAAAAATATATAAATATATATGCAAAATATAATAATACAAAATATTAGCTGTAGAAGATTTATCATTTTGTACAATGCCATTTTTAATATATCGCTGTATGTATGATGAAATTTATATTTTCGCTTTATGGTTGCATTGCCTACACACACACACGCACATATATATATATATCATATGGAAGTATTGTATCAACGTTATTATGATAACGATGATAAAAATGATAATGATTATGATTATGATGATAATCGTTTTCTACCATTGCTAACAGACTAACAGAATGAGCATAAACGAAAGAGGAAGATAAAATTATGAATGAAACATTTCTACATAGTTTTTCAGTGCTGCTTTCGTTGCTTAGTCTTCTTTTTATTCCTTTGCTTGTGGTTTATTATAATACCCTATACCAGTTGTGGTATAATTTATCCTGATTCGGTTTAAATCTGTCCGTCTATGTAAATTTGTTATCAAACTCTACAACGCAATTTTTGGAATTTTTTAATGATATTTGGTATATAGATGTTTTTAGTCCAGAGCTGAAGCCTTTCATTAACCATTAAAATCGGACCATTATTACGACTAGGCCTCACATAACGTGCCTCTTGAAACAAAAGTTATTATATGGCAAAAAATTACAATTTTAAATAAACATTAATGTAAATTGGCGCTGAATTGTATTTTGATATGAAAAATATATGTGTCATATTTGTTTTAGATTGGCCCATTATTATGACCACTTCCCACATAAAGATTTTTTTAAAAAAAGCAATTTTATGGGCACAAGGCTTAATTTTGAATAAATTTTAACAACAAATAGCCCAACAATGTATTTTCAAAAATATGTATCACAAATTTGGTCCAGAACGGTTCACTTTTTAAATTTCCTCTCATACAACAAACTTTTGTAAATTAAAAAACACCATTTTTTAAGTTGGCTTGTAAAGCAAATTAATGTAGAGTATTTAAAAGTCGACTCCAACCGACAATTACTTATATTCTTACATGTTTCTATTTACTTTTATTTTTATGAGTTTTTGTTGTTAAATTTTGTTTATATTAGAGATTTATTTCTTCTTATAGTTAAGCAAGAATTTCCAATTGTGCTTTGTTTTTCTTCTTTTTCTTTTTTGTATTTGATTTTAATATTTTCCTTCCCTTTGCTTATGCAACACCCACATAACGCATTTACTGCATTAATCTTTCTTTCTTTAATTTATTTTGTTTTTTTCTTACGTATTTTTTAAATTTTTATTGATATGAATTATTATATAAATTTTATTTAATGCGTTTATTCAACAAAAATGTGTGGGTAGTGTCACATGATTTTATGTGAAGAAAAAGTTAGGCAAGTAAAAATAATAATAATAATTTTATAGATTTTAGCGTATTGCATAAAAAAGATGATAAAGTAAAAGAAAAATAAGAGGAAACAATTTTAATTTTAGCTATAAAAAGTAGCTTTTTTGTATATCTCTATTCTTCTTCTTCTTCTTCTTGTTTTCTTTATATTCTTCTTTTATTATTTTTATTATTCTTCTTATAGGATCTTTATCAATTTATACATATGACATATAATAAAATGACCATGAAAAAAATTTGTTATTGCAATAACTAAGAAATTTGTATAACTCTTCTTTTAAGATTTTTCTTTTTTGGCAAACCCGAATTTAGATTTAACAACAATATACTTTATGGTTTGTTAAAGATATTTTCACTCAATATCTCATTCTTCTGCAATGTCGATGCATTTATTCCTTCAACATATTCCTGAAAGTTATACCGCAAGAATTTTATTCGAGATTTCTGCGATTACTTCACTTTATAAAAATGTTAAGAATGAAAGAAGAACGCAAAAGAATCGCTTTTAGTTATGGCTTCTTCGAGTTTTATTAGCAAGTGGAGAATATTAAAAAAGGGCGTTTCCCTGTGCTACAAAAGTTGTACGTGTATATCAAAAATAATTACTCTTTACAACACTTTTGACGATCTCTTAAGGTTCTCAAATTTTGTGTTTAAAACATCAATACTTTTCAGAGAATCTGACTTAAGCATTCTGGATTGATTTAAGTTTCAAACAAGAGTATTGTTTTTAACTTTTCTATAACTCTTTAAGAGATTCGATCGGAAAGTAAAATATTGTTCGTAAAACTAAATTGAAAGTTTCCCTAACTTTTAAAATAATTTTTGTTACATTTGCGTTTATTTTTATGCAGCACGTGAAGACATCTGTCAAGCGACCTTGTCTGAGAACCCTGTCGAACTTTTACACTTAATTTTTTTTTTAAATGACAGCATTCTTTTTTTTCACCTTTTTAACCATCCCTCAAAGTTTTACAATATTTAGAAGAAAAAAAGTCTACAGATTAGTTTTTGTGAAAGTTTGATATAATAAAGAAATAACGAAATTACGAAAATCCAAAAAGGAAGAACAATAAAGAGAAAAACCAACAGAGAAAATTATCTAACGAAAAAAAATTCGATCAAATGACACAGTTGGGTAAGTGTAGAATTGCCAATATCCGATTATTTTTGTGAAAAGATATACCGACGTGCAGGATTTTATTTTGTCATTAGTTGATAACTATCAAATATCGCACAATTTTAAATATACTACTACGTAACAGCCATAGTGACAACAACAGCAAGCATTACAAAATAAAAAAGGAAACCATCTAATTAATCAAACCGAAACGCTGTAAGGATTTAAATAGAGATTTTCATGTATTTACATTTTTTGCTCCTTATTTTTTTTTTATCTTGTATTTCGCCCAAATATTTTAGATAACTAAGAGATTTTATCAGATGCTGTGATGGGCTGGCTTGCCATGGAAGGGCTGCATGAGCGTTTTAGTGCTGTTTTATTAAACACATGAGTAGAAAAACACCCTCGCCGTTAAAACAATTGCAAAATTATTTCAAATGTAGCCATTCAGTGAAATAGAAAGAAGAAGAGAGAAAAGAAAAAACCGAATGTAAAGGCCAAAGTCCGCAAACTTAGCCTTATCACCGGATATTATTGAATGGCTTTAGAGAGAGACCTGTAAAAAGTACTTTAAGATTTTACTGGTTCACGTGCTCTTAACTTTTTTATTTCATATTGTTATTATTATTATTATTGTTGCTGTTGTTATATAATATTTCAGTATGACTTAACTCATACAGTTTTCTTTACACTTTAAAAATTTTCTGTGGCATTTCTTCGTTTGTTCGCCTTTTCCTTAGTTGCATAAATTAATGTTACATGTAACATAAAGTAGAGCACACTTTGTAACGCGTGCCAATGAAAAATGATGCAACTGTTTGGAAATTAACATTAATAATATTAACACAAAAAGATTTTTATTATAAGAGAAATGTAGTGGAAGAGTGAAAGAAAAATTTCCGCTGTACATCAATGAAACCTTAAAAGTACGCTATCGCTTTTTAGTTTGGAAAAGAACAAATATCGAATTGTGGCTTTACAAAAATCGTAGCAAGCATTGGTAATGCTTGAAATTATGCTTTAAGTTTTTATTTGTGAAAGGGTGATTTGAAATTTAAAGTTATTTGTTATAGGCGTTGTCTGCGTTATGGCAAATTAATCTTATGATTTTATCACTTTGGTAAATAAATACATGCACATTGAAAATGAATCAATAATATACTTCTTCTGCTTATTATTCTTTTTTTTTTCTTCTTTTTTCTCTCTCTTATTATTATTGTTATTGTTGTTGCTCTTTAATACAACATTACCCTAATTTTCATAGATTTTCGGTAATGTCGTTACTCATCAATGTGTAAATTTATTCGACATTTGAAATTTTGTACACGATTACATTATTTGGATGCCTGCTTTATACATTGTTATTATAAAATAAGAAAGATTTTTTATTGTGTTGCGTAGTTAACCCCTCAAAAACCCTACATCACTTTGACGAATAAGCAGAAAATCATGTTTGCTAAAATGATTTGAAAAGTTCTTTATATGAGAGAGTTAAAAAAAGTGGTTTGATTTGGACCCAATTTGTTACTGATGCTTTTTAAATTAAAAAAACTTTTTATATCCATAATTGTAATATTTTTCTTTATAAAGACGATTATTTTTATTTTGTACACTAAAGTTCGCCTTTGGGCCTAAGCAGACATAAATGCCGATTTTCATCGTTAAGGAAAGAAATTACGACTTCTAGTTCAGATAGATGGACTGAAAATAATATTAAACTTATTTCAAGGCCTCTTTGTGTTACAACCATTTGGATAAACTTCTACTACCCTACATCACAAGTAGTGTAGGGTATAATTATTGTTATATATTGCATATGAAATATAAGAAAAAACATCATTATTAACATTGATCATTATTGTTTGCATGTCATTTGATGTCATGAATCCATTGAATTTGAGATTTTCTTTTTCTTCCTTTTTTGCTTTTTTTTGTTTTTTTTTTATTTATTTTTCTATTGATTTTCCCTTCATTGTTTTTGGTATTTTTTTCATAAATGACATGTGACATATTTGTACGTAAGAATTTTATTTTTATTTATATATTTTTATTTTTATTTTTATTTTTTTGGTAATTGATGCAATTGTTTTCTACTTTAAATATTCCATTGAAACTGGATAAATGTTTCATGTCATCCCGTTACTCATGTTAATTACTTATCACTTAACATTCATCAATCGACTCATTCATCAGTGACATCCATTCTTTCAAAATTTTCATCCATCTGAATTATTTACTCGCACCATCTAAATATAATTAACTTTATTAATGTAAAAATATCAAAGTTTTTTGAAGCCCCACGATTATGGCATACAATACGATCAACTACAATGAAACACGGCAAGTAATTTTTTCTATAGCATGATGAAATTTTAATTAATTACAAAGTACTCTAATAGAAATTCAATTCCTAAAAGGTCTATAAGTTGTTGTACTTTGAAAAGTTGTAAGAAGAAAATATTTTATATAAAGTTAAGATTTTATATAAAGCGCTACGGATGCATTAAATTATTAATGTACTTCCAAAGCCCTAATATAAAAATATTTTTCTTATGTATCAAATAAAGCAACTTCCAAAATATCTTAACAAGCCTAAATTGATGCGACTTTATTAAATTATTACTACACAATACAACTCAACTTTTTAGAAGGCAATCTGAGTACGAAGCGGTATAACTTAAAGTAGCTTAAGCTTCATTTCCAAGTCTCTTATAAATTAAACTTGCAAAAAGGCAGACTTTCTCTCATATAAATTCGCATAAGGGGTTTAGTTCTTCTCAAAACGTTCTTGCCATATAAAATGTAAATTAATTGTGTTTCCATTTAACATATTTACGGCATAGCCGTTTAACTTTTTTCAATACAATACATAACCATAAATATGCTTTATGTTTCAATTTTTAATTTGATAGAATGAAAATTTCATAAATTGCTATAATAAATTTATAGAAAATTTTTTCACCAACACCAACAAAATTTCTTAATATTTTAGCATTTTCTTTATTTTTTTTGAATATTTTCCAATTAAATAATTTAACATATTTTTATGTTGTCATTGATTTGTTTTGCTTCTTTCTTGTTTTTTCTTTTTGTTGTATTATGGATTTCAACAGAAGTAGTAGTAATTAAAAATTACGATGTTGTAAATTTGATTTCACTCTCCATATTCATTCAAATTGATCACATAGACATATGCATTTCTTTATATATGGTTTTCTGAATGAAATATTGCTAATAATAAAAAAATTTAAAAAAAACAATTTTTATTTTTACGCTGGCGTGGCAAACGTAGCGTTTTGTGTTTTACTTACACTGAAATAATGATATTGATTATGATGATGATGACGGTGATGTTGGTGATTTCCGCAGGTGAATATTGTGTTTTTATAGCTGTCTAGACGATAGAAAAAACTTGCATGGACAAAACAAAAAAAAAAAATGGAAAAAAACCAACAAGCGAACAACAATAACAAAAAACTAACCAACAGAAATCAAAGCTTTGGACAATTGTGTATGGGTCATACAATATGTGTACTAATACACATATAAAATACACACATATGGAAAAATGGAAAAATCTGTGAATCTGAGAAGAAGACTCAAAACGAAAAACGCAAATGCCAAAACGAGAAAAAGAAAATAAATCACTTTAAAACCTTTCCATTTAAAAAACACTTGAAAAAGGCGATATTAAAAAACAAATCCCCTTCAACAACAACAACTGAAACAACTGAAAATAAATATCATTGAAGTGTAATAATTTTTCATTTAGTTTTACATATGAACCAACAATAAATGTAAGAGTTAAAGTGAAAGAGAGAAAAGACATGGAAGAGAAAAGGAATACTTTTGCATGATAGTATAATGATAACATTTACGTATCATATCATGTCCAATAGTTAAGTACTATGACAATTTAATTTCAATGTTCATAAAAATTGTTTCAGTCATTCTAATTTTATTAGAAGATTTACAACTTTTACAATTATTACAAAAAAGAATTTCAACTCCTTTAAAAAGTTTAACTATCTTAACTAACAAAGGCTTTTTAGATATACTTAATAATCCAGAGATGGATCTATGTTTTTATTTTTCAGTTAAAGCAAAACAAGGTTATTGCTTTGAAAATCATAAAATATGCCACGCACTAATTTTTGAATCTAAAATCAAATAGCTTTTCATTTATACATTTTCGAAAATTTCATTAATAAAAGCAAAAGATATTTGACACGTTTGTGCTAAAAAAATGATTCACCTTAACTTTTCCTTCAATAAACTACAACAATTTTACAAGTGAAAAAATTAATCTAAATTATTTTGATTGGTGGTTCTTAGAATAAGGCTTAAGCCGAATTGTAGAAGTTCCACTTAAAAAAGGGGTGCGTTTTCGTTTTTTTTTTTTTTGTTACAGGACTTTACATAACACACCATCGACATTTAAACCGAAATGTTTATAACATTTGTAAATAAAAAATAAAGAAACATTAAAAAAAATTTCACCGTTTTCGGCACGATTTTATTACATTCTTCCTCTCCTCTCTATTACACTTTTCTCTTCTTTTGGATAAAGTTATTCCATGTGTTGAAACATGAGAAGTGTTATAAGGATTGCTAAAACTGGCGTTCATTGTGCCGTTGGATTGTTTTTTTCTCTTTATTAAGTAGAGAAAGAAATTTATATTGCACATAAAAATATTATGCTTAAATAAAAGTTTTATTTTTTCTTTATTTTTTTGTTAATGTTTTCATGCTTGTTCTTATTGCACATATTTTGTATATATGATATAAGAAAGGGAGCGGAAAAACGTTGAGGGTCTAAACAAGTAGAATACAAATTGTTTATTGTCATGTTGCTAAATGTTACTTAAATTACCATAAATAGTCATGTAAAGTATATTTAATGAAGTATGAATGACCAGTTAAAAATATTTAGCACAAAATACATAATACAGAAAAAAGTTCCACTAATTATTTTTGATAAGCTAAAAGCGACATATTAAGGCCTTTTCTATAAATTTCCAGAAAAAAGAAATACAAAACAAAAATTGCATAATATTTAATAGTTTTCAAGTTTTTTTTTGGTACATAAAGTTAAATTTTTATCAATTTAAGATATACAAGATAAATAAAAAACACTAGGCCCACTTTGGATATTATAAATTTTTAACTCTATATCCATGGAACGTGAAAAGAAGGAAGAAGGAAGAAGAGAAAAAAACTGTATGTTTCTTGTATACTCAAAAAGTCTTTCATTAGATGAGAAAGAGCGCTAAAAATTATAGTAGAATTATAGTAAATTGTAGTGTTATATAGTAAAAAAAATATTAACATAAATTTTTGTTGAGACATTTTAAAAAGAAATGACAACTATTTTGGAGTAAACTATAATTACAAATTTGATTATGACAACTTATATAAAATTATAGCATGTTATTTGATATTATACCAAATTATAGAAAATTATGGCAAAATTAAGCGTATAATAAATCCACAATTTTAATAGAATTCCATTAAAATTAAAACGAAATTGAAAAAGATTGATATGGCAAATTGTCATTCTCCTGAATTGTATTATAATTCAAAATTTTTAAGTACCTTTTGAAAATCCATATTTACAACTTATAGAAAGTATAATTTCTTAAAACACGGACTTTCCAAATACATATTTTTATTATAATTTTTAAGAAATAGATTTTAATGTTCATTTATTTAAAATATATTATTAATACCATGCAAAGAACTTGTCAGATCATTTTTCTTCAAGAAGTTATCTCGCTACTAAACCAATATTTTATAACAGCCATCCACAATCTATTTAATCATAATAATGAATAACTATAAAGTTGAAATAATACAAATGCTTTCATCATCTATCAAAAAGAGAAAAGACAGGAGGAGGGTAACAAAGCCAGCGGCTGACACGTGCCTACCATTAGATTACAACTCCATGATTAAAATATATATATGTATATTTATAATAAAATGTAATAGAAAACTAAACTTATTTATAGAAGTTTAACAATCTAACAATAAAAGGATACATTTATTTACTGAGAGTGTTAATTCCCACTCTTCTAGAAATGGAATATAAAACAAAACAAAACAGAAAATTTAACAAAAAATCATCTTAATAATAATTTATCATTCAAGCATGCTATAACCTGGCATTCAATATACATTCATCCCTTTCAAGTACATAAAGTGCAATCATAAATGCAATTGCTTTGAAATAATTTGTTATATATTATAATATAATCGCGTGTTCATTGGTTATATAAACAAATGTCAAAAAAAAAAGAAAAAATAAATAAAATAAAAGAAGTAAAAATAAATTATAGCGAAAATTATTTTAACACGCCAAAAGAATGATTTCAATGAAATATTTCAAAATTATAAAATTCAGCATTGTTTGTTATACATTTTTCGTTTATTCTTTTTTTTCAAATTTTTGTTTCTTTTCATAATATAAATGATTTGAAGATTTATAAATAATTTATCATATTTTTTTCTTTTTTGCTTTTTTTCGATTTTTGGTTCAATGTGCAAAAAAAATGCACAATTCATTCATTATTTACAAATATTTATACATAAGTAATAATAGAAAACGGAAAAGGGGCAGAAAATGGTAAATGGCACATGGCAAATGAGAAACAGGAAAACGGATATAAAAGAGATGGCAACAAAGTGTTTTAATATTTTATTGCAAAATATTTCTCTTATAGAATTTTATGGTATTCATTAGTTGTAATAATGAAAAGGTATAGTTAGTAAATTTATTGTGCATACACACACTTTTTAAAATTTTTCATATTTTTTATATATAAATTTTCCTTTTCTAATCTACATATAAAAATACAAATCTGTGATATTATTTTACTTATAACTTGCATTTTGTTATTCCCCACAGGCAGTTTATATTCAAGTACATACATATTGTTTAGTATTTTCCAACATTGCTCTTCATACCATTAGAATTATCCAATCAAATAATAGAAACTTATTTTCCCAGATGGGTCATTCATTTTAGTGCATTTCAACTAATGTTCTTTCAATTTTCTAATTATTATAATAAATGAAATCAAGCATGTAATACTTTAGTAATACTTTATTTAAGTACTGAATTTATGTTATTCTCAGTTAAATAACAAAAATGTAGGAAGAAAATCCAAAAAAAATATATTGTTATAATACAAGATGGGATTTTGCTTAAGAATTAAAAATACTTCGAATACTTTTTGGAATTTAATTACTTTATTTATATTAAAATACCAAAAATAACAAAAAGTACTAACAAAATATTTTAGTACAGTAAGGACTAAAAATGCAAAAAGAAAACTTGAAAAAGTATTAAAATTATCAATTAAGTAATTTAAGTACTTTAATTAAGTATTAAATTTATTTTCTTTATTCTAAATTTGATAATAAAAATGAGTAAATAAAATTCCCAAAATTATTTCATGTATACGAAAATATCCAAAATATGGTAAAGCAGCGAAAAAAGTACCTTATATAAATACTAAAGTACATAAGTACTTCACTTAAGTATTTACAATACATTAAGGCAAAAAATTACAGTGAAGATGTAATTCAATTATTTGAAATACTTTATCGAAATATCAAAAATATTTTTGAACCTTTTTGCATAAATTTAATTTTAGAAATCTAATTGAAAATTTAAATTTAATTCCAGAAATGTAATTGAATATTTACAACTCATGTAACTTACTAATTCTTAAAAATTCAAAATTGCTATTCAAAAGTGTTATGCACAATTTTTGATATTTTTTGTTTCAATTTCATTTGAATAAAATGGAATTAAAAATTGTTTAAAATTGCTTTTAAATAACAAAATACATAAAAATCATTTGTTTTCATTAAATTAATTTGAGAAGAGTTTTGCATTTGCTATTAAGTTATAAAGAAATTAGATAGAGACAAAAGTAAATTACAAACAAAGAGACACAGAGAGATAGAAATCGAAATAGAGAATAAAGAGTTTGGCATTTTCTTGTAGAAAATATGTAAAGAAAATTTTTTATTTATTCCCTTAAGCATTATTATATGTAAATGTATATGTATATATATGTAAATAGTCTTGCTTGTAAAAATGCAACAAAATTTTGCTATTTTTTTTTATTCATCATTTAAAATAAAAGGCAAAGTAAAATCAAAAACTGAAGCAAAAACTGAAAATTTATCAAAACATTTTGGAAATTGTAGAAAACGTAGCTACAATGTCATGCTATTATTGTTATTTTTCTAATAACATTGTTATTGTTGTTGCTATTGTTGTTATTGTTCCGTTTATATTCATGTATTTCATGTAATTTAAGCTTTTATCTGGCATATTTAATAAAATGCATTATATTCTATAACCAATTACCTATCTCTGTCTCTCTTTGTAACACTATTTATATATATATATATATATATATATCTATCTCTTTTTAATATTTCATGTCAATTTCATAGAGTTTTGTGCATATAAAATTCATGCTCTTGTGAAACTTTCTCACATGTTTTCCAATTCGTTTACAAATTTTTGAAATTATGTAATAATAGCAAAAGAAAAAGAAGAGCAAGATGGAGAATGGAGAAAAACACAAATAGGTATCAGATAAAACATGCAGGAAGAAATATGAATACATGAAAAACCATAAATACAACAAAAACAAAATGTAAGAGCCAAAGAAAAGAAAAATCAAAATCTTCTTCGCCTTCCTTCTCTATCTATTGATTTTCTATATTTCTTATGCATTAGATGAGGAAAGATTGATTGAATGAAGCAGACTAAGTGACTAATGTAATGCAATATTTATATGGATAAAAATTCAGCATAACAAAATATGCGTACACACATGCACACACACACACATATGTATGCACACATACATATACATAGCTAATAGTTAACAGCAGGATGAAGGTATAAAGTGAAAGCAAAAGATCATTGTCAATTTATTCTTCATATATTCTTGTGTGGTTTACCATAGAGTTATTAACACATGCACACACACACATACCCCTCCCCCTATTTCCAATACATAAATATGTATATGCAATAATTTTATATTACTTTATTGTTTTGCAGTAGGAAATATTTGCCCAAAAAAAAACCTTTTCATGGCAAAAGTCGAACGTAAGAGAAATTTTTTCTTATATTTTTTTTATAATGATGCTAGTAAATATATACATATATATATATATGTACACACAGATATATACATACTTACAAATACGTACTTGTACACAAACTTATGTATGTCACATAACTCAACTCTTTTAAAAGAAAATTCTCTATGAATTTTATGAAAATAAAATAAAAAAACACAAGAGCAACAAGAATAGCAACAACAAAAACATTAACATTAACAACAAGACTCAAAGCCGATAAATGAGAGAGTGCTTAGTTCAGGTAGCGCAGTTTATTTAGGCATAATTAAGACTAAATGAAAATTCATTTCATTTTTGAACAATTTTTAATTAACTCTGGCTTCCCAAAAAAGAAGGAGTGCTTTACTTTCACTCAACAAACTCATAGACATTTTTCATTTTCACAATAAAACTATAAATTGAACAGTGAGAAAATTTTTTAAGGAACTAAATAGAACTTAATTCAGTTCAAAATTCAATAAGCCAAATGATTTGTTAGGATTTGTTGTAATACCTTTGTAACAAACTAAAAACTTTCTAATATGAGACAACCCCACCTTCCCAACATTTTCAGCATATTTTTAGAGAAATCTTTTTTCCGAACTTTGGCTTAAATTATTTAGATTTGGAAATCAGCTTTTCTCTAACATAATTTTATTAATTGTAATTCTTTCACCAATTCCATTAAAGAAAACTAATGCCCTAAAAAATAAGCAAAGAGAGCTGCACTGTAGCTTGCTTGGAATACAGATAAGGAATAAAGATTTTAGCCTTAAATGAAAAAATTTCTCTCCCTTTCTAAGAAATTTTCATTTATTGGCATTAAATGTATTAATATCTGACATAAAAATGTCTGTCCATCAAAGTCTAATATGTCAATCAAACCATAATATTTTATGATTATCTTTACAAAATGTCTCTTGATATGTCAAATAAACAATCAACTTCATCTTCTTATATTTGACATATGCCAGTGTATCGCAATGATCATAATTATAATTATGATTATAATGATGATGATGGCAAAGCAAAAGTTGAGAAATTGTAAATTTGAATAACTTGAAAAACAAAACAGTAAACAAAAAAGTAAATGGGCGGTAGAGAGCTAAAAGCAACTTTTATACATAGTAATTATTTCATGGAAATCCGAGGAAAGAAATAACACAAAAAAAAGAAACTTTTTATCAGTTTGCAACAGTCGTCGCCTGCTGCTACTTTACCCTATTATACTTCTGTTATTTCAGCTTAACTTTATGTGAATATTAATTTCTCCTTACAAATTATATTTTATTATTAAATTTTCTTACACAGAATAAACTTTATAATTTTTTTTTCTAAATTGTGCGATTTATGGGGCAAATGAAAATTTATAAAAATCAAAAGAACTAAATTTTTCCAAGCATTTTATTTCAAATTATAATTTAGGCCTCAAAAAGTTTCAAAGTCTTTTGTCAAAAAAAAAAAACTCTCCTAATTTATATTACAAAAGCATTGAATTATTGTTTTAAATAAATAACTGAAATGAGAAGTGAACTCATTCGTTGGCTTTTAAATTTAAATATAAAATAGAATTATTAAAGTAAAAAATCAAAAATGAAATAAAAATGAAAATAAATGAAAAAAGTAGCCTCAAACGTAACAAAAATAATTTCTAATAAAACAATTCTGCTAACCGTTGAATTACTTACAATTTATCTATAACTTACTTTACAGAAATTTTAATTACATTAATAATTACAACATAAAAAATTTTTAATTTAAAAAAAAGGAAAAAATAGAAGAATGTGTAAAAATGAATATTTTTTCCAAACTCACCGTTAACCATAAACGCGCGTACACTTGCCAAACTTGTTTGTATGGATGTACAAATATTTAAGCGTTCCGCAACAACAATAGAATTATTTAAATAATAATATAAATATATGTTTTTTGTGTACCCGTAACCGTAACCGTAACCGCGATCGTATCAAAGTTAAAATGTGAAATGTTATAATTTGAAGAAAAATCGCACGAATTTTTCTTTTTTATTTTTCACGTACCCACCCACACACGCACACACATTTCACATTTTTGGCATAATTTTTCTTATTCTTTTTTTATAACGAGCCATCATTTTATGCACAAAAATTATTCATAATTTTTAAATTTTTTTTAATATAAATAAATGACAAAAGTTTTACATAATTTTATTTAATTTACTAAAACAATGAACGAACAAGCGAACAAAAGAACGAACGTGCTGAGCCGAACCGGGTCGAACCATTTTCGTCATTACACAAATTTTCATAAAACTCACTAAATTTTTCCTCTTTAATAAATTGATAAATTTATTTTTACAAATCAACAAAATTTCAAATCAATAAATTTTGCATAATTTAAATATTTACTTATTTATCGTGATTTACTACATTTGATTATTTTTGTATTAACAAATTTTACAAAAGAGAAAATAAACGAACGATTTCAACTTTTACACAAAATGCACGCAATTCGCTTCACATATATTTTTTCTTCACATATATTTTTTCTATTTTGTTCAAATTTAAATTGATGCGCATTTCAAGCTTTTATGTTTGATTTCATTTATAGAACTGTTGCGAGCGGTGCAAAGCATTTCACAGCAGGTAAGACTCTTCCATATAACACTTTCGTTATATACATACTTAAATGGAATGTGTCCATTGTACTAACGGTACTTTATATACACATACAACCATTCACCACATTCTGTACTTAGTAACATTCTTATTGAGTTGAAGAAGACCGATTGCCTTATTTGGATATGTAGAAATCGCATTATATTTATGAGCTATTTAGCGCATAAACAAACATGTGTGTATATGTGTGTTTGTATGGTATGTATACTAATTGCACTCAATTTGCTTCATTCGTATCTATTTATGATTTGTCATTCTTTGGTTGAATTGAAAGTACTTCTAATAATGAATGTGTAACTTTTAATAACAAAATTCCAATAAGAATTGCTTTTTTAATTATTTGATTTTATTTGATTATTTGATTTTGAGATATATAAAGAAAGAAGGATTCAGTCAAATTGTAAAAGAAAAAGAAAAACAAGAAGACAATATCTTAAATACTTAAGTAAAAGACACTTTTTATTATTATACAAACAAACGGACGCACGCAAATCATTGTATTTTATTTGTTTAAACAAAGAAACACATTTACATAAATTTTCGTTTTTTTTTTATTTAATGATTTTCTTTATTGCACAAAGTGTCTTTATCAAAACCGATCAACCAAATGAGTCGAGCCGAGCCGAACCGAACCGAGCCGAGACATTTCATTGATTTTCTTCTTTTTATTTCTATTTTTTTCTATTTTATTTAATTTTTTTCTTATTCTTGTAAATTAACAAACATTTTCCAGTATATTGTAATTAATTTATATTTTTTTATTATTTGTAGCGATTTATTACAATTATTTATTTTCATTTAAATAAAACGCTACAGAAATATAATGATTTCAATTTCTTTTTATTTTTAACACACACAATACTTTTTTCTTATGTACATTTCCCGTTTTAATGCGCATTAAAATTGATCCGCGTATTAAGCTTTTACACTTAACCTCTTTGCAACAACTAATTAAAACAGTGAAATATTTGGTGTATTTCTAAGAAAAGGAGAATTATAACACTTTCTTTATATACATTTTTATATGATATTTGTCCATTGTACTAACGGTACTTTATATACACATACAACCATTCACCACATTCTGTACTTAGTAACATTCTTATTGAGTTGAAGAAGACCGATTGCCTTATTTGGATATGTAGAAATCGCATTATATTTATGAGCTATTTAGCGCATAAACAAACATGTGTGTATATGTGTGTTTGTATGGTATGTATACTAATTGCACTCAATTTGCTTCATTCGTATCTATTTATGATTTGTCATTCTTTGGTTGAATTGAAAGTACTTCTAATAATGAATGTGTAACTTTTAATAACAAAATTCCAATAAGAATTGCTTTTTTAATTATTTGATTTTATTTGATTATTTGATTTTGAGATATATAAAGAAAGAAGGATTCAGTCAAATTGTAAAAGAAAAAGAAAAACAAGAAGACAATATCTTAAATACTTAAGTAAAAGACACTTTTTATTATTATACAAACAAACGGACGCACGCAAATCATTGTATTTTATTTGTTTAAACAAAGAAACACATTTACATAAATTTTCGTTTTTTTTTTATTTAATGATTTTCTTTATTGCACAAAGTGTCTTTATCAAAACCGATCAACCAAATGAGTCGAGCCGAGCCGAACCGAACCGAGCCGAGACATTTCATTGATTTTCTTCTTTTTATTTCTATTTTTTTCTATTTTATTTAATTTTTTTCTTATTCTTGTAAATTAACAAACATTTTCCAGTATATTGTAATTAATTTATATTTTTTTATTATTTGTAGCGATTTATTACAATTATTTATTTTCATTTAAATAAAACGCTACAGAAATATAATGATTTCAATTTCTTTTTATTTTTAACACACACAATACTTTTTTCTTATGTACATTTCCCGTTTTAATGCGCATTAAAATTGATCCGCGTTTTAAGCTTTTACACTTGACCTCATTGCAACAACTAATTAAAACAGTGAAATATTTGGTGTATTTCTAAGAAAAGGAGAATTATAACACTTTCTTTATATACATTTTTATATGATATTTGTCCATTGTACTAACGGTACTTTATGTACACACAAATTTGCAGAGAGAGTTATTTACAACATTCCGCAATTATCATATAAAAGATCACCTGATTTTGTGTATCTAACATAAGATGAAATAAGTACAAATATTAAAGTCGGTCAGAGTCGACTCTTAATAGCCTTCCGAGGGTTTGGTTGATGCTATTAAAACTTCAATTGAACTAATTACAAATTAGGAAGCTTTTTAATTGTAATTTTTAAATGAATTGATATTAGAAATATTTTTGGAAGGCATCCGAAACCATGGATGTAGCCCTTTAGACGAAATATGCGACATCCATTTAGTACATAAAAATTCAAGGAATTGACAATTTGCATCAAAGTACATTTTACAATGTTACTTTTTTCCGAGTAAGAATTTTTATTCGATTATAGGATAGACGGACGTACGGGACAGGCTGGCTTAAATCTATTTGGAAACTGTTTCGGAATCATACGACAAATTAAAATATGAATCCATTTCATCTTCTTATGGATGTTACAAGCATTTATACAAACTTAACCAACCAAATGATGATTTCTAATATATTTAATTTTTGTGGGATTTGCTGATTGAGAAGCAAAGTGTTATATTTTGGCGGGAATTTAGGAAAGAAGCTATTTTTTGGCGGAATTTAAGAAGCTATTTTTTGGCGGTGAAGTGGTGAAATTCTATACTTTAGAATTAATCATGCAAACATGATACTAATAATAATGCAAAATTTGATAGAATTTTTTCTATGCAATTTAGAAATAATTTGGATAGAGCCTTTAAGAAGAATGAAAATTTAAAATAAAACTGCAACAAATAATTGACTTAATTCAATAGATTTTGATGTAGTTTAATGACCAAGAAATCATTATTCATTTAATATCAAATATTTCTAAATTGCATAGAAAAAATTCTATCAAATTTTGCATTATTATTAGTATCATGTTTGCATGATTAAATCTAAAGTATTTTCACCACTTAACCGAGCTTCTTTCCTAAATTATAAATACAAAATATAAACTTTGTTCAAATAGCAAATCCCACAAATTAAATATATTAGAAATCATCATTTGGTTGGTTAAGTTTTATAAATCTTGTAACATCCATTAGAAATGAAATGGATTCATATTTTAATTTGTCGTATGATTCCGAAACAGTTTCCAAATAGATTTAAGCCATTACGTCCGTCTATCCTATAATCGAATAAAAATTCTTACTCAAAAAAGTAAATTGTAAAATGTACATATCGTCAATTCCTTTTTTCATGTACTTCGCATAGTCTAAAGGGCTACATCCATGGTTTCGGATGCTCATTCAAATTACAATTAAAAAAATTTGTAATTTTCATAGAAAAAAAAGATTCTATTTAATATTTGTCGCAAAATCATCTTTGCATGCCATAAAGGTTAGTCAATGGCAAATATCAACTTTTCTAGAAATCAAATATTTCACGCCAAAATTAATACGCGGCAATTTTAATTTAAAACCAATAAAAAGAAATTGCATTTATTTCCGTTTTATTTAAAGATTGTATAAATCGTAAATTAATTCAATTTTGGATATTTGTTAGTTTTCCAATAAAACTCAATACTTTGTGCAATAAAGAAAATCATTAAATATTTATGTAAAGTTTAAACAAATAAAATACAATGAGTATAATAATAAAAAACTTAGTATTTAAGATCAATTTGACTGATCCAAAGAATTTTGTATTAAAAGTTACACATTCAGTATCAATTGAATTACAATTAAAAGCTAATTTGTAATTAGTTCAATTAGTTTAATAACATGATAATGCGATCTCTGCAAATAATCGGAGAATGTTGTAAGTACTCTGTGTGAATTTGTGTGTACATAAAGTACCGTTAGTACAATGGACAAATATCATATAAAAATGTATATAAAGAAAGTGTTATAATTCTCCTTTTCTTAGAAATACACCAAATATTTCACTGTTTTAATTAGTTGTTGCAAAGAGGTTAAGTGTAAAAGCTTAAACGCGGATCAATTTTAATGCGCATTAAAACGGGAAATGTACATAAGAAAAAAGTATTGTGTGTGTTAAAAATAAAAAGAAATTGAAATCATTATATTTCTGTAGCGTTTTATTTAAATGAAAATAAATAATTGTAATAAATCGCTACAAATAATAAAAAATATAAATTAATTACAATTTACTGGAAAATGTTTGTTAGTTTTCAAGAATAAGAAAAAAATTAAATAAATTAGAAAAAAATAGAAATAAAAAGAAGAAAATCAATGAAATGTCTCGGCTCGGTTCGGTTCGGCTCGGCTCGACTCATTTGGTTGATCGGTTTTGATAAAGACACTTTGTGCAATAAAGAAAATCATTAAATAAAAAAAAAACGAAAATTTATGTAAATGTGTTTCTTTGTTTAAACAAATAAAATACAATGATTTGCGTGCGTCCGTTTGTTTGTATAATAATAAAAAGTGTCTTTTACTTAAGTATTTAAGATATTGTCTTCTTGTTTTTCTTTTTCTTTTACAATTTGACTGAATCCTTCTTTCTTTATATATCTCAAAATCAAATAATCAAATAAAATCAAATAATTAAAAAAGCAATTCTTATTGGAATTTTGTTATTAAAAGTTACACATTCATTATTAGAAGTACTTTCAATTCAACCAAAGAATGACAAATCATAAATAGATACGAATGAAGCAAATTGAGTGCAATTAGTATACATACCATACAAACACACATATACACACATGTTTGTTTATGCGCTAAATAGCTCATAAATATAATGCGATTTCTACATATCCAAATAAGGTAATCGGTCTTCTTCAACTCAATAAGAATGTTACTAAGTACAGAATGTGGTGAATGGTTGTATGTGTATATAAAGTACCGTTAGTACAATGGACAAATATCATATAAAAATGTATATAAAGAAAGTGTTATAATTCTCCTTTTCTTAGAAATACACCAAATATTTCACTGTTTTAATTAGTTGTTGCAAAGAGGTTAAGTGTAAAAGCTTAATACGCGGATCAATTTTAATGCGCATTAAAACGGGAAATGTACATAAGAAAAAAGTATTGTGTGTGTTAAAAATAAAAAGAAATTGAAATCATTATATTTCTGTAGCGTTTTATTTAAATGAAAATAAATAATTGTAATAAATCGCTACAATTAATAATAAATATAAATTAATTACAATTTAATGGAAGATATTTGTTAGTTTTCAAGAATAAGAAAAAAATTAAATAAATTAGAAAAAAATAGAAATAAAAAGAAGAAAATCAATGAAATGTCTCGGCTCGGTTCGGTTCGGCTCGGCTCGACTCATTTGGTTGATCGGTTTTGATAAAGACACTTTGTGCAATAAAGAAAATCATTAAATAAAAAAAAAACGAAAATTTATGTAAATGTGTTTCTTTGTTTAAACAAATAAAATACAATGATTTGCGTGCGTCCGTTTGTTTGTATAATAATAAAAAGTGTCTTTTACTTAAGTATTTAAGATATTGTCTTCTTGTTTTTCTTTTTCTTTTACAATTTGACTGAATCCTTCTTTCTTTATATATCTCAAAATCAAATAATCAAATAAAATCAAATAATTAAAAAAGCAATTCTTATTGGAATTTTGTTATTAAAAGTTACACATTCATTATTAGAAGTACTTTCAATTCAACCAAAGAATGACAAATCATAAATAGATACGAATGAAGCAAATTGAGTGCAATTAGTATACATACCATACAAACACACATATACACACATGTTTGTTTATGCGCTAAATAGCTCATAAATATAATGCGATTTCTACATATCCAAATAAGGCAATCGGTCTTCTTCAACTCAATAAGAATGTTACTAAGTACAGAATGTGGTGAATGGTTGTATGTGTATATAAAGTACCGTTAGTACAATGGACAAATATCATATAAAAATGTATATAAAGAAAGTGTTATAATTCTCCTTTTCTTAGAAATACACCAAATATTTCACTGTTTTAATTAGTTGTTGCAAAGAGGTTAAGTGTAAAAGCTTAATACGCGGATCAATTTTAATGCGCATTAAAACGGGAAATGTACATAAGAAAAAAGTATTGTGTGTGTTAAAAATAAAAAGAAATTGAAATCATTATATTTCTGTAGCGTTTTATTTAAATGAAAATAAATAATTGTAATAAATCGCTACAAATAATAATAAATATAAATTAATTACAATTTAATGGAAGATATTTGTTAGTTTTCAAGAATAAGAAAAAAATTAAATAAATTAGAAAAAAATAGAAATAAAAAGAAGAAAATCAATGAAATGTCTCGGCTCGGTTCGGTTCGGCTCGGCTCGACTCATTTGGTTGATCGGTTTTGATAAAGACACTTTGTGCAATAAAGAAAATCATTAAATAAAAAAAAAACGAAAATTTATGTAAATGTGTTTCTTTGTTTAAACAAATAAAATACAATGATTTGCGTGCGTCCGTTTGTTTGTATAATAATAAAAAGTGTCTTTTACTTAAGTATTTAAGATATTGTCTTCTTGTTTTTCTTTTTCTTTTACAATTTGACTGAATCCTTCTTTCTTTATATATCTCAAAATCAAATAATCAAATAAAATCAAATAATTAAAAAAGCAATTCTTATTGGAATTTTGTTATTAAAAGTTACACATTCATTATTAGAAGTACTTTCAATTCAACCAAAGAATGACAAATCATAAATAGATACGAATAAAGCAAATTGAGTGCAATTAGTATACATACCATACAAACACACATATACACACATGTTTGTTTATGCGCTAAATAGCTCATAAATATAATGCGATTTCTACATATCCAAATAAGGCAATCGGTCTTCTTCAACTCAATAAGAATGTTACTAAGTACAGAATGTGGTGAATGGTTGTATGTGTATATAAAGTACCGTTAGTACAATGGACACATTCCATTTAAGTATGTATATAACGAAAGTGTTATATGGAAGAGTCTTACCTGCTGTGAAATGCTTTGCACCGCTCGCAACAGTTCTATAAATGAAATCAAACATAAAAGCTTGAAATGCGCATCAATTTAAATTTGAACAAAATAGAAAAAATATATGTGAAGAAAAAATATATGTGAAGCGAATTGCGTGCATTTTGTGTAAAAGTTGAAATCGTTCGTTTATTTTCTCTTTTGTAAAATTTGTTAATACAAAAATAATCAAATGTAGTAAATCACGATAAATAAGTAAATATTTAAATTATGCAAAATTTATTGATTTGAAATTTTGTTGATTTGTAAAAATAAATTTATCAATTTATTAAAGAGGAAAAATTTAGTGAGTTTTATGAAAATTTGTGTAATGACGAAAATGGTTCGACCCGGTTCGGCTCAGCACGTTCGTTCTTTTGTTCGCTTGTTCGTTCATTGTTTTAGTAAATTAAATAAAATTATGTAAAACTTTTGTCATTTATTTATATTAAAAAAAATTAAAAAATTATGAATAATTTTTGTGCATAAAATGATGGCTCGTTATAAAAAAAGAATAAGAAAAATTATGCCAAAAATGTGAAATGTGTGTGCGTGTGTGGGTGGGTACGTGAAAAATAAAAAAGAAAAATTCGTGCGATTTTTCTTCAAATTATAACATTTCACATTTTAACTTTGATACGATCGCGGTTACGGTTACGGTTACGGTTACGGCTACACAAAAAACATATATTTATATTATTATTTAAATAATTCTATTGTTGTTGCGGAACGCTTAAATATTTGTACATCCATACAAACAAGTTTGGCAAGTGTACGCGCGTTTATGGTTAACGGTGAGTTTGGAAAAAATATTCATTTTTACACATTCTTCTATTTTTTCCTTTTTTTTAAATTAAAAATTTTTTATGTTGTAATTATTAATGTAATTAAAATTTCTGTAAAGTAAGTTATAGATAAATTGTAAATAATTCAATGGTTAGCAGAATTGTTTTATTAGAAATTATTTTTGTTACGTTTTTTTCGGTTTGCTTTTCTTGCAGGCATCTGTGTAATTTCTTCTAAAAAATAGATCTTTGTGAAATTGCAATTTTTGTTATTATTTAGTTCTGTAAGGCAGCTGCAACAGCAGCATGAGACTTGATTAAGTTTTTGGTTATTAGTTTCACGTTACATTTTTTGCATTTTTCTTATACGCATAATGTTTTTTACGATGTTGGCTTAATATTTGGTTTTTATGAGTTCAGTAACTAATTAAAATATATTTCTTTTAAATTTTATTCTGTTGTTTCCATTTTTTTTGCATTTATTTTATTTTGTTGTTGTTGGCATTTGAAAATGGTTAAAGCACCACAAAAATATAATAATAATAAAAAGCTGACAATATTTAAAATAATAACGAGTTTTACAAAGAACAGTTTTATTGGTGTAGAAGTTTTTTTTTGCTTTTTTTTGTTGATTCAAAATAAAAAAATTTATATGCAAAATTTTAAATGCAGATTTATGGCTTATTTTAATTTTGTTTCAGCTTTCAGCTTTCAACTTTCTTTTGCCATATGTAGCCAATAAATGTAATAAGATCTTTATTTTAATTAAACCAACAAGTTGAAATCTTTAAAATAAACTTTTCTTCTTCTTCTTTTTATTTCTCTTAAACTGTTCTCTTTGGAAGTCTTATATTACGAGCATTTTAAGTTTGTACAGATATCCAAAAGACGTTGAAACAGAACAAACTTTTATTACAGCGATCTCATTTGTTTTTTTGTCCATTTATTATTGAGCTGCAGTACGCAATTTTCAAAAAGATTCTGTTTAGAATTCGTAGTGGGGCTTATAATGGTTCGAATTGAATTTAAATTTTGGCAACTACGCTCCATGTAACGCCTTTCTCAAAACAAGGACGTTCTATGGAAGAAAATTACAATGTTTTAACGGAAATTTGCGCGTTAATAACAAATTTTATTCAAATGGCAACATTTTGTGGATCATCTTTAGTGCATCTTTAAAAGTTACCACATTTTTACTTTCTTGTCTGGATTTCTGGATTAGTTGACTTAACTTTTTAATTATTTAAAGCAAAATGGTGTAGAGTGCTTGAGTAAGAATTTTGGCGGACTCTAATATCTTCATTTGGTTTTACTTATACTTTTTCTTTAGTTTTTTGTTTCGTTTTCGAAAATATCATAAAACCATAACAATAACATATGTTACACTTGCTGTTCTTATTTTACTTTCTAGTGTTGTTATTGTTACAATTTTTTTCTGTTTTTTCATTTTATTTTATAAGGAATTAATTTTATTATGTTAAACATTCAGTCTACTGTTAAATGCACAAACAACTGGAAAACTAAAACAAAAAATTCTATGTTACAAGTAAAAATGTTTTAGGTGATAAAAGTCGCCTGCAAAATAATCTAAATAAATATAAAAAGTAATAAAATTTGTCAAAGAAATTTAGATAATTCATTAAACGGACAAAGAGGCAAAATGGGAACCCTTAAATTTTTGCAATTTTGTTACATAAATTATTTATACAGATTTACAGCATTTTAAATGATGAATGATGAACGAAAAATTTCCTTACAATAACTTGCCATGAAACATTAAATTTTTGTCTAACAAAAATTTGAAAAAAGTAGTCTAACTTTATAACGCATTTTCAATAGAAATCATACTTAAATTAAACTTAAATACAAGCTTTTGTTGATTGTTATAGGCATTCATACAACTTGGTATGCCATTGAATTTTATGTAGTTTTATAAAAATATATTTTATATGAATTTTTGTAGGCACAGAAAAACTACGAAATTACTTAATTCTCATTTATTATTGCCCTATTTATATAAACATTGCTTTAGAGTGTTTTCGCATGATTGCTTAAGTAAGAAAATGTGTTTATTTTATATAAACATATATAGCTAAACAAACAGACAAATAAATAAAATATTATAGGAAAAAAACTAAAAATAGAGATAAGATATAAAAAACAAATTTTTACAGGCTGCTTTAGGCCGCTTACACTTACAGTTCATAAATTAGCATTAGTTTTGATTGAATTATTATTATTATTGTAATTATTGTATTTACATATACTTATACATATACATGTACATAGGTACATGGCTTATTTATATATAATATGTTTATATAAAAGCAAATCCAAAAGCCTGAAAACTTGAAAAGGGGATAACGAGTCAATAAAACTTATATAAATCATTCATGATGTTTGTTATTGCTGTTGAATTTTATTTGAATCGTTATTATTAAAAATTTAATGAAATTTGCTTCTTTTTAACTTTTACACATAAAAAATTTTATAAGCAGAATTTATATTCTCTTAAAGTTTTGTTATTAGCACATTATTAAACGTAGAAGTACAAAATAACAAAAGACTTGCATAAGCAAGGAAACGTACATTTTTCAATTATAAATTTGTTAAAATGAATTTAATAAGAAAATCCCACACAACTAACACCCATAAAATTGATATAAACACTCCTTTTTATATTCATCAATATCACTTGTGTTACTGACTGAAATAAATTTATGCGCCTGTATGCGACCCTCAAAAAAGAATTTTTTTATCAAGTTTTTATAAGCTAAGTCCATTTAATAGAAACTTTAATGCGCAAATTATATGGAAAATGAAGGTAAAGAAATACTGGGCCCGGTATATTTTGAGAAAGGGTTTAATTATGAAAAAAATTTTACAATTTTATATAATTTTTAGCCAAAGTTGACATAAAATCTGAATTTGCCTGCATATTTCAGTAACTGTTTCAAAATTTTCGTAAGATCGGTCGTTTTTTTTTTAATTTATAAAATTTAATGCTGTATGTAAGAAGCTTAAAAGTCCAGGCTAACCTAAATTTTTTCAGATATTGAAAATTGTAACATTTTTAATAATTAATTAGACAATAAATATGGATAATTTTCACCTAATAATTTTTAGAAGAGTTTTCATGGAGGCAATCTCTAAAATGTATCGTGATTAAAATTTTTTTTCGTGTCAGTTTAATATTAAGTTTATAATAAATATTTAATAGTGTAAAACGTAAGAATTTGTTATTTTCTAAGTACTAAAAATTATATACAAACTTTTACTACAGAAAAACTATTAGTACTTATGTACTACATATTTGTACTTAAAGTTATCGCTAAAATTTAATACAAAAAGTTGCATTATTTTAAGCAAATATAAAAGCTAATTATTTTTATGGGACAATTTAGTACATAAGTACTAAAAATTATTTTGCATATACTAAATTCTCAATAATCGAATATTTTTATTAAAAGTTTCTACAAAGTTTTCAAATTATATAATGGTGATGAAAAATGTTTATTAAATACTGAACATTTTTCACGGTACATGATTTCACATTAAAATTTTTAGTACTTATGCACTAAATATTATTATTATTATTATTATTCAAGAAGTTGCCTTAAAAAAAGAAAATCTAAAGAACTAAAGGCTTTTTTCAATTATATAAATTTTTATGAAAATCATGTTGTAGAAGGAGCAAAAGAGATAAAAAATGCTTTAATGCAAAACTGGCTTCTTTTCTGCTTTCTCAAGTGGGCGAATTTAATTTACTATCATCACCTATATATATATATATATATATATATATATATATATATATATATATATATATATATACGGTACAACATACACAAACTAATACATTTTTATTTATTTTAAATATTTATATATTTAGTGAGATGTATAGAGAAAGATAACAAAAATTTATATTTAACATTGAACATACCTTTCTCCAACTCTTTCATTTTATCTAACTCACTCTCTTTCTCTCTCTCTTTCTCTCTCTTTCACTCTCATTCTCTTTGATTCTTTAGTTTTCTATATGTTGTTATTATTGTGAGTACTTTTTTCTTTTTTATTTTTTATATTTTTGATAACTTTTTCCTCTTTGATTTTTGCCATACTCTTTTTTTTAAATTTTTTTAGTTTGACACACATGATCAAACATATATATATGATAACATGTAACACGTTACGTTACATGTTATGCATTGCATGAGATAGTTGAATGCTCTGTTGTTGTGGTTGTTTGATGTGACGACTTTGTTGATAAAGTTAAGCTTGCGCGACCGCCTGCTGTTAACATTAACGCCTTACTTGATTTACTTGACGGTTAAACTGAGTAGATTATTTTTTCTTTTTTTCGCTTCTTTTTTTTTTTTGTTCACTTACTTAGCTTTTGTTTTTCTTATTCTTATTACAATTCCTCTTACTTTTCTTTAACTTCTTTTTCCTTCTTAACTCCTTTGTTTTTGGCCTTCTTCACATCTCTCAATGTATTAATACAAATTATAAAGAAATAACAACAAAAAACTAGGCAAGATTTTTTATAGTGTTTTATTTTTATTTTTTGTTTGATTACATTTTGTTATTATTTATTAATAAAATACTTGAACGTCAGATCGTGATTATAATTTATGGAATTTTATTCACATAAGTACTAAATGAAGTGAAGAAAAAAACAGTAAAAAGAAGCTGATTTCTGTCATTTTTTTATTTAGGAACTTTTCGCCTTTATCAGATTAATAAGTAGTGAGAATAATTGAAACAAGTTATTCAGTAAACACGATTTGGAGGTCAAGGTAATTTTATAGAATATTTGATTTTAAGTACAAAAGAGTGGACAATATTTCTAATTGTGAAAAAACTTTTTAATAATTTTTGTTGAATTTTTTTCAATTTGGAAATTATCATAGACAAGACAGTATGCTTATTGCGGCCTATAAAGATTTTCACAGTTGTCTTTAATTTACGTTTCACTAATAGAGATTGATAGACTTTGAAGAATTTCCTAGCCCATAAACTATTTAATGTTTTATGGTTTACTTAAAACTGAAGGAAAAAGTCTTGAGCCTATTCAAAGTTATCGTTACCTCGAGAGTAATATGAAAAGTTATTTCAAACTACGCTTAGCTGACTTCATTGTGCTAAAAGTTTTATGGGTTCTTGTCATTTTCAAGACCTATGATATTCTCTGTAGATAAATGATTTGAGTTTTGTAAAGCTGATCATTTTAAAAACCATTTAATTTAACTCTATCAATACTTTACTAAATAACACTATGTTTGTACTATTTTAGCATATAATTTTATAATGTACATGAACCTGCTACAAATCTGTACTTGTTTGTGAAGGGAAGTTTTGCTAAGGCCACCTTTAAACCCCTGGGCGTTTCTGTTTTGTATCTCATTATTTTTTTTTTGTTTGGTTTATAAATAAATATTTTAAAAATGTATGCTAATAAGTTTAAACATTCTTTCCATTCTTCATTTCTTTCCTTTTTTAAAAATAGTTTTTTTTTAAATTAATTAATTAAATCAATACCATAAAAAATTAAATTGAACGTTTTTTTTTATCATTATTGATGTGGATGTTATATCCTTTCTTAGCGCTACTTAATATGTCAATGAATTAATATGGATTCTCCTCATTTTATTTTTGACTTTGTCTCTTTTGATTTTCTTATAATATAAAGAAGCTACAAAAAGGACGTGTCTTGTCGTTGATCATTAAAATATTAAATGAAACGAAATGGCGTAGCAATGGAAGGGCAAGTCACAATAACAACAACAACACTAAAGAAAATATCATAAAAAAGCGCCACTAATTCACAACTTAAAGCATGATTGAACAAAACGCAATTATATAAATAAAAAATTAATAAAAATTGAGACAGACAAAGAGTTGTTAAAATGAGACATTTTACATGGAAAAATCGAATCACAAAGACTTTACGAATATTCTAAAAATGAAAAAGTCGCATTTGGGTTAACTTTAGAAATTTTTATCAACTGAAAATAACTTTAAAGTTGTTTAAAATTGAATTCTTAAATTTTATTACTAATTTCTCAGTTCAATCAATTTTACATTAAATTGATTAATTTTTATAATAATTTTCAGTTTTTATATTTAGTACAACAATTTTTAGGTGGTGTTGTTTTTATGCACAAATTCTGTTTATTCTAAATTTAATAGGCATTTATTTAGTAGTAATTAGGTTTAGTACTAATAATTTTAATACCCAAATTATTGTACTAAATTTGAAGTACAATTTCTAAGAGGTAGAAGACTAATTATTAAAGTAGAAAAATTTTATTAAAACATTAATTTTTATTACATATATTTAGTACTAAAATTTTTGTGCGAAATATTGAATAACATTTTTTTTCGATACCAACATATTTTTGTACTAAAATAATTCTTTTAGTGAAGCTTGCATTGAGCTGCAGTTCTTCTAGTACGTCTCCAACCGCACAAACTTATGGCGATCATTTTTTTGTGCTTTTGTATTTGTTTATGCATTTGTATAAAATTGAATAAATTTAATGTGATGCTTAAACGATTTTAAATTAGTTGCAAACATATATTTATACTAAAGTAAAATATCATTAAATAAAGTAGAAGTTGAAAATGACTTTGAAGGAAGCATAAAGCGTTGAAGAAACAAATATAAAAATGATGATGTATAAAAATGAAAAAAAAAATAAAAAAAAAAACCAACTGAAAGTTAACTCAAGCCTAATATTTCGTATTCAATGTTTGGTATAAAGATGGTTCGTGACGAGGACCGAGAGGAAGAGAAATGCAGAAATGCAGTTTTAGTATCTTCTTACACATAAGTGCGTGCACACATTTAAAATACCATTAATATGAGAAGTCCAGAGTTATATAAATACACACATGTACACAGATGTACACACATATATATACACATATACATATATTTATATGTGGATGACTAAGTCAGATTCTTGCATTCTGCGTAAGGCCAACATCAATAACCGCAACAACAACAAAGCTAAACGTAATAATATATAACGATTCTATATACAACTTTATATATACATGCCTATGTATGTATGAGTGTGTATGCATATGTATAAATACATTCAGTTAAAACGGTAGTAGAAACAAAGCATCAAATGCTTCTTTCTGCAAAGGCCAAGAAAATTGTAATAAAAAAGAAAATTAAACTGTGAATTTGATACTTATAGTTACATATTTGTGTTATTGTTGTTATTGTTGTTGCTGTTACCTATTAATATTTCTTATACAATTTTTCAATAATCATTATTTTTTAATGTTGTTGTTTTATAGTCATCTCAGATGAAAATGCTTACTTTAGAAAATTTATGATTAAATAAATGGGTGCAATGATTTTTAAACATTAATTTAAAGTTATAGATTTCAATTCAGATTCCTATATTGATTTAAGTTTAGTTTACTAGGTTTTTATTTAGTTAAAATCCATTGAATCAGTAACATCTTTTGTTAAGTTGCCAGTGTGTTTGAATAATTTTAGCAACTCAACAGCACGAATTCCTTAACATTGTTTCGGTTTTTTATCACAAATATCCAACCTACACAAATCATAATGAATAATAGCAATAACAAGAATCAAAAATCAAAGCAGTTTCATTGTTATGTGAAACTGCATAAGAAAATGATTATAACTTTAAATGACCAAAAGTATGTTTGAATTGATTTAATCTTCTACCTGTTTTATATGTTACATGCTATCGCTGCAGTTCACATGCTTACACATAATGATAATGATGATGATAATTTAACTTCTGTAAGCCTCAAGAGAAGAGAAAAATATAAATTAAGAAAAGGAAACGTGATATGTAAGATGAATCGATAAAAAGTAAAGTTAAAGATTGTGTAACAAAATTCTCTAAGGTTAAGTTTGACTATTAAATAAGCTACATCAAATTATTTTTATAAAAAATTAATAAATCCATAATACTAATTAATCTAATCTAAATTTCAAACTGCAATTTATATGCTTATAATTTTGCAAAATAATCTTAAAGAAAATGATTCAATAAACCAGGACTTATTCAATGAAAAATTTCACCTTTAAATAGTTATATCAAAATACTTACGATTTTAGCTTTAAAAAAATTGCGTACATTGCCTACTTTACCAATCGCTTAAAGCGATTTTCAACAATTTTCAAAAATTTGTTAATTTTCCTTATAAAACATTTCTATTTAAACCAAAATTTCCCACAAGTATTATGAAAGAGACTTTACAACTATTAATAGAAATTAGATTATGCATATAGACAGACAAACAGATATAAAGCTTAGACACGTTTTAAGAAAATAAATATTTTAGAAAATGCAAAAGAAAAATCCTGCTGACTCAAACTTTTTTTGCTTTTTATGGCCACCCAAAATCAATATATCAAGTGCTATAAGTTAAACAAAATTAAACAACGTATGAAATGTGATGATGATCATCCAAAAGAAGAAGCCCAGACCAAAGTTTTAAAATGAAAAATGAGTACATATAAAAATTGTCCAACGCCCCATAAATTTAATAAATACAAAAGCGGGCAATAATTTTCATAGAAATTCTATATTTTATTGCACAATCTTTTAAATTCAGACCTAAGGAAATACAATAAAAATAATAAATAAACTTCTTTCTTTTCTATAAATTAATTTATAATTAATTCAAATCAAATCAAGATCATTGTCATCATTATTATCATCATCATGATCATGATCAGTGTGAATGGCAGCAATAGCAATAATAATTACAACAGCAACAACAATACTAGTAACAATAGCAACATTATTATTATTATCGTCAACACCATTATGCTTTATCATCCTCAAGTATCACAGACTATCAATAATGCCAGCTATCTCTGACTTCATTTTACTTCTACACTCATTCTCTTCTTTTTTAACGCTTCATCTTATTTTTATAGATTGAGTTGATATCCCCAAATAACAAAAATTATTGTTAATACTTTAAAGTTTCTGCTCCAGCCTACTCTTGCGCTTCTTCTTCTTATTCTTCTTCTTCTCCGTAGTCTTATTATTATTGTTGTTGTTGTTTTTGTCATCTTATGTCTCATACCTGATTTTATCTTGATTTTTGCACCATTTTTTCTTTTAAAGGCTTCTTCTCTTATTTTCTCTTTTTCTTATTTTATTCTTCTCATATACTTTTTTTCTGCCCTTCTTCTGCTTGCGCTTTTTTTTTTGACATAATTACAGAGCGTTAAAGAAATTTATACTTTTTTAACTAAAAAAAAGGAAAAAAATATGCTACTCTTTTTAAATTTTAACATCAAATACAATAATAACAATAGTAACAATAATAATAATAACAACAAAAACAATAACAGGCAAAAATAATTATTAATCGTTTTTAGTCAAATAGTTTTGTGTAAAAGCGACGACGCGTTATTGTTTCTCCTTTATTTCACTTTCTTTTTTCTTTTTTTTTTTTTTGTTTATTTTGTTTTGGTTTTCGCTTTATCTTATCTTTTACGCAGATCCGTGTAATTCTAAGAAAGAATAATCACAACAACAATATATAAATATCAAAGCAAGGAGAATAAGAAAAAAAAAACGTAAAATCGAAGTAGCAAAGACTGTAAAATGGAAAATATTAAAATAATTATACATTTTTTATGAAATTTTTATTTTATGGACCCTTAAATCAAAAATTCACAGCTCAAGAGTTTTAAGCATAATCATTTCTTCTGAAGATTTGCAACAGACAATTAATTAAAGTATCTAAGACTTTATAAATTTGTTGAGCCAGATTTCATTATGTCTATACTTCTGTCCCATTATTTCTAAAATTCGAATAATTACGCAAATTGATGAAATATTGAAAATTTAAATTTAGAAGTCGAATGATAAGCCCATAATACAAAATAACGAAAATGATAACGAAATGTTTTAGTCCGTTCTAATTTTAAAACTAAAAACTTGCTTGCGAAAAAGTTTTAACAAAAATTGCTTAGATTGATTTTCTACTTAGCCTTAGACTGTATAATTGAGATAAAATAGCACTCTACACAATATTCATTCATTCATTTCGTCTCAACATTTTTTCTACTTTTTTACTTTTAAATACTTTGCTGCGTTATGTAAAACTTGCAAGCTCAATATATTTTGCTTGGTGAGTGTTTAAGTTTAGACCAAAGCTTTAGCTAACATTTTGAATATATTTTTTTGCCTTCGGCTATTTTAGTTGATATCGTTTAACCGTTTTATGGGCAATTTTCTTAAATTGTTTGATTTTATTTCACTTTCTTTTTACTGTTGTTTTATTAGCAAAAAAGATTTTTGGCAAAACAAAGAAAAAAAAGGCAAAGAACAAATATTCAGTTATTATCATTATTATTAATATTAGTTAAGTATGTGTATGCATTTGTGTTGCGGTGGGTCAAATCATAAAAACTGTGCAAGACATTGAATAATTTTTGATACAAGTTTTTGTCGTTTTTTGTACTTTTTTATTTTCTTCATTTTCGTTCTTTTAAATTTAAAATCATGTTACCTTTTTAAAGAACTTTGTAAGTGGATAATAAAAAGAGCAGAATAAGTGGCCCGGAAAGGAGAAAGACAGATTTGGTGAACTATGTATAAAATTAACTAATCACTTTATTTAATTATTACCTTAAGGTTTAAATGTTTAAAATGAATCAAAAACAAAAATAAAAGGCTCTGTGTAAAATAAGCAGCATAATTATTATTATTATACTAAAACTTTAAATGCACACCCCATTTAAAAAAATATTTGAAATTATTCATGAGAAAATGACTAAAAATTGTTGCATTAGAAAATTTTGCAACAAAATTTCTTAAAATTGATTTTCACAGATTAATTTTTTATACTGGACTTTCTTTTAAATGATTTAAATACAATACTTCAAGGTTTTCAAAATGTCAAAGGTTTTGTAAATGTCAAATTGATTCTACCACCAAGTAATTCTACTGCCCAGCGAGTTTAATGTCCTTTGATGTTACTGCCCATTGAGGTAATCGCTTCTTGATTTCCATGTCCCTTTATTTTACTGCCCTTTGATTTCACGGCATTTTGATTTTGCTGCCTCTGATTTTATGGCTTTTTGTTTCAATTGCCTCTTGTATTTGCGGCCGTTGATTTTAATACTCCTTGATTTTATAGCTTTTAATAATAAAATATGATTAACTTATCCTGATCAACATTAATATCTTACATTTTGTCACATAAAAATGTTTGCTTTATTATGAAACAAACATATCAAAATATTTTTACATTTAAATTTCGTGAAACATGTTTACAAACACACATTTATTGTTATATGTTGGCAAATTAAATGTCATGTAAATAAATTATGTTATGTAGCTACATAAAAATTACAATTAACCAGTTGAAAATATTAAAATTAGATGAAATCTATTTATAACATACTATCACATACATTTCACTTATAAATTGAAAGGAAATCCTTATAGCAACTTGTCTGGTCTTGTCTACTGTTCATTTTAAATATTTGTATGTATGCATGTGTGTGTATGTGTATGTGTTAAAAAATAGTAGTACATTTCACTAAATATCTTTTATCCACAATTATTAATCAAGTCAAGTGTCGTCATCGTCTACATCGTTGAAAGCGGCATATCAGTTAAACATTTTAGAGCTTTTGCCTTATAAGAAAAGTAATTGCGACAAATTAACGTGAAACCCCCTCCGAGAAGGAGATAAAAAATAATAAGTCTAAAGAAAAATATAAAGGTAATAATGTTAGTTGCGCTTTGCCTTTTTGTATCTCTTTGTGCTTCTTGGTACGACCGCATTTTTCATTTACATTTTTCTTTTTTATTGGCGTTTTCTTTTTCCTTCTTTGTTGAATAACTATTAACATAACAATTAATAAATAAACTTGACAAAATCTATGCAAAGTTAATCAAGCTCAACTTAACTACATTTTCTTTGGTTTCTTTTCTTTTTTTCACATAGAAGAGAGTAGGCGTTTAAAAGATGTATAAAAATGTTGATGATGAATGTTGACATTTATCTAAATTTATCTAAATTTGTGTTGACAGTTTCATTTGTATGATACGTTTAGAAGATAGAGACAATAATTTATAACTTGAAAAATGAATATTTGAAATTTAAATAGCAAAAAAAGAACAAATTATCTGAATTTACATAACTTAATATTTAGTGCTAAAATTTTAGCACTACGAAATCTTCGTAGTTTTGTTTAATATCAAAACTGTTGCATATTTGAATTTTTTGAAACTTTTGAAGCTCTAACTTTTTCGCGCAATAGTATTTTTAATATCTATAACATTAAGAATGACTTTTATAATATTTCATATTCCTGACGAGTTGTTCATTTTTGAAATCAGATAATGAAACATTTCAATTTTTTTTCTATAAATTTAAAAATGACCTTCATAATATTCCAATTAGAAATGCCTGTACCTAAGCAATTTATACAGTGTGCAAAAACGTGTTATTCAGATAAAGTTGCTTAAAATTAAACGAACTAGTTTATATTGCAACACAACATCAGTAACTAACAAACTTAACAAATAGCAGCGTATATAAACATGTTGCTTAAATAATGTTGCTTCAAATATAAAAAACTTATAAAGCTGGTATCGCTGGTAATAAACATAAAACGTAATAGCATTTATAAGCATGTTGATTAAATAATGTTGCTTCAAATATGATAAACTTGTTTATTGTGTCGTAGAGCGCCTGCTTCTAACAAAACATAACATCCACCATGCGTGTTTCAGTTCCATTAAAACATATTTCTGAAAGAGTATGCATGCAAACATATAAAGATAGAGAGAAACTTTAATAGAATGTAGCAATTACATGTTCAATCCACAATCCACATTTTAAATGAGTAAGAAAGAAAAATTGTGTATGCACAATGGAAATGATACAACCAAATAATTAGAAAGCCAGACAAGAAGGCAAAACTTGTTTATACATACTTTTTATTTATTTTTTCTGTTGTTGCTGTTGTTGTTGCTGCTGCTATTGTTTGCCATTGTTGCTGTTGTTTGTTTGCTGTTTTTCCACTTATATTCTATTCAACTATTATCTTGTGTTACATTTGACATCAAATTAATTTTAGTTAAGCGTCAGCTGTTGCCTTTTATTTATCTAAAATAATATGTATGCGCTTGTAATAAATGATCATGTAACAAAGTAACTAAGTAAGTAAGTTAAGTGAAATGTGTTAGAGATAGAATAGTACTTTATCTAGAATAGAAGGCAGAACATTTATAGTAAAATGACATCAAAATGGATTAAGTACAAATTATATATACATATCTAGAAAGGTCAATGTCATTCATATTTATAAAGAGATTAAAGTGTATAGAAGCATCTTACTAGTACATTATGGGTAATATTAATTTTGCTTGAAATCCAATGGTCTAAACTATTCATGTTTTACTATAGAAAATTTATCACTTAAGCGTATTCTGTGGGCTCAAGAACGAACGCATTTAGTAATTAGCTAAAATTACAATTAGGTAAGGTAAAAATTTTTATAGTCCTCGAAAAAGTACTGAAGGTTAACTTATCGAATTTGGTACTAAATTTTTTTATAACATTTTAAAAATTGCTAATTTGAAATTATCTAAAAAAAATTGTGCTAATATTTTCGTCCTAAGTAGTGTACTAAAATTATGTACTAAATTTCTATATTAATTATATTTTGTAGAAATTGATCTATTATATTATTTTCTCTTTTAGTAGAAAAGCCTAAAAGCATATTCTTTAACGCACAAAAATTTCTTTAAATTAAAATTCTGTTGCCTTAATATTTTAACAAATTAATACATTCATTCAAATATAAACTGTTGCCATTTTTCATTGTTGTAAAGAGAACAAATGGAATAATATAATAAAAAAAGAACAAAACAAAAATATGGAGTAACAACAACAGCAATAATAAAAACAACATGATAACAACAAAATGAAAAAAAAAACAGAAAACGTAGAACTTATAAATCTGTGTGTTGTAATTTATATTAGAAATGTGTAAGAAGTTATAATAAAATCTATTGCGGCATCGCGTGCATAAAGGAAAATGAACCCAAGGGTAACTTATAACACTTTTTTTTCTATTCATTCTCTTCATTTTTTATTTTTGTATTTTATTTTTATTTTTATTTTTATTTTTATTTTTTGTAAGTTAACTGCTTTGGTGTTATACCGCTAATGTTTAATCTTAAGAAGTAGAATTGTAATAGGAAGCCATTAACCAAGTTCAAAATATAACCGGTCTAATTTTTTATGAAATTTATTCTAGAATTTTTGGCCATCAGCTCAATTGGAGAAAAACAGTGATCGTTGAAAGTATTTTATTTTAAAATTATATAAAACACAGCAAGCAGGGTTCACTATTAATTAAGGCCACACTATTTTGCTTCTAATATTATTTTTAAAAAATATATGAAATTTCCGAAAAGAAATATCTTGAAGCTTATTTAGAAAATAATTAAATCTATTGTGGAAATAAAATTTTATTAATTTTATTTCCACTTTTTCATTGTCCAAATGTATTACGATTTTTAAAAATTATAAGCAAACATCCTTTAGAAGTCACTTTTTGATGTTAAAAGAAAGAGATTAATTTACATAATTTATTTTTATAATTTCATTTAAGTGATATGCCAGCTTGATGATTTGCTTGACTTGCTTTTGCATTGCTCAAGTTATCTCAATCGTACCACGAATCATTTGTCACTACTTTTGTTTTTCAAATAATATTTAAAAAGGAAAAGGGTCATTCTTGTTATTTTTTTTTTTTTTTTTGTTTTAAATGAATTATCCATTGATTATAAATTGCGGAATGTTGCGTGTTATAATTGTCATGTATTTTCTTTTGATATTTAAGAGAATATGCCATTTATATCCTTAAAAATCATCAACATTTTATGTCGCTTAATTTAACTAGCGATTATTTTGCTAACTGCGTTACTTTGCTAATGATAAAAATATAAAAGCACACGCAAAAAAGAAAATTCCCATCACACGCAAGTTCTTTGTATAAAATTTGGTAGAGTTTAACTAAAAGCTCGTAATGGAGCCGAAAAATAAAAAAAAAGAACATTTGCCTTTTTCTCTTGGCTTCTGTTCATCTTTTTGTATAATCATTGAATTGCTTTTTGACTGCTTTTCTTTATGTCAAGTATTATTTTATTATTGTTTTCTTCTTTTTTCTTTTTTGTTTCGCTATTTTCTTTGATACATTGATGCATTGCGTGTTTATCTCTTTTGGTGTCAATTTAAATGATCATTTAGAGAAGAAGCACAAAAAAAAGTCATTTATATGGTAGATCAATGGAACGGTTTTATTCTTAAAGAATTCATTCTGCCTCGCTTTCTTTTATATATTTTTGCCATAAATTTTGTGACAGCTTTCAACTAATTTGCGAATAAAAAGAATAATTTAAGTTGAAAAAAGAAAATGCACGCAATGCTTAAAATGGTTGAGAAAAATTTCTAAGAAACTTTTTTCAAATGTCTCATATATTTTCCCTGGATAAATTATTTCAATTAAATGCTCTCTCCAAAATCTAAGAATTTTTGTATTTGGACATTTTATAAAATAAATTCGAAAATTTCTCATTATAAAAAAATTTCAAATTTAATTATGAAAAAAATAATAAAAAAATGTTAATTAAGCAAATTAATAAAAATTGAGAAGAAATAAAATAAACGGCCAATTTAATGGTTCATTAATGATTCGTCAGATTTGTTTTTCGTAGAACATTCATTTGAGAGACAAATTCTAACAGAATTTTACAGAAGTGAGTGATGAATTATTACTCGCTTTAACATTTTTCTTCTAATATAGAAAACAATAAACAATGAAAGTTTTATTTTATGGGCATCAAGGTCTTTTGTCAGTCGGATGTAATTTTTTTAATTATTTTATTTTTTTTAATTAAGATTTTTTATGAAAACTTTGTAGAGTCATATAAAAAAGCTTGTTTAGTTTAGTACTAAAAAAATTTCATGTAAAAAGTGGTAGCTTTAATTTTACTTGTGACACCAATTTGGAATGTGTCAAAATCATACAAGTTATTTTCTAATAAAAAATTTTCTCTTTTATTATCTCTTTCTTTCATTCCCTCTTTGCCTCTTTATACATCTCACCGCTTATTTTCTCCTTCTGTCTTCTTTTTATCATTCAATAATTGACCCTACAGAAAATAAATATTGAAATTTTTCTTAGATATTTTATAGTTGTGAAATGTTTTAAACATTTCAAGCCATTAAAATTGTGTGAATAATGAACTCATTAAAAAACTTAATGTTGAATTGATTCTCCTTAACAAATCAATATACTTAAATGAAAAAAACACGACTGGAATATTTACTAAACTAAAAAAAAAAACTGACAATTTATTTTTATTGATGTTTCTTAAAAAACAAACAAAAAATGTGTTGTGGATAAAAAAGGCGTCTTTGGCTAGTTCTTTTTTTTTTGGTATGGGTAAATCTACGATATTTTTTTAATACTTTTGGATCAAACAATTAACATTCGTTTATTTACTTCATTTATGTTGCTTCTTAAAGAGTTGCCTAACTTGCGAAATTTCAATAGAATGTACCTGTACAAAAATCGATTGAACGTTTTCAAATGAAATCTGCTTGAATTTATTCTCAATAATCATCTGGCAAATCCATTCGAAATTTTCAATTTCTTGGAATATTTTCAGTTAAGAAAAATCAAAAGTAGAAAAAAAAAAACAAAAATTATATCAAACTGCCATTTTTTTCTCCATTATCTTAAAAACCTGTCTTATTGAATTGCAAAATGATAGTAACAATAACAACATGAATATTTTATTAATCCATTACAAAAAGAGTAAACATTTCAAATAACTGAATCGAAATTTTTCCTATTAAGCTTTGTGTGTGTGCGATAACAATAAAAATTATATTTGTTGTTGTTGCTGTCCATTCAAATAACATTCAAACAGTTTGTAACAATGAAATCTTCTTCTTCTTCTTCTTCTTCTTCCTTCTATTCTTAACCCCTAAAAAACCGAAAAAATGGCAAAATGAAAATTAAGCAACGATTTGCAATAAATTTTCACGCAAAAGCGTTTTAAAAAAGTTAAATTGTCAAATGCGTTGCAAAAATGAAACAGAATTGTGGACAATAAGGAAGAAATGTTATATAAATAGATAGACAAAAAAATCAATGTAACAGCAACAACAACAATGCATAACGAATAGAACCAGAATATCAAAAAAAAAACATAATCAAAAATATATAGACACAAACATACACACACACACACACACACACACACACACAAACGCGTGCACATGGTTGATTGGACGAATCCCTAATGTTTTGTTTATGCATAGTAAACGTGTGCGTTCAAATTATCGAATATTGTCCGTCCCCATCGACAATTTTTTAACACAATTTATTTCACTTTCTTCTTGTTATTCTTCTTTGGCCACTTTTTCTGCTTTTGCTGTTTTTTTATCTACATCGTCTTCTTCTTCTTCATCTTCTTCTTCTTCATTTTTCTTCTTAGTAGATAGCCAAACTGTTTTAAGCTTGAAACTTAACAGGAAATTTAAATTTATAACTAAAACAGCAACAATAACTGCAACAACAACAACACCAACAACACCAATAATAATAATAATAATAATAATAAAAAGCAAGCACATTGAAATTGTTATATTTTATGCAGAAAATATCGTTGAATAAATCTTAATGAATGTCAACCTACACTTGAACTAACAATAACAACAATAATAATAACAACAACATTAAATTGTGTTCATGTAAATATATTTCCTTATTATTATTAATTTTTTTGTATTGTATATTTAATATAAATTAAAATAAACTAAGCTGTAAAGAAATAGTAGAATAAGAACAACTAAACAATGCAGAAGAAGAAGCATGAAGAGAAGAATTTGTCTTTAGGAAAAAAAAAACAAACTGCTGATAATTTACAAACTAAAGAACATAAATGCTAAATAATTTCATTTTATTATTATTGTTGTCGTTGTTGTTGCTGCTTCTCCTGCTGCTTCTGTTGGTGTTGTTGATAGTTATTGGCAGAAATATTATATAAAACGATAACAGCAACAATAATAGCATTTATTAGAAAAAGCCAGGAGTAATTAAATGTCTCTTTGAACTTGTTTTTTTTTTTTAAGCAGAAAACTCAAGAGAACAGAAAAGTAAAAAAAGGAAAAAAAAAATTAAAATCAAAATGAGCATAAATTATGAATCAGTAAATCAATAATGTGAAAAAAGTTACCTTCAATAATAAGAATAGCTATAAAAACAACAACAATAACAACAATAATCATAACGGCCATAATAAATGCTATAAATTTTAATAATAACGCAAGCGGCCAACAAAATATTTTTATGCAAAAAATATTATGCCATAATAATAATTATAAATGAGACTATTTAAATATACAAACATTTACATATAAATATATGTGGACATACATACTTTGCCCTTGTTTATATTTGATTTGTTATTTGAACATATTTTCCTCCTCCTTCTTTCATTGAATAGAAGGCATGTTAGGCCGTATTCTCAATTGTAGCCACTTGAAATTATCCAAAATGAACATTGAAATATTTAGCTTAAGATTCTTAGAGAGAAATAAGGGAGCCTCATTCCAACATATTTACTTAAAATGCTTTAAAGCATTTATGATTTTCTGTGCCATTTGAGAGACACTTCATAAATTTCTAAACCAGAAATTAAATTTTATTTTATAAAACGTTGCCACAAGTTCTTAGAATATACACTATTAATAATCTTACCTTGATTCAATAGAGCAAACCAAAATTATTGCCATAATCTTGTCAGATAAATTTTGAGTTGATTCAATTAGAATTAAAAGAAAGATAACGGCACAATATACTTTTAAAATCCTATTTATGAAATTTTCATAGAAATCATTTGAATGTTGGTGCTACCTAAAAATATGTTTCTGTTTAAAATACGTTTCAACCAAATGTATCTAAGAAAATAGTTTCTTAAATGGTTTTTTATATATGATAAGAAACAAAAGAGTAAAGTCAGGGTACATGGCATAAGCACCTTAGTATTACCCTCCGATTTACTTATAAGGCGTGTCTGTCAGTCTGTCTATATATTATTGTTGAATGTTTTATAAAGAAATTATTTTTAATGATAGAAATGTTTTAGAACTATTTGTGGCCAGGATTATACTTTCTTTATTAAAAAAACTTTCTTTATTATAAATACAAATTTATATTATTTTTAAGTTCCTTAAGGCTCGTGCTTTTGAAAGCCTTTCTAGAACTTTGGACTATTTCTTTATAACTTCAACTTAACGTAAAATGTTTAGTAGTCATTCCTAACGATTTATAATATCACGACTGGCCTTTTCTCTTATTGTTTTACATTATTTGTAAATAGCGATGATAGTTATGAAAGGTGTTTAGAGAAAAAGATCAAAAAAGCAAGAATGAAAATAGTTTGAATGTTGTAACAATTTCCTTTGTTATTGTGATACTTTACTTAAAATTCTATGACATTATTACAAAAGAGTTTTTTCTTTACTATCGCCCCTTTTTTAATTTTTTGTTAGTTTTTTTGTTTTTTATATATCACGCTTTATCTTACTCTCTTATGTTGTTGCTCGAAGTGACTATCTTGAATGTTTAAAAATTCTAAGTTTTTGTCTTTCTTCTAGTGTTTTATTTTGTTTTTGTTGCAATAAATTGTCATGCAATTATAACGGCAAAAGTAAAAACACCAACATTAACACAGCAACAACAACAATTACAACAAAAAACCATTGAAAACTTTTACATTTGTTTGATTTAAGTCAACAATGTTTGCTTGTTATTTTTACTGCTCTAGTTTATTGTTATTGTTGTTGTTTTCTTCTTCTTCCTTTTTTGTTAAACAACATAGCAGTTTATGTATCAAAGAGAGTGTAACGTTACTTTTTGTTTGCATCCCATTTCGTATTGTTAGCATAGCATGGCAAATAAAAATGGCCAAAACCACAAAAAAATTTCTTTCTTTTTTTTTGCATAATTTTCTCTTTTTGTAAAAAAAAAATTTCATTTATTTATAACAAAACAAATGACACATGTTTTTGAGGGCCTACACTTTATGTGGTTTAAGTTTTAAGATAAATTTTTTTTTCATTTACAAGTACATAATTTTGCCTTCTTCTTCTTCTTCTTCTTCTTCTTATTCAGTTACCCCTTCAGGTGTTCTCTGTTTTAATTCCGTGAAAAAGCAAAAAAAACATAATTGGTAAAAATATTTTCATGGAGAGTGAAAGAGATAGCAGCTCTAGAGTAGTTAGTTTAAAAAAGCAACATTAACAACAAACATAAAAAACAACAAATAAAAGTTTAAGTGGTATCTATTTGAGTTGATTACTAATTGTTGAAACATGATTTGGCATAAATTAAAGAAGCAACTTCAACATAAGCAACAACAACACCAAAAAAGCAAGAAAAAACAAAAAAGCAAAACAAAACAAAAACATGGAGCAAATGTATTTGCCGCGTATTTGTGGCCGCAGGTATTGTTTGTTGCCTGTTGTTTGTATGTATGTATGTATGTATGTATATGTGATCGCGTGTTTTATACATAATTTACAATTTAATTACAATTGTTGTATGTTAAAGAATTTTCTTTCCTTTGCTTTTTCTCAATTTTTCTGTTTTTCTCATTTATTTTTGTTGCTTTTGTTATTTAAACGTTCATTTTGTGTTTTGTTGTTGTTTGAGTTTTGTTGGTAATAAAATAAAGGCAACTTTATTATCTGGCTGTTTTAGTTGTTGTTTTATTTTTATTGTTATTGTGTTCTTTTTTTGTATTTATTGGGTGTTTAAAATGTTACTTGGTCAAGTTAATTTCTAAGAAAAAAAAAAAAACAAAAATTATCTATTTTATGTTCCTTTTGCCAATGTAGACATTTATTGAATATTAAATGACTCCAATGAGTCATGATCTCTCTTTAATCGTGACTGTTATTAACATAATAAAATTCCTTTTGTTTAAACCATACAGAAAGAGAAAAACGACCATCGAATATGACAAAATTATAGGAATCCTTTGTTTTTCAAAATAAACTCTTCTTAAAAATTTTTTTTTAATTTGTGAGACTTTTTTTTTTTGTGAAGTTCAATTTGAAGAAATGAAAAACGATTAAATCTAAAAGTAGCGTTTTGTAAAAAAAAACTATAAGGATTTTATTGATATGAATTTTCTGAAGCAACTTAAACATTAATTATAGAAACTAAGTTGCAATAAATTATGTAGAGTAAAACAAAGTTTAAGAAAATAGTTTAAATTCTTATTATAAATTTCCTTATTGGTCTGCATAGAACCTTTATAAGGCTTTCGTGAATTGAAGAGCATCAATTTTCATAGAAAAAAGTTCTTAGTAAAAATTTTTGGCAATTTTTTTTTGATAGTAAAAAAAATCTCATGGATACCTAAAAAAAAAAAATAAAACGTATGATGGACTTTTCAAAATTATATTTGAACTTTTAAAATTGTAGAAAGTATAACTTTGTTGGCCGTGATTAAGAGAAATTTCCGTAACGTTACAAATATTCTCAAAAATTTTATATATTTTTTAAACAAAATCTCCATTGAGCCGTTTACTAAAAGAAACGCCTTAATCATTTCAAGGGCAATTATTCAAACTTTTTGTGGATTTTATGGGCAAATACTTTTTTTTAGATAGATGCAAACAAATAATGCCATAATAATAAGTTTATATAAAGAGAAAGAAGAAGTAGCAAAAACTGGCAGAGAATAAATGAATTACCGTGTAAAGTTTAGTATAAAAATCAGTTAAGTGTTAAGTGAAGCTCGTCCCTTCCCCACCAAAAAAACAAAAAATAAAACGAAGTAGAAAAAAAAACTTAATCATCTGGAAATATTGCTTAATGGTTAGTTGAGTTTATATTGCCACTAAATTTATATTCATATATAGAAATTTTATATGTTTGAATAAAAAAGGGTTCCAAAAATTACCGATAAATTGCGGACATATTTGCATAAGAGTTTTCAGATAATTTCCATTTAAATAAAATAAAATACAATAAAATAACAGAAGAAAAAGTGAGAGTGAGAGTGAGAGAAGGAAAAAGATGGTCAGAGAACGAAAAAGTCAATAAAAAAAGAATGTCAATTGTAATGTGACCAATAATACACATCAATAAGTTATGCAACAACAAATAAGGCAAAGAAAATAGCAATTACATAAATTTTAGTCGATTAGTTGCAACTATTTAAAATCTACACTAGACCATTGAAGCGCTTAGAAAATATTTAAGGAGCTAATATATAATTTTGGCATAAAAAGTCGCAATTTTTTTGAGAAATTGAGAAATTATAATATTCATAAACTGGAAACTTCCTATCAAAGATAAACTTTATATCTTTCCGTATTGTTTTACAAGAAATTCTTAGACAAACTTATGTAACCATTTCAAATTGCTTTTGATAAACAAAAATAATACTTTAAAGCTTTTTTTTGGCTTAAACAAAAATTTGTGAAATCCTGATTTCCTCAAGCACACTTTTTACACATAAACTTCAAAATATTTAAGCTCATAAAAACGTTTCACTGTTCCAAATTATTCGTTGTCTTTATTAAGTCTAAATAACCAAAAATTTCACCTTACTTCTGAAGTTCATATAGAAATGTATATAATGGATCCATTTCGAGCTACCTTTCAAATTAAGACATAAATTTAATATAACATGAAACACAATTGATGTGGATTTTCTAACTAAATTCAAATTACAACAAATTTAAAGGTATAAAGTAGAGAAATGCCATTAAAATAAATCCAGGCTTTTATTAATATATTGCTGTATTATCCGGAGCATTATTGTTCATTCATTTATTGTTTGCTTGAAGATTTTGTTTTATTGTTTTGCGTTTTTTTTTTTGTATTGTTTGCTTTTAAGTTTTATTTCGTTTCGATTCAACTGGAATGTGGCCGTGCATGTAAATATAAAATAGATAAAACTGCATATAAAATCAGTGATGGATAGGGGAAGACAGAAACAGAGTGAGAGAGTAAGTGAAAGAATTTGGAAAATATTCCAATTTATTTCGTTTCATTTTCAATATTTAACTTGATTTCCTTTTTACTTTATACTTTATTTTACTTTATATATAAATATATATCTATCTATACATATATATATATATATATATATATATATATATATGTATGTATGTATGTATGTATATATAAAAAAAAGTATAAGTCGTCTGTTTTGCCATTGAATGCCTTCGTCCTCTGTTCAGTTTCTTTTGCCATCAAAAGTTTTTTTTATGGTGGGAATGAGTTAAATGCATTCTGTGTGTATATATATGTGTGTGTACACATGTCAGTACCGGAACTTTTGCGTATTAATCATTTTAGTTATAATGCGATAACTTTGTTTTTCGACTTTTATCCATATGTTCGCATCTTATAGAAATAATAACAACACCAATGACAACAACAATAATACAAACTAACCACTACAATGGCAACAACAACAACAACAACAAGAACAATAACAAATAAAATAAAAAAGTATCCCAATATATCACTCTCCCTCTCACAAATGCTTTCACGTGCTTGTGTTTGCTTTGCTTTCTCTCTCTCTCTCTCTCTCTCTCTCTCTCTCTCTCTCTGTGTGTGTGTGTGTGTGCGTGCCTCTTTGCATATTTCCAATTTTACGTTTTCCTGTTGTCTTGTTATGTATGTATGTATGTGTGTATTTATACATATTTCAATTTGATATGCTTCTTTTTCTTATCTTGCTAGATGCGTGCATTATGTTGCGGTTTATTTTGCCCTGAAGTTAAAACATTGAGTTAGATTTTGTTATAAATAATGAAATTAACCAAAAACATGAAACACAAAATGAAAAAAAAATACAAAAATATGCAACAAAATTTTCCTCATTTAATTTCTTCTCTTTGATTTTGTGTGTGTGTACCGTTATGTAGTTAATGTTTATGTGTTGAAAATTGCTTAAGGTAATGGGCGATATGGAAACATTTTTTTCTCTTATTTTGTTCGTCTTTGGTGTCATTGCTGTTGTTGTTCTTATTATTATCATTCACCCTTTTGTTATCATATTGTTAACTTCATTAAAAGTTAAATTTTCAATTTTTTAAAAGTTCAAATTTTTTAACATAAAAAACCGCAGTAGCAACAGCTCTCAAAAAAAAAATATATTAAAGGAAATAATACTTTAATCAGTCAGATGGTCGAAATGATGGACACACTGAAAATTCAATGTGTAAACTAAAATTACAATTTCAGTTCAAATTTGGAAAAGAAAAAATGAAATTTTAATGGTTAATCAGCCTGGCTTTTCAAATTAGTTACTTTTTTTTCGACTTAATCTAAAAAATCCGCTATTTTTATAGAGATATAAAAAATTTTATCATTGTACTCAAAATTTTTCTTTTAAATTTTAATATGAAAGTTTGTACTTTTAAAAGAAAACTTATTCAAAATTGCAATGTTGTTTTCCTAGGAGTCGTAAATTTTCACCACTTTAAATGATGTTCAATAACCAAATATTTGGAACATTTAGGACAAAAATTATATCAACAAATATCATTAAAAGTTTCATGAAAAGCATGGAAACAAGGCCTTTAGATGAACAATACAATGGATATTTTAAGAGACCTCTTTATGGACATTAAGGCATCGTTTTTGTACATTTGGACAGATATTTATATGAAATTTTGATGAATACTTTAATTGTTATTATGACAGACTTCTTGATGAACATTTTCGCGAACATTCAGATGAATATTTTGGCGGACATTTTAGAAAACAATGGGATGGACATTGCAATATTCAGACGGTTAAATGGAAATTTTACCAAACAAATTAAATGTCAATTTCCGGAAACTTTAGAGGCTATAAATACTTTTGTATACTCATATTATTTTCATTTTCTTATTTGTGTTAAATTTAATTTCATTAAAAAGACAAGATTTATCGTGTGTAATTTAAATTGAAACGAAATTTAAGTGTTAAGTGTTGGAAATTATTCGAAAGTTGTGCAGTTAAATAGTTGCACTCTGTCGAGAATACTAAGCAATTTTGACATGTAAATTTATATATCCCTTCATATTTCCAAACATACAAGCATCCTTCTTTTTTCCATAAGAAACTTTATATCTTTACTCTGTTGGTTTCAACAGAGAACAACTTTGAATGGTAGAAATTCTAAATGTGTTCGTTTTAGATATTTTAATCATAATCATGATAGCCTGATTATATGTTTGATTTTTTGTTTGTGTTTATGTATGCTTGACATTTGTGTTAGAACATTTTGTGACCATAAATTACATCAAAGACGAGAGGATAATATATGTATATCTCTTTATTAGCATCCTTAAAATGTCATAAAAGTTTTCAATTTTTTTTTTTTTGTTGCATTTTTCCTTCTCCTTTTACTTCATATTTGTCTTTTGTTTTTGAAATTTTCCTTTTTCCTGGTTTTTCTTCGTTATTTGGAAATTATTGCACCAAGGAGATTGTAAAAGATCAAGAGACCAATTTTGTGTGCGTGTATATATGTGTGTAAATATAAGCAAGATTGCGTTAAATTTGATTTTTACGTCAATTGTACACTGGTTATCATTAATTTATCTAAAGGTACGTGACATTCAAAAGACCTGAAGATTATTTTACAAAGGACAAAAGCTTAAATCCTTTTAGAAAGGACAAAAAAGTTTACATCCTTTTAGAAAAAGGCAAAAGGACTCTGGACCATTTAAAAAAGGAGGAAAGAAGTCAGGTCCTTTTTGAAAGGACAAAAAGATTCCACACCATTTTTCGAAGGACAAAAAAGCAAAACTCTTTTTAGATTAGACAAAAAATCAATATTGTTTCAAAAAGGACAAAACGAAAAAACGAAAGGACTCAAATCCTTTTAGATGCCAAGTTAATTTAGACTTATCATCTAAATCGATATAAATCTGTCAACGTGTATGGTCTGCCTATATTTGCAATTAATCTATAATTCTCAAATGTATTTTCTTTTAAGCTAAACTAAAGAGAATCAGAATCTTTCAGTAAAACGATTACTTAAAATTTTTTCGTAATTAACAAATTTTCATTCTCTCCTATGTTTCATTAATTCCATCTTTTGTGGTTGCACTTAAAATATAGAGTACCTAGTAAAATGTTACTACAATTCTTCGAGTAGACTTCTACATATTTTTATGCATATTATTTAGATAACGGTTTGTCACCATTATGGCTAGAAAAGTGTCTCATTGTGGTTACCATATAATCACGAACCAAAATCAACCTAACCTAAACTAAAAATATTTTAATCTGTATAATATAAACTTGTCTGTGTAAATATACGTATGTATGCGTTTTCATGTATTTCTGTTGTGAATTGTGCCACTTAACCACATTTCACAATTTTAAGGTTACTCTGTAGAAAGTCCGTTTCTCTTTCTCTTGCTCCCCCCTCTCCATCCTAGTATTGTGGAATCACCGGGCGTATCGGATATAACTTTTGCATTAAAAACAAGTTAAGTAATAGACGAAAAGTAAGTCGTATTAGTTATTGTATTTATGTATGTCCTGTTTCCTTTCTTTTCCTTCCTTTTCTTTTCATTTTCATTTTCATTTCGTTTCCGTTTGTTTGCCATTTCTTTCTATACTTTTGTGACCTTCTCAACTAACGTTTAATAAAGGATAAAATATTTACACTTTTCGTTTTCTAAAAACTAACACTTACCAATTAAAGTTAACTTTATAAGCTTAATTGATACATTTTAAATTAAACATTGTTATTGAACAATTATAAAGTGCCACTATGAAAATTTATAATTTATAGATATAATAAAACTGCTTAATAGAAATCATAAAGAATATAACAACAAATTTTTTTTATTAAATTCTTTTGAAGGATTTTTAACCTTTGAAAATTTCGGCAAGGCAAATTTAAAGGAACATATTTGGTCCAGTTCATGCACTTTAATATTCTTGAACTATATTTCTTAAGATAATTTTTTTTACAACTTTAAGACAACTTAAAATAGAAAGCTCTTTCAATATTTTAATATTATTTTCCTTAATCGATTTCAGTTTGACTATAAATCTGTACTTAAATGTACTATTAAAATTTGAATTTTTATAAAACTCGAGACCTAGTACAAATTTTAATGAAAATGTAGCGCCGTTGCAGGAAAAGAAGTACAAATTTAATAAAATAATTTTGGACTAACCATTTTTCAAATGTTTAAAAGAATCAATCTTTATTTGAAAGATTTTGAATTGATTTTTAAATATAACTACAAAATTTTTTATTTACCTCTGACAAATTTTCTTTGAAAGTGCTTTTCTATAAAAACACTCGTTAAGGTTGAGATAATCTACAAAGAAAATACGTACTTAAAAAAGTTGAATTAAATTGTAAAAGAAAATTTAACTAGATATTTATTCATAACTAACTCATACGCTAACTAACTAACTATCTAAATAATCTAACATTATTTTATGAATACTTGGCATAATAATAAAAAATAAAAAAAAAGGAAACTGAAAAGTTATCATAAAAGATAAGAAAAAGTAAAAAAAGATAAAATTTACGATCATTTTTTTTATGAGATCTTTAGCGAACTTTAGTTTTTTGTTTTTGTTTCATTTTTTGTTTTCTGTTGATGGTTTAACTTAACTATTTTCATTCATTCAGTCGTTCATTCATTCATTCGTTCATTTAATTCCATAATAAATAAATAAATGATAATACAAAGATAATTATTAAGATAAGTGCGTGAGATTACCAATCATAACAAATCTTAAGTACTCTAACAAAAGATTATAATAATGATGATCATTATCACAATAATAATATTAAAGATAATAATGATTAAGCAATAACTATAAAACTTGAGGTTAATTTATTTATACATAAGATGATTCCAAAAGTTAAACTTATATTCAAAAAAAAAAATGATAAAAGAATATTAAATTCCCTAAACTTATTGAACAAAGCATTCTTGAGAGCTTTGTATTAGGCGCACTGTTCCTTAATTTACACTTAACTTAAAGTTCTATTAATTTACTAATCAAGATAAAAGATAAACTGTAGCCTTTATAAAAGTCCTCTCTAACCACCATTTTCTAATCTTTTGCTTAGTTCTTTAACTTTTTAGTAAATTATTATATTTTTTCATGTTGTCCACGTTTTGACAAAACATTCAAAATAATTATATGCATAGAATTATTTCTTTCTCATATAACTTTCTATTAAATTTATTTATTTAATCTTGATGCGTTTAAAGAGATATAAATAAGGATAAGGAATCATAAAATTGTCGATATATAAAATTGTTAAAATTTAATTTAAGTTGATTCAAAACTCAAAACTTATTTTCGAAAAGACTTTTCAGATTAAAAATGTAATAGTTTTCCAAGGTGAAAGGAGAATGTTAAGAAGAAGACTTTTTTTTTTATTATACAATACCCTACATGAAAAGTGAGTTAAGATAGTCCCATCTTTTATTATACAGATAGACTTAGAATTGTTTTCTGATTCAATTTAAACTTGTCTATCTGTCCGTTTGTCCATAAAAATTTATTACAAAATTACAGATCACAATTTTTGAAATATTTCAGGGCAAATTGGTACATAGATGTGTTTTGGCTCAGAGACGAATCCTATTGAAAATGCTTAAAATCGAAGCATTTTTACAACCACACCCCATTGAAAGTCCATTTCGAAAAAGAGATTAATAGACAAAAGTTTCAAATTTAAATCTACTTTAGCGCAAGTCGGCATTGCCTTGTGCTGTGTTATAAAAAATATATGTACCAAATTTGAGGCAGATAGGGCCACTTTTTGAACCCTCTCTCACATATAACGAACTTTTTTAAAAAATGAAATTTAGGAAAATTTACAATTCCAACTCTCTTATTTGACTTTAATTATATTAAAGTGCTCTAGAGCACTTAAAAGTCAGTGCCGAACGATTATAACGTTTCTATTTGTTTAAGTAAAAACGTATTGTAAATATTTATGCTTTCTAACTTTGATTTAGGGCAACTCAAATAGTTTGCTTGTTGTTGCTTTTTATTCAATGTTCATTATAAAATGTTGTCATTGTTCCTGCTATTGTTATTGTTTTTGTTCGCCTATTATTTTACCAATTAGTTAAGGCTAACACTTAGCACTGTTTTGTTGCTTTTTATTTTTAGTTAAATTTCAAGTTAACTCCTTCAAATGGAGTACTCTCTTCTCACTCATTCATTTTATATATATATATATATATATATATATGAAAAACGTTTCTAGTATGAAAAGTAGAAATATCTAAAGAGAGATGAAAGCAGAAATAATAGAGTTATATTAAACTTGTTCTTTTCGATTTTTATATAACTTTATTAGCATAATTTTATTGGCCTTTTCGCTTTTGTGTATACATGTTTATATACATTTTTATATGTGTATGAGTGATGTATATATATATATATATATATATATATATATATAAACCATGATGCATTAATTTTATGTGCTGTGTTATTTTATGTTATTAATGTCTTCTGCTTAAACTTCATCACCTTTTGTCTTTTTAAAATGTTTTGTTCGTTTACTTTTTTTTCATATTTTTATTTTTTTTGTTCTTTTTGTTGTGTTGTTGTTATATTAATTATTTATTTCTATGTTTTTGTTTATGTTTTAGCTGTTCCTTTTTTTGTTTTTTTTATTGCATTAGATTCTTCTTCAAATTATCTCGAGGCTTTTATTATAAATAACTATGCTGACTCTTATTACTGTTTTTTATTCTTATTATTGTTGTTTCGCATGCGTTTACAACTTTACAGCCATTAGCTTTTATAATTGAAGATTTTCTTGTTACTATTATTATTACATAACTGCTTAATTTTCTAGACTTGTATTTTCCTGCTTCTTCTGTTGTTCTTCCCCGCATTATTATTTTTTTTATCATCTCTAGTGTCTTCTATCAAATCTAATTTTTATATATTTGTTATAGCAAAATAAAATTAAGTAATAAAAATTGTAAAGAGAAAAACATTTGTTGTTGTTGTGAAAATTTCATTTTAAAATATATATATATAAATGTGTTAGAATAAATTCTGAAAAATATGCCCAAAATAAGTAATAACTTTATAATTGGTCGACGCTAGTTCTTAAGAGTCTTGCAATATTTTCCTTAATGTGTTTAAAAAGATCAAGTAAATAAAAGGAATATTTTTAAAGGATTTGAAAAATTCTTTATAAGGATGATGGGATGAGAAAAGGGGAGGATCATATTTAAATCATACTCTCTAGGTAACATAAACAAACATGCCAGATTTCTTTTGAGTTCATTTTTCTTATAAATGGTAAGAAGATTTAAAAATGGTTCAGTTATAACCCCTCTCAATAGGTCTTTGGGCCACATTTCATTAAACCCTAGATTAATGAGATACTCATATGAACAGATCGAATGGCCAGTTAGTCTTAAATTGATTTAGCAAGTGATTCAGGTTCGATCGGTATATTGAAAAGCGGAGCCTTTTTTTTTTAAAAATATCGGTTCTATGCATATTTTCTGCATATTTTTTTAACTTAAAAGCTTTTTGCAAATTGTTATAATTTCTATTTACAAAATTCATTTCAGTATATATTTTTTATAGCAGAAATATTATCTTATAAATTATGTAACGTTATGTAAAGTTTTGAGTTTGCTTATTACAAATATGCATTAATTTTTTATTTGTAAGTACTATTTACCTTAAATTTAACTTAATGCATAATTTAAAAGTACTTCTTAAGGAAATTTCTTTCATAAAGCGAACTTTTATGGGTTTTTTTAAGTACTTAATTATTACTTGTTCTTACCTACTTTATTATATTTAACGTGCTTTTGAATTCTGTAATTTTGTTTACTTATTCTTTAAAATGATTTTTTTTGCACTCTCTTTTTGCATTGTATCTACAAGTCATACTTTTCATTTTAAGGTTTAAAAAATTAAATTTTGATTAAGTTAATGGCTTTCTATGTTGATTTTCTCACCATAACTCAAATCTAATACATAGCTTAAATAACTGCCTGAGCACAAACACAAGCACGGTGATATATACACACATGCGCCTTTAACCATTTGATTATAAAAAATTGATAACACATACATTTTATAATGTGACTTAAAAATGTCCTATTGTTATTGTTGTTAATGCTTTTACTAAATCTTCATCTGCTGCCATTACTTTTTTTTACCTACCACTGTTTCTTTTTATGTGTTTTATTAATTTTTCTTTTTAAAGAAGCTAAAAAAGCTACTTTAAAACTAATCAAGATTTTCTTTATTGATTTTTTATACGCGAAGAGTTTTTTTCTTTTTCTTTGAAGTAGCATTCGTTCCTTCATGCCATTCACTCTAAAATACACCAACATTAATTTTGTATTGGCTTCTTCTTCTTCATCTTCTTTATCTTTTTCATCCTTTTCATCTTTTTTTATTTATATGTTGAGAGATATTTAACAATTTCTTAGGAAAACCAATTAAACAAGATTAAGTGTTATTACTTGTGTTTATTATTATTATTATTAGAAAATAATCCATTAGTTTTATTACACACAACAGGAGATTAATTTTTTATGAGAAAAAAAACCAAAAAGTAAATATTTTTTTTAATTTGTTCACTTTTGATCTTGATTGACATTCTTCATTAATTTAGTTATTCAACACGTTATTTTTATTATTATTGTTTTTTATATTTTTTTGTTTATCATAATAAATTAAATTTCGCATAATTTTCATATAATTTTTATGTACAAAAAATATAAATTGCATATTGTAATCGAATTCATTTGATTAGTCAATAATCCTAAAATTTACTAGAATCGTGTAATTTACACGATTACACCGGATGAAAAAAGAAAACTCTTAGTTTTTCCTTAGATTTTCAACCTGCAACATTATAATATGAAAGTTTTTACCAATTTGGTATATTTTTATAATGGCATTTAATTAAATTAAAAATAATTAATAATATAATTTTGTACAAAATATTTAAATTTCTTGTTGCAACAAAATAATTTAATATTATGTACTAAAATGTAAAAGTTATATTTAGAATTTTATATTGCATACTAAAATTTAGTACAATGTACTAAAAATTATGTTATTGTACAAAATTTTAAAATGTACTCTTGTATGAACTTTTTATATTTAATATAGAATTATTAAAAAACCAAAATTATAATCATGTAATTTGCTTTTGGAATGTCAAAATTTAATGCTGAAGTACTAAAAAGTTAGTTATAAATTAGTACAATTTAGCACTGAAAAATCTGCATTGTAGTACGAAGATTTATTAACGGGGATCAAAATTCAGTATTCTGTTAAAAATATTACTAAGAAGACTTATCTTTAATAGTGTATTAGAATTTAGTATTGTGTACTAAAGCCTGCTAAAATATATTGTTTCATACTAAAACACTAAAATGTCGTGTCAAAATACCAAAGTATTAAGTTTTTATTAAAATACTGAAATTTGGTACAGAAGTATTACATTTAGTACTAAAAAGCTAAAACTTTACATTTAGACTTCTTAAAATTGTATATAGTTTAAAAGTCAATGCATAATTTACTGCTTTTAAATTGCAATCAAAAATTTATATATAAATTATAATTTTTCGAAATTATTGCTTTTATATATTCCATTGCAAAACAATGGAATATATATATATATAATTATCTAGCTTCTATTTATTTCTGTATGAAATGATAAAATTAAATATACGTCTCGGAAAGAGACATCGAGTTTTATATATGAAAAGTTTGTCCAAATGCCAAAAGCCTATTTTAATAGTTTTAATATCGTCATCTTGTCGCATCGTCTTTATTATATAAATAAAACTTAATTATATTTTTATTATTATTATTATTTTATAACACAACTATTTCGCTCACATTTCCTTTGAATTCTATTTGCTAGATACATTTCACAATATTACTGCTGCAATTGTTGCTATTTTAACTGAAGATTTAGACTTTATTAGTTATGATTAAGATCATATGCGATCATAAATCTTTTTCTAATCATATCATTGTCCAAAGGAAAGGCAAACATATAAAATAATTGCATTATTGTGGAGTAAGGCCAGGGAATCCATTTTAAGGCTTAGTTTTGTAATTATTAATTCTTATAAATTTTCCTTTAAATTCTATTTAAATAATTTATAACTTTGAAGGCTTTTTATTAATGATTTAACATTTAAGATGAAATCCATATATTAAAGTGCTCTTTTTTCCTTATTTTTTGTTCTTCAATATGATCGATGATGATAAAATGAATATTATGCTGCCACACAATGTCACATACAGCAAGTAACATGCAACATGCCGCCCAACCGACCACATCACTTTAGGCCTGGTAACCATCTTATTTAGTTTATTCATTCTTTGTTTAACTATGCCGTCTATGTTGTCCGTCTATGTCTGTTTGTGTTGCAATGTGATTTTATGTTGGTAGAGCCAAAAAAAATTAAAATAAATAGAACTGGCAGTTTAACTGCCAGTTAAGTTGAGTAGAGTATTTTTCCTTTTTATTTTTTATTTTTTTGCAATTTATTTATTTACCATCAATATACCGTTAGATTGTTGGTTTTCCATTACTGTTTGCTGCTGCTGGTTGTACCATAATTTTCTTTTACAACTCTTTTTTTTTTGCTTTAACTTCTGGTCTTTTGCATGTCATTGCAGTAACTAACGCGATCATTGTATTCGTATTATTTATGAGGATATTTTCTCTTCTCATTTTAATGACCAACTAAAAGGAACGACCAATATCACAGCAATCCAGAACATCAGCAAAACAAAGCCAATAGCCAACAGTCAGCAACCAACAACAAAAAAAGCCAAATAACCAGAAAACTCTGTCTCATTCAATTGCGACATTTTTATTACATGAGACATTTAAATTTTAATTTATATTATTAAAAAATGACACACACAATGTGATGGATTATACATAATTTAATGGGTAAACAAACGTTCAATGATTATTTATTCATATCTCTCTTTCATACTCTTTCACTTTTCTTATACATTTTTTTCATCCATATAAATATTATGGGCCGTTTTCTTAGCATGAAGAATGAAAGGTGTTAAATCTTTATGGCGTCATAATCGTGATAAATTCTTCTACAGGTTTTGCTGTTTAAAATGATTTTTCTTTTCTTGTTTATTCAAAGTTTCTGTTGCTAAAAATAATGTAATAAAAATCTTCAGTTAATATGTAAAAATCTTTTACCGTCATTATCTTTTTGAAATCAGAAAAATAAAATAAATAAAAAAACGGATATATGAATCTCTGTTTAAATTATTATTTTTTTTAATGGCAATATGGATAAAAATCTTTTACTCCTTTTTAAATTGGGAAATTATTTAATTTTTAGCATATAGACCCTTTATTTTTTCCCTCCGATTTCGATTTTGACTGTAATTTTTTGTCTTAATTAACTTTTATTTATCTTTTTCAACTCGAAAATATACAATATAATTTTATAATATCTTTTTAATTTTAAAGATGCTTTTAAAGTTTTTTTTAACGCTTTTTTACTTGACAAACAAATTAATTGAAAAATTCAAAAATTCTTTTTCCAAATTTTTTTTTTAAAGACAAAAATTGTTAACACCCTGTTTTAATTTATAATTTTTTTTACTTTTTTTTTTGCATGCTTTCATTCCTCTTTTCATTAGCACCATAATAATTATCTTTCGTTTTATTTATTTAACACTTAACAAAGTTCTGTGAAAAGTTTTTCATATTTTTGTTCAATTATGCACCAAGAAAGCCTGAGAAATAATTGTTTACTCATACTTTTAAATATTTAGTTAAGAATTAGTGGCATTGCTACTTGTATTATTATTATTATTATTGTTGTTGTTGTGATTAAGGCATCTTGTTGCCATTACTTTTATTTAGATAACTTGGATTTAAATCACACAAGAAGATTTTGATAAATTCTTAATTAAAAGGCATCTATTTCAAAGTCAAAATATGCTTGAAATGATTCATGACTACTTTGGGGAGTAATTTTCTTAATAATTTTGCTAATTAAACCATTTACAATGCATTGAAAGCAAAAAAAAAGCATTTTCTTTTAAAATGGATTTAAATTATTTTACACTTTTGAGTGGAGTATAGTTCAATACTTGGCATTCTGTGTTGGTAAGGCCCCACTCAAAGAACCAAGTAGAATTTATGAAGGGTCCAAATTCAAATTCTGGTATCTAAATGGTAAGAATAAGGTTCTACATGAATCTGTTTTCATAGAAATTGTTTGTTTATTATTTAAACTTCCTGAGCTCTTTACTCTGACAAATAGAAATCTTAAATGCAGAAAATTTTATTTCGTTTAATACTTTGTTCAATATTTTGTTGTCTTTTTATCATTAAAAAAATTAAGTATAACGTTATAAATTGTCCAATTTAATCTTATTGTTAATTATTGGTAACCAATAACACAGCTTTTCTTTACTACACTGTTTATGACCTTATTTACTGAAATTCTCATTTTCTAACTTTCTGGTACTTTTCATACTCGCCCTTACATTGTCCTTAAATCGTCCTTGCTAAACTCTTTGTTAAAATGTTTGGTGTGTTAAAGAGAAAAAAACAAGCAATAACAAATGATTCGTCCCGAAATAAAAACACAAAAGCTCCTTAATTACGTTAGTAATTAGTAAGGATTTTTATTTCTCTTCTTTCTTCGAAAAAACAAAAAATAGTAAGGGTTGTTTGTTACATTTTAATTATTCCTGTTATTCTTGAACGGCTCAGAGAGGAATTGGAAAGAGTAGTTTGTATGGCATAATATATACAATACACGCCATATAAATTATGTTCCATCAATTCTATCATCATTAATTATTCTAAAATGTAATCGTTACCTTTAAATGTAAAATGTACGCCATTCATTAGAGATTATTATCTCAAGCTCTTTGCACTTATTTGATAGAATAAATTTCATATTATTACTGCAAAAGTTTTTAACATAACAGGAAATCATTGACAAATTTTTATACCCTACACCACTTGTAGTGCCGGATATAATAAGTTTGTGTAAATGTTTGTAACCTCTAAAAAGTGTTGAAATAGACTGATCGACTTAGGCTCACTTTCGATTCGATTTCAACCTACCTTCCCGTTCGTCTGGTACTTTCTATTAAGCTATTTTAATTAAAATTTCGTATATGGGTGTGTTATGGTTTAGGGACGAAGACTATTGAAAATGGCTATAGTTGGAAAAAATTTTACAACCACGCCCCATATATAGCCTTTTAAAAATAAAGTCCTTATATGGAAAATATGTACAATTTTAATTGTGTTTTAACAAAAATTGTCCCTGAATTTTATAAGAAGAGCAAAAACATGCAGCTCAAATTTGGTCCAGATAGGTCCATTTTTTAAGCCTCCTCTCATATAATATTAATTATATAATTTAGCAGAGAATTTTTATGTAAAAACTTTGGACATATTGCATATTTTTTAATTGCAACATGCTTATTAATAATTATTGGGCATATTTTAAAACTTGTACGTATTTTATATAGCTTTTTTGAAAAGATTTTTACCTTATTCAAAAATAGCAAAATAAATTATATTTTCATGATTTTTCCTTTGTTTTTTTTTTTTTTTAAGTAAGAAAATTTGCTTTTGGACAAATTTTTTTCCACCAGATTTGAAGGAGCGGAAGCCCTTTGGTTTTTCTTTCTCCTCTTTGCATGTGAAATGTTTGACATTACTGAGAATTAATGTGGAGGCAGACGCATTCTTAACGCTAAAAATACATTTAATTTATAAATTGGATGAAAGCCAGGCATTACATAAAATATATTTGTAAAGGGATAGTTATATAAAAATGATAGATTATACATACGCAATCCATATAAACTTCAATCGAATAAAATCATAATGCGGCATAAAAGAAACATGAAGAAAAAAACAGACATAAATTTTACCTATAAAAAAAAAGAAAATTTAGAAAAAAAATCAACTGTTTGCTCCTTTCTTTCTTTTCTTGTATGTTTATGAGGACTTAATGTAATAATACGTCAAGAAGAAAAGGCAATTGCTTCAAATATGCAAAATCTCTTAAAAAAAGATTGTTTATAAATGCTTAGAACTTAAAAAATTAGTTTCTCAAAATGTAGCATACAAAATAAGCTAAATATTAAAAACAATTTTTATTATAAGATATTATTATAAAATAAATGCTTTTTTGAAAATATGCTTTGTATAAAATGTTATGCTTTTGCTAATTTAAAGCATTATTTAAGAAGCATATTTTAAAAGCATATTTTCGTTTTATCAAAGTTTGTTTTAATCATGTTTTGCAGTGCTTTTGAAAACTAACACTTTGTGTAATTCCCAGCTTGTTGTTTTGCTGTTTTATAATTTTCATTTTTTTTTTTGTTTTTCCATCGACACATTATGTTAACTATTCAAAGTTATTTGTTATTTTTCATAATTTTATCAAACATTTACATTGTAAAATGTGGAAATGGAGAAGTCTCAAATGTTGTAACTAACAAATACTTGAATTATGTTGGTTTTTATGCTATTGGTGAAACACATTATAGATATGGTTTTGGTATTATTATCCATAATAATCTTCTATTAACAGATTTTGTGGCCAATAAGTAAGTTTCGATAATGTAAATATAATTCGATTTAGATTAAATAGAAATTCCGTAATAATATTATTAAATGCATATCAAATTAGTGAAGAATTAATGGAGATAACAAAAATGCCACTGAAATATAGATATGTCATTTGTGCGGCATCTGATGGTTTTCAAAAGTGTGGTAAAGAGGAGGCCGTTAAAATTCTCCATGTAGCCCATATAGAATATTGGCCAAAAATTTTGAGTATCTTTAAAAGTGAACAACACAAATATGCAGAACATGTGGTTAAAGATGTTTTTAATTTTATTGGAAGATTACCATATAATCAATTATCAGTACTTGTTGGCGAACATCCATTTAGTTTTAATGATGATGCTGGAATTATTCCATTGCCACACGAATCAATTAGCGCAAGCTTCACTAATTGTATTATGCAAAGTTTGGCAGTAAGTTAAGCAACCTCAAAAGGAAATTGTATTTTATCTGAATTACGGTTGTGGAATGTCTCTATTAACAAAAGTATGTTCCAAATAGGTCTAAGGATAAATAAGGATAAAAAAATCTAAAATTAGTCAAACCAATTGAAATTGAATGGTTTAGGCCTTTTCTAGAAGTAAGAAATAATTTTTAGAAATAAGCCAGAACATTTTGGGTGTTACGAATTATTATTAAGAGCTGGATAAATGTATCATTTACAAATCGCTTTAAGAAATGCTATTTACAAGCATTTTTTTAAAATGTTTGTATAAAAATTTTTTCCTAAACTCTTAATCGGCTCATACTTTTTTCCCTCACTTTTGAATTACAAGTATTAACTGTTTAAGAACACAAATCAAGAGGCTGTTTAGATCTACTAAAATCTCTTCTCCTACGTTTTATTTAATATTTATGTAATTTTAGATATTATTGATTATTTATATTTAAATTTCTTATTTCTAAGACCTCTAAAAGTGTAAACTATGAAAATTTGATTATTGAAGAAGTGCCCGTTGAAATTGTTCAAGGTGAGTATTGCCCAAAAATTTCATCATACGCTGCAGATTTTTGCGTACTAGATCCTTCAGTTGACATTGTTGGTGGCGAACCCGTTATATGTGGTGGTAAAACAAATCTTGAAATTCTTGATTTTCATGTTTAACTTGTCTTAATTTTTTTTTCAAATCAAAATACATTTTACATATTTACATATTTAAAAGGCATACTGTATGGCATTGCGGTGGCATTTATGGGTATAAATACCAGTCAGGGTTTTAGTTATCCAATTCATGGTATTTATGAGAATCGACAATGGATAAGTGATCAAATAAAAATGTATGGCACTAAAATAGAATCAGAAAAAGCGAAAGATTCTGCCAACGCCAATAAAAACAGTCAATATGAATTTTTCATTTATTTATTTATGTTGCATAATGTTTTGTATGTTTCCATGCAAATTTCATTTATAATCTAGATATATCCGCTAGATATTGTCCGTGTAAAATATTCATAAAAGTTTATTTAGTCAGTGCTAAAAATTTGTATTAAAATATTTAGTACTAAAAAAATTTTGTATGAAAAGCTAATTTTTAAAATTGTTCCGTAAAATTTTAGTACTAAATTATTAGAACAATTTTTATTTTACAATTTTACTAATTTATGCTTTAATAAAATTAACAAAACCTTAAAATTTTTCTATCAGTACAATTTTTTAAAGGTATTTTTTTTCTATTACTTCTACTTTATTTACAAAATATTCTAACTAGGAAATAAATTTATAATTCTTCTTCTTCTATCTGCTACTGTCAAATATATCTGGGCGCATTGCTTATATATCATACAATATATATGATTTATAACAAATTTGTAAAAATACAATTAAAATCCTACAGAAAAGGTAAAAGGGAAAGAAGAAGAAGAAAATTTATATAAACAAACTACTCTCACTTATCGAGTGTTTTTGGAGCCAAGAAAAAATGCAAAAGTATGTATTATAGACAACAGCTTGCTGTGTATCACAGTTAGTCAAACAGCTAGTTAGATCAGTTAGTTGGATCCGTTAGTACAATTTCAATATGTGTAGTATGAGGCATATCATAAGTATTGTAATATTAGAACAATGACAAATGGTATATATAAACAGTAACAGTAATAACAATAACAATAACAACAACAATATGATGATGAAGAAGAAGAACAACAACAACAACAACAACAATAACTCAAAAAAGAGAAAAAATATTCTGAAGCGCCTAGTGATAGACGACATACCTGAAAATGGCGTTAACATCATTTTTCATGGGTTCCATTTGTACATTTATATATATATATATATATAGTGTGTGTGTGTGCATACATATATATGTATAAAGTGAACTATAGAATACAATCATTTATTTGTTCAGTGTCTTGCCTTTTTGTCATTTCTATTATAACTCAGCTTTTTGATACATTAAATGTCTCTGTCCATACGTCCAAGTAAATAAGTGTTGTCCATTGATTATCAATCTAAGCACTAATATAGCTTTACCAAATTTTAACGACGATTTATATTGAAAATATATCAGATTTTAGAATAACTTGCGAGAATTTTTCCCACATTTGTTTAAAGAAATTCGCTTTATACTTTCTCGTCTTTCGATTAATTTCTTTTTGATTTTTAGTGTAAGGACATTTACGTTACTACTTGTTTTATTCATGGTCGTTATTAATATTGCATGGCAAATGCACATAATAACAAAAGTCACTAAAAGAAATGAGTAATAATAAAACATTGAAATTGGTTTAGTAATTGTGATGTTAAGATTGGTTTTTTTTATATTTTGGGCATTTACCAAAACGAGGTTGGTCCAATAATTTAGCTATAATGGTCTACTTTTTTTTAATTTTTTTTTTGAAAGCAGTTAGAAAAACATTCGATTGCTTGTTTGGTCCGTTCAATTATTACAAGTGCTGTTTCAAGGCTTTTTCTCCTGTTTTGACAGACTAAAAATCTTTAGAAAATTTATTAGGCAATCTAAGCTTTTCTTATAAAACTGTAAGGATAATTGGCACGATAATGTCAAGGATAAAATAAGTTGATACCTGTGACCAAAATTGACATAATAGCAGACAGCCAGAGAGATGTTCTGAAATTATATCGCAACATAAAAAATACTATAACGCTTAATAACTAAAGCTTAGCATTTAAAGAAGAAGTTTATTTATGTACGATTTACAGCGATAACTGGCTAATAACAACGCACTAATAATGATACGATAACTAATTTAACAATTCGAGCGCTAAGTAATACAACAACTGAAGCGATAATTTAAGAAACTCCATACGATATTTCTTGCGATATGTATTGCTAAAATTGACCTAACAATTAGCAATATTCTTAAGATGTTATCTAAATTTATAAAGTGATGCGATAACATAATGCGAAAGTTTACGAATTAAGATAATTAATGCGAAATTTGGTACAATAACCTTTAAGATAATTAATGCGATACGCTAATAACGCGATAATTAATGGAATAACAACTGGCATCATATTCCTGGAAAGCAATATCATGAAAATTAATGTTTAATTGTAAACATTATAATTATTTGAATATATCAGCATTTTTTAGGTTAAGGAAAAAAGTAATGTCAATTTTTATGTTGAGATTTTATTAAATGTATAAACATTTATTGCCGGAAGGAAACTGTCAGGGTTGAACAATCAAACTGAAGAAGAAAAAGAAGCAACTTTATTATATTAAAAAAGAAAATATGACGCAACAAAATTAGAAGAAAAGACTTATATTTTGATATTTGTATTAAATCTGTAATTGAAACAGAAAAAAAAGTTTCATTTCAATACAATTTCAAATTTCTACTACATCTAACTCTTTCTCTTTCATTTGTTTTATGTAATTTTGTAATTTTTGCTTTTTTTTCCTTCTTTTTTCATTTTGGTTGGTTGATTGGTCGGTTTGGCGCTTCATATCTTTCGTTTACACATATTTATACTCCTTAGTTAAGCCGCCTTTTATTTATAATCTCCTGCTGGTTTTTCTTTTTTTTTTATTATTATTTTTTTTTGTATTTCTATTTTATTTTTTATTACAAACGTATAAGCGCACGTTATTTATATGTATAATAACAATAAGAACAACAAAACTATAAGAAAAAGCTAAAGGAAGAGTAAATAAGTAAAGTAGAAGAAGCAGAGTGGTAAAAAGGCAGCAGAATACAGCAGCAGAATTCTAAACTACATGCAGTTAACGTATAATAATAATGAAAATAATGATGTTGACGTTATTTTGTTGTTGTTGCTTTATTATTAATGATTAGACTCATAATAATAATGGTGGTTGAGAGAGAGAGAGAGATAGGGATATAGGGAGTTGATTATATGATATAAAATATTCTTAGTGGTGGCCTTGAATGCTTCCAGTATTAAATACAATTTGCAAGAAACTAGAAAAATATCAAAAAGGAAACTCCCAGATAAAGAAAAGCACAATATTTAATTATATTTTTGCTAAGTTGCAATGCGTGTGCATTGTAGTGCAAATAATTCAGCAACAATTCAATTCAAATGAATTACATTAACATTAAAGAGGGAGAGAAAGAGAGAGAGAGAGAGAAGGCAAGAAAATAAATAATAATAACAACAACAAATATGTAATGTATTGGTTTGAATCATTAAGCTCAGCTTGATATCATATAAATAAATGTTCAACCAACGTCACATGATTACACATAACTATAACTATAACCATAATCTGTCTCTTCATATACTTTGAGTGTCTAATTGTACACTGGTATGTCTATCTGTCTGTCTCTGGGTTTATTATATATCTTCATTTAACTATTTAGTTATGAATTTATATTTCTCTAATATATATTTGCCAGTTTTCTACCGTTTGCTATTTTTTATTTTATTTGTAATTTTACTTTTTTATTCTTACTTTTTATTGTTTAATTTGTATTGTTGTTTATATATAAAAAAGAAATCTTCACCTGCTGCGCTTTTTTTTACATAAATTTAAATGATTTGTTTTTGTGCCCTACATTATGTTCCTATGTTAAATAGATTTAAGCATAAACCTAGAAGACTACTTGAAATGGAATACCATTTTATTGTATCGAGCTATTTACTTTTATTTATAGAAAAAAATTATTTATAGAAAAAAATTTTATACATAAAAATTTATAGAAAAAAATTTGGATCTGTCTTCTTTTAAATGTTTTATAAGGGAGATAACAGTTCTTTATTAGTTTAATGAAAGTACTAGTTTCTTGTATACTTTTTTTTTTAAAACTACTTTTTTTCGGGAAAAATTTATCACATAAAAAAAATAAAACAATATAAAAATTGAGTGCTATAAGAGGACTAAAACCTTTCGGTCTTTGAACAAGCATAGTTAAAGGATTTTTAAGGCTTACTGTCGGTAAAAAGGTCTTAGGAATTTAACGTTTCATGTAAAAATTTGATTATGAATCGGAAAAAAACGCTATGCATATTAATCTTCCAAACTTCAATCACTAGCGGATAATATTTCTATCGCAATTTTATGACACATGAAAGTCTTTTCTCTGTGAAACGTGTAAGGTATTTCATTAGTTAATTTTGCCTAGATTATAATTTTCTATACTTAATATTTACAATATATTTCTCTTCCCTCTGTTACTCCTTTTTCCTTTCATTCATGATATTGCTTTGAAAAGAGAGACAGAAGCGCATAAAGCATGATGAAACAATATTTTGTTAAAAGTATTTAATTATGTGTGAATGTATGTGTTGTATTATCTATCCATTACATTTCTATCTTATTCTTTTTAAGTTTCATTTATCCAAAAAAAAAAAAAAAAACAACACGGAAAAGGAAGAAGAAAAAGCAGAAGCAGCATAAGCAAAAACTAAATTAATTTTTTTTATTTCAGTTGTTTCCAGCAAGTGTTTTATGTAGAATTTTTTCCCACATTTTGTTATTATTATGTCTGCTTAATAATTCTGGCAATTCTTATCTGACTTGATTATATATATTCTTTTGGAAGTGAGATAGATAGATAGAGAAAAAAGAGATAGAGAAGTAGAAAAATTCGCTTAATTTTTTTTATGTAGTGTGCAAATAAATCATACAAGAATTGTAACAATTGTAAGTGAAAATTATGATGAGTGATTAAAAATACGATAATTGATCTAAAATTTTTTTTCTAAATATTACATTGAAGCAGTCTCGTTATTGCGCAAACTGTTTGCAAAGCAATTTTTGATATTAGGATTAAAATGAATTTCGGATCCTAAAAAGCATATCAGATTTTAAGAAACTTGTAGAAGCCATAGCAAAACTCAATCAATAATAAATCCGCTTAAGCACTTTCAGTTTATCCTTTTATGAACTTTTTCGTTTCTTTGGATCATTTTTTGAGCAATTCAATTTACTTGGAAGGCTTTTAACTTTATATAAGAAAGACTAGAAAAAAATTAGAAAATCCAATAGGCATAATATAGAACTTGGTGCCTATTTTGTATTTTCTGGAAGCATTGAAGTTGTCCACTTCTAAGTTAAAATATCAGGCAGCTACTGCTCTCCTTGAATTTCATTTCATATGATTTTATGATCAGAGAGATTAATTGTTTTTTTATCACATTTGTGATCACATTAAAGGTCTGGGCCGTTATTTTTAATGGCCAATGGTTAAAGAATACAAAATATATGCAATAATTACAATACTTTACTTGTAAATTATTTTAAATGGTTAACAACGTCCACTTAAGTACTCTCCATTAAATTTTTTCAATAAAATATGTAAAAAAAAAATTAAATATTATTAACTTTAGTTTTAGGCTCATTATTAATTCAAAAATTTATTATAATCTTTTAAAAAATGTTTTCAGTTAACATTTAAAAAGAAACGTAAAAAATTTCATGAGTCCGGCCCATATAAAATAACGTAATTGTCCTAAAATGATTATACCATGAAATTCTGGTTGCCCTTACTACCCACTAAAGATGCATAAAAATTGTCTTTTTGTGTGTTCATGTGCTCAACATATAATTGTGATAATTAATAATTTTATTGCTATAATTTATATGTAATAATTTTTATACATATTGTTACGTTTATAAATAAGGCGGGCATTTCTCTCTCCCTTTGCTTCTATTTTTACTGCATCATTTGTCTACTACATGTTCCGCTAAACAGTCTATTTTCCAACGAATATGATTCGTTTATGTTCAGTATGTTGGAAATAAGTTGCTTATACATTTGTGGCGGGTAGGAATTTTTTTGTTGTTTCGCATTGTCCTTGTTTTAAAATTTTGTTATTTTACAAAAAAGCGATTAAGTTGTTAATTCTTTCGTACTTTTTTTCTTTTCATAACATAATTATGTATATCTCTATAATAATATGTTGATCAATATTAGCAACATAAAGAAGTTATTAAACTTAAGTAATGTATGTTATGTTCTTCATGTTAATTATAAAATAAAACTTTAAAAATATTCAATTCAGACAAAATCATTAAAAGATAATGAAGCCTTAGTCTAGATGAAAATAGGAAAATCAAAAAAGCAGTTACATTAATAATTATTACATCAACAAATGAATCCATCACTGTGCTTCTTTTTAGGGCACTTGATAATTAAATATCCCTAAATTATTTACTTATTTCTGGAAAATTTAGCATATAGAGTTAAATATAAAACACACAACAAGCGGCTCACAAAAAGAAACAAAAAAATTTTTTTTAATTTTAGTGTTTGTGCATCAGTTTTTTTTAGTACTCATGTACTAATTTTCATTGACTGCATAATAAAATTTTAGGTTAGTGTATTTTATGTATTAAATTAAAGATTTTAGGTACATTCGAAATTATTTGTACTAAATTTTATTAAGTTAATATTATGTACCAATTTTAGTAAATACAGTAAATTTTATTCTTTGTGCACTAAAATTTTAGCCCTTAATTCAATTAAATTATTTTAGTACCAATGTACTAAAAATCTATAAATTTAGTACATTGGGCACTAAACATTACTAATACTTTAGTTCTTTTATATATAAAAAAATTTTCTTTCCAAAATGGAAAACCAATCGAATTATATAAAATTGGTAAGAAATTATTAATTTTTCTGCTTTCACTTTATCAATATAATACGTTAAAAGGGAGTTGTTGTTAGCTGCCACTATAATCATAAATAAAATCATTCATAATTGAAAAAGAAAGCACAAATTTATCATAAGTAGTTACATAAATAAAAAAAAAGGAACATTTTTGTTACAACGTAATATCTTTAGGCCAAAAATCGATATAAAAGGCAAACGAAAAAAAAAAACGAAAATTAAAATTCAAAAACTTTAGAGAGTGGAAAAACGCAATAAGAAAAAAGCCTAAAAAAAAGAACAGATTTTACTAAGAATCAATAAATATTTCTATGAAAAATACTTTTGTATGGTTTTTTTAGCGTAACTTTTTCTCGTTTATGTTTAAACAATTTTGAATATTGGAAAATTGTTGGATTCTTCATACGAAAACTAGAAAGAAATGAATTAAGAAAAAAGTAAAAATGCCCTAAAATAAAGTTAAAAGTAATGGCAAATTGAAAGCTAAGTAAAATCATGCAAGTAAAATAGAGAATTAGATAGAATAAAAAATATGTATAGGCAAATATTAAGGCACACATACATATACACAAATACCTGTAGAGAAATCTTTATTACTAAAAAACAGAAAGAAACAACAGTCAAACTACCGGCAATTGAATTGAATATTATGACAGCACCTTGTCGATTAATAGCCACAAGTTGTATAAAGTAAAAAATTCAAAAATAACAAAAAAAAATTTATATGAAGAAAAAGTAAATAAAATGTGAACAAAAAGAGGCAACACAAAATAATCAAACAAAGACGAACAACATACAACAGGTAGATATTGGGGTAATAATGGTAGTAGCAATAACCAAAACAATAATAACAACAACAATGACTACAACAATGTTACAACAGCAACAAATATTAAAAATTTCATGCACATATGAAATGCATATATATAAATGTTTGTATGTATGCATGTACGCAATAAATGTAATGGAGATGTAAGCATATGCAAGCATACATATAGGAACATATCGATTGTGTGGGCACATGAATTGTTGAGACTAGTGAAACTAGACACAATGATAATAGCAAAAATAAAAGCAATATTAGCAAAACGAATAAAGTTGCACCGTGCAGAAGCATAAGCAAAAATTATAAAAAAAAATTAGAAAATTTTAAATAACTAAAAATAAAATTAAGAAAAAATTAAGAAACAATTTTAAAAAAAATAGAAAAAATTACAAAAATTATTATAAAAAAATTAAGATAATTTAAAAAAAATAGAAAAATTAAATCAAAATTAAAAGAATAGAAGATTATTTGTTAAAAAATTATATCGATAACATTTGAAAAAGTTGTTAATTATAACGAAATTATTCTATATTTGTCGGTCTGAACTGTCGGTCAAACGTTAACAAATTTTTAATGGTATGTCTTTTTTTGATCCACTGTTATTGCTTTATTGGGCGAATTTATTACTATTTTTCTTCTCCCATTTTCTCTGTTTGCCTTCTTCTCTTAATCAACCTATCTTCTTCTTCATCAACCATGTTGTTGTTGAAATTGTGTGTCTTGTTGTGTTTAATGTTGTTACTGTTATTATATTGCTACTTTACGTGTACCACACTACACAAGGCCAATGTAATAAGAGACCACCTATGAATTTATTTGTGTGTGCGTTTTCTGCCCTGCTTCTTTTTTTCTGTTTTTTTTTTTTCGTTTTCCTCTTTTTAATTCGATATTTTTATTATATTTCATTTCAACTTCATTTCTCCAACTTGTTTGTACGCTCTTTTCTTACTGGTTTACGTTTAGATTGTTTGTTTATTTCCTTTGTGTATGATTGTATATATATATATATATATATATATATATATATATATATGTGTGTGTGTGTGTGTGTGTGTGTGTGTGTGTGTGTGTGTTCATGTATTCATATATGCCTGCATGTGCAACGTTTCAGTTATATTTCAATTGCTGTATTCATTTTATGTTGTGTTTTTTGTGTTTTTTACATTTTTAATATTTTTTTTTTGGTTTTATTTTTTTCTCATTTTCTTTCTGTTGCATTTTGAATGCTTCTAGGCTTTAATAAAGACCAATTGTATACTTCATTATTATTATTAGTATTATTATTATTATTGTTGTTGTTGCTATTATATATATAAAGTACCAGTTGCTTGCTCTCTTTTTCAACTATTTTTATAAAACGTTTAATTTTGTAACGTTCAAGTTGATGATGAATATGAAATTTGAGTAATGCAAATAGAAGAAAACAAAACAAAAAACATAAAAAAGGTAAAAATTTAATCCATTAATTGCATTCTAGTTTAAGAAATTCTTTGTTAAAATACTTTAAAATAGATTCGTGTATTCAAAAAGTTGAAAGAAAATTAAAATTTCTAAATTGCAACAATGCTGAAAAAGTTCCTGGAGATTACGTAAATTTTGCTTTTTTAAAACACTTGGATGAAATATATTGATCGGGATTTGAAATTTAACCATTGTAAAAAGTTATATTTCCTCAAAATCGAATTGCAAATCTTAATCATTTAGAATGGCAACAATACTTTTGCTTAAATTTTTGGGAAATCTTAAGGTAAAATCCAACAAGATGACCACGCCCATTTAATAGCTGTGTACACGTAACAAAATTTGATCCAAGTGAAGGCAAGAAATTGCAGCTTATTAAGTGGAAAAGTGGGTCCATCTGGATCAAATTCACTTTCCAGATTTGGTGTATGTACTAAACAAAATAAACAGACAGACAAATAAATAAAACGAAAAAACAATCGACAATAAAAATGCTTCGGCATCAATTGGCCTTATAAAAAGGGGTTAGTTTAACTTGTGCTATTACATTCCACACAGCAATTGGTGCAGCATAAAAATTTAGAAAAAAAAACAACAACAAAAAATAAGAACGAAGATAAAGCAAACAGAAAAATCGAGAATGAAAATGATTTATGAAACCTATCACAGTATAATCCTCAATAAAAAAAGTATAAACAAAAGATTAAAATCATTAATAAGGAAATACAAGCGAGAGTTAAGAGCATGACAAAATGTTAAGGAAGCGTTTCAAAAAAAAAAAACAATAGCAACAATAATAATAATTCATGTGTCACACATAATAATGCAACAATGGCAGGAGAACAAAACTCAGGGAAACAAAAAACACATATTTCGTTCAGCATATTAAAAAAGTAATACATTTTCTCTAGTAATAATAATAAAAAATAATGCTAAGGACTCTTAAGACTATAACTATTTTTTTATTATTGTGGTTGTTATTGTTTTTGTTGCTATTGCAACTAAAATATTCAAAAGGGAAATTTCCACACAAACCAAACAGTAAATTGTGCTAACATTTTCTTTAAAGTTTGCCAATTTTTTTTAAATGTCTACAAAAAGTGAAAATTAATTATAAAATGCATAAGAAAAACTTTTCATAATAATTAGAGAAGTTTTTCAAAAGAATAATTTTGATACAACGGTTGATGCATCTAAGAGTGCGTCTAACTCTTTATCAATTTCTCTGTTTTTTAATTTGTCCAATTTCGATTCGCCTTTATTAAGAAGCCAGCAGTCCCAGGAAAGTACCAGCTGAACTAAGAATAAACTTTTGTGAATTAGTTTTAGTGCGAAATACAAGTCAATTCTGCGAGAACAGGCCCAAAATTTAATTGGGGTTTGTGATGTTCATATGGCGGGAATTCCTCATTCAATCATATTTATACGATTCTTGTTCATACTTCCTTAATTATTGATCTTTGACTACAAATTTTAAGAATTAGTTCTAAAATTCCTTTTTTACTAAACTTCTCAGTTCTAAGAAAAGAAGCAAAGTGGGCTTATTATTAAAAATGGACTCTAACAATTTTCATAAATCAAATATCACAACAGAAATTTATTAAACAAGAAAATTTTCATAAATATTTTTGTTTCAATTGTACTTTTAGAAGATTTCAATAGATTTTACCGTTGCAGATTTAAAGCAACGTCCATGATATTGAATATTTGCATATGTGTAAATCTACTAAATATCGATAATACAATAAGCGCTTGAAGCCATTAACATTACACAGTTGGGCAACGAGAATGAAAGAGAGCAAAATAGACAAAAAACATTTACTTTGTTTTGTTTGTCCTTAAACAACGTTTTATTCTCACATTCCATTACTCCTTGCTCTCTGCCTTTCTTTTTCTGTATTTGTAGCTGTCATTCTTATGTACATTGCATTAACATAAACAATGCATCATTGACCATGTGAATGTGTAATGAGATAAACATTACATGGCATCAAAGAAAAAAAGAAAAAAAAAACTGCACACAAAATCTGTAAATGTAACAATTGAATTGAAACAATAATAAAAATAACAGTGAACCAAACAATAACAACTACATTAGTAATAATAGTAACAACAACTATAAGAAAATATATTATCACAATGTTTTTCTTTTTTTGGTGCATGGCATTTTCAAGCAAGAGTATTCTCCAAACGGGAGTAGCAACGTGAAAGTACAGTTATCGTATTTGAGTGGAGTCTAACACTTCCAGATACTGTTTTACATATTATAATTATTTTCCTTGTAAAACGTTATTTGTTGTGGGTGTGGCTAGTTTATTTGATTCAAAAAAGCATAATTAAAAACCATGAAACCACGTTCTTTCCATTTTCCCAACTGCTCATTTGCCTAGCTACCCATTTGCCCATCTCTCCATTTAGATTGTATTAAGGCCTTGGCCTAACCCAACTGTCAATTTTGTTGCCAAAATATCCTCTTTTTATAACATATTTTATAATCAGCATAAAACCAACTAAAGGTGGACTTTGAAGTGGCCAAAAAAATAGATCGATGTAGAACTTAATACTGCTTAAATAAATATAAAATTCAATACAGAATCTTCATCGCTTCGGTTGAAAATGACAAACAATTTAACAAAATCAGTTTAACTTAACTTTTATTAACTGGATAGAAAAATCCAAATAATGATAGCTGCATTTTCAAATGGAGAACAAAAAGGGGTCTTTTTTAGTGTGTGTGGGTGCATATATTTAGACTTGTGTTATAGTATGCAAATGAAGTGTACAAGCAAGTACACCTTGCTCTAGCACAAATTTCAAAATTCCAATTTCCATAAATACGGAACAACTAACTGTAGCAACAACCAAAATAACTGTAAAGGTGTCCAAAGAAAATAAAAAAAAAGAGCCATCAGAATATTTGGCGGACGAATATCTCATTTTCATATTCATAGTTATAAGTTTCTGTTCTTGTAGTTGTTCTTACTCTTATTTTTAAAGCTGTTGTTATGTTTGTTGTTTTCTTTATTGTTATTGCCAATTTTTCATAAAATTTTAAATGACCAAAATATATAGCAACATTTTATGAATTAAAAACAATAAAGTAACAATTTTGTTATGAATAATTTCACAACGCCATTAGTTACATAATTAAACTATTTCGGATGAATTTGTTCAGTTATTCAACCTCAATTTTCAGTAATACCATGAGCTAAGTACAAAACACCATCAAAAGTTGGAATACTACGATATTTCACTACAATACCATATATCTATAAAAATTACATATAAGTGAAAAATATTATAAATTTTTTGAAAATGATTATAAAAATGAAAAACAGAGAAGAACGAAAAAAGAAAAAGAAAGTATAATTTAGATACCACTGCAAATAATTGATTCACCACCATTAACAGATGCTTTAGGATCCTCAATATAAAAATCAGCTGAATAAAGTGATACCTTTATGCAATAGGTATTTTTTTACAATCCTTAGAGCTTTACCTCTCAGAGTACGATATTTTGTATCCTTTGCAAAGAAAAAGTGTAATATAAAATTTATAATAATTAAATATGTATAAAAACTCATAAGAATTTTATAGTCAATCAGCGCCGATCCTTAAGTACTCTAAACTACTTTGCTTAGTGGCAAAAAGCATTATATGAATAAGAGCCTTAAAATTGGACCACTTGGAATCAAATTTGGTACTTATATTTTCCATATTAAATTTCGCTTAAAAATATATTCAAAATTATAATTTTTTTCCATATAATGGCCTTGTTTTTGAAAACAGTGTTACATAGAGAGTGGTTTTAAAAATGCTTCAATTCTAAGGATTATTAATAAGGTTCGTCTATAGGACAAAATCAATCTATCTACAAAATTTCACTGAAATATCTCAAAAACTTTATACTAACTTGATAACAAGTTTACATGGACAGATGGAAGGACGTAGAAACATGTTACATACTTACTTCCACATATTCCACAATGCATTCCTTTTGCTCATGTAAAATGGAAGTATATGTTAACTGTGGCATTACCATAACGACACCTCTTTCAATTGGTAGACGATATTTTATAAAAATAATCGATTATTGATGAAATGATATATCATCTATGTTACATAATGGATATTTATCGAAAAATGGTGGTGAACTAGCTTCTTCTTTATAGATTCCTATAATTGCTTTTTCATTTGATTACATGTACAACTTTTGTAACTCCAATGGCCTTGCTTTTTGCACATTCCGCAAATTTATGAGGTGCATCATATACAACAACGTTTGTTGTACTATCGCAATCTGTTATTTCACCAAGTTTTTTACTAATCATTAAAAGATTTCACGTTCTTTTGTTTATTTATTTATTTGCAATAATTAATTAAAAGTAATTACTTATGGATAGAGTACAAAACTTGTAAGTATATGTTGTGGACTAATTATAACACCGAAATCAAATTTGATAATGGGCGCAAAATGTATGATGCACTTTTCAATCTGCAGCAACAAAATTTATATTAGTTATGCTAAATATACTTAAAAATAATATGAAGACACATATATTGTTTTAAAAAAGTTTGACATAATTTATGTGATATGTATAATATTTTCAATAATTTCTCTAAAAAATTTTTACAACCATAAATTATGTGTACAATTTTTTTTTTAAAATAATCAAAAATCTAAAAGAGTTTACTAGTTTGTAATTTTGGAATAATTAATGTACTTAATTAGTACTTCATTCAAAAATATTCTCCTTTTTTATTATTCTTTAAATATTTCAGAGAATTTGATGAGGAACCTTTAAAGGGTTTTCAAATGAAAAATTTAACTAAACATCCTCGAAACTCTAGAAACTGAAGAAATGGATATCATAAGAAATCTTATACGTCTCTTTGGGACTTAAATGTATTGAAAAATGATTTTAAAGTGAAGCATAATGAAAAATTAATTTCTTTCAAACTTTTGTAATGTAAAACCTGGCGTATTATACCAATCATATGAAAAGTTATGTAGGATACTTAGGTGATAGCTTCGACCGACTACAAAGTTTTAACTTGCATTTGTACTTGTTTTATGATATTTCATTACTAATCGGGAAGTTAAATTGTACAATGCCTTGATTCTAATGCCTTGCAAGGATTAAAAACTGCACAAAAAAATTCAAATGTCCTTTTACGTAAAGCCAAATTTTTTATTCATTCTTTGTCTAATTATTTTTTATTTATTATTATTACTATTATTGTTATTATGAGTGTATAAGAAAGTTGCAATGGAACATTGAAGGAAAAACTTTATTGTGCTTGTTTCATGCCTAAAAAAAAAGCAACCGAACGCATTTTGCTGTTGTAAAATATAACAATAGTTTTAATAACTGAAGGCATTTGGTTTTCTTTTTTCTTTGGTATTTGCCTTCATAAAAATAGATATACAACATAGATATGCATACAAAAAATAGACTGTTCAAAAAGTTCGTTTAGCACATTTATATATTTTTAGAAAAAATTAAAAGAAATAACTTCTGTTTTCTGTTGAAGAAGCACGAAAAATTTGATAACGTGAATTTATTGTACAACCCATAAATTTATTATTGTATATTGCCATATATGTGATAACTAGCACTTTGATAAAACTATTGTTTAAGCATGGCATGATTGTATTTTGTAGTTGTAAGCTCAGACTATTAATAAAAAAAGCACAAGAAGAATGAGAATGAAAATCAAAAAGGCGAATATAAATCAAAATAACATAAATGAACAGTAGCGTTTCTTTGGGATCCTGTGGAAGGGAAGAAGTGTGAGATCCTAAATCGAACTTATATATAAAAATATTTTAAATGGTCGGAAGGATGGACAGAAAGACAGAGAAATAGACAGAAATGATAGACGGAAAGATAGATAGAAGGTTAAATGAAAGGATGCAGGTAAGGATGGACGAAAGGTGAACAGACGGATGGACGGACAGATGGACATACATATAAATAGGCAAAAATCTTTTCAGAAATTAATGCGTAATCGATTACATTTACAAGAAGAGCAAGTTTATCTCAAATTTTTTCAAATGTTCCATACAATAAGCCAAACTTAATGCACTCGCCTTTTCAAAGTTGTTGTGGCATATTAGAATTGAGAACAAAAAAAAAAGTGGACTTTTAAAGAATAATAACAGCATGACATGATAGCATAACAATAAGAATTTTTGCAATTTTGTATGTGCATATACATGCAAATGTGTGTGTGTGTGCATGTTGAAAAACCAAGCACAATAAACAATGGAAAAGTCAACAAAAATTTATTTGTATATATAATGTTTTCAGTTATTTAGATTTCTGTTCTTTATATTCCTACTTTTTTCATATTAATAAAAAGAAAAAAGGGAACAAAAAATGAAAAAGAAAGAAAACTGTGACGTTATGAGTTCATGATTACATTGCTGTAACCTTCTCTTCTTCTCTCTTCCTCTTACCTCTTTCTAAATTATTCACTCTTAATCCATCTATCTACAGTTTAGTTATTTGTGGTTGTTTGTGTTTTCTTTTTTTTCTTTGCTTTGAGCATTTATTGAACTAGTTAGGAGATTTATGCCATTTTGTATAATCAAAAAAGAAAAAAACAGACAGCACTAAACAAAAACATATAAATATGTTTTGCTTATTATAAAAATATTTTGCGTTTGTGGGCGACAAATAGTCCACATATTTCCATATATAAATAATAATTTCTAATCTTTGAAATTATTATTCTGTTATTGCTTAAAAACAAAATATAATAAATTTATGCAAATCTATGTAACAGTAACAAAAAAAGTGTCTTAGAAGAAAATCTTTGTTTATGTCCAACCGTCCGGATGTTAACTCAAACAAAAAAAGAGTAATAATTTTTTAAGAAAAGATTTTTTTATATAAGAATAGTTTGGTCTACGAATTATCTCAATTTTACGATTACTTCTCCAAATAAGGCTCGCTTTTTTTTAACAAAAGTTTTTATTAAAAGAAAATATGAAAGTTTCACCACAATAATTTGCCATTTTGAATCTAAAATGGTAGATTTTCATTAAATCTCTTCTGCTTTTAGAGATTACTTTTATTTTTTGAAAATTGCTGATAAAAGTGTAGAATATTTTATGATCAAACAATATCGACTTAAACATTTTCCTTTTTGAACCATTTTAATAACTTTTTTTTATTATTATAATGATTATTATTGTTATAGTCTAAATGCTTGGCATGCTTATGTGCCAACATCTAAAATGTTAAAATAAAACATTTAAAAATATATAATTTAAAAGTATATAAGTATATAATATGAGAAATATTTTTAAACAATAATCTTTGTAGGATTTAATAAATAAATTGATATTAAAATACGCCTTCTGCATAGCAAAAATAATTTATAAATCTATGCAATCTACTTAATTTTATAACTTAAAAACATGCCATTCTTATGAAGCATTTTTTCAAGAAAAAGAAGAAAAGAATCGATAAAAAAAAAAAAGGAAATTGGAAATTGGAAATTTACGGAATAAACAGCAACAAAAAGGTTTGGTTTAAAGTAAAAAAGAAAAACATGAGGAAGCATAAGAAAAAACACTTTGATGACTTGGGAAAAAAAACTTTAGCTTAGTTCTTTCATACCTTCTTTCTTTTTCTTTCTTTTTGTTTATGTTTTGAATATTATTTTAATGTTTTTCTTCATTTGTTTACTTTGCAATTTAATTTACCTTAACTTTCCTACATTTGCTCTTCAACAATAGATTTATCTATTTGTAGTTGTTGCTGTTATTATTATTATTATTGTTTTCCTTAAATTTTATAGAATTCTTAAGCAATTTAAATATAAAGGAATAGACGTAATATAAACAAATCGAATAATATTCGCATTAGTCTGTCGTATGTTAAACGGAAATAGACAAAAAGAAAACATAGAATGGGTAAATAATTTGGGTGAAATAAAAAGAAAACGAAATGGTAGAAAAAGGCTAGAGAAAACTGAAAGCGGAACTTTTACAAGCTCCACCTGTAATAACACAAAAACTGTATAATTATACATACATACATATTTTCAAATGCTATCTCTCTCTCTCTCTCTCTCTCTCTCTCTCTCTCTCTCTGCCGCTTTCATTTTCTATGTTACAGGTTCTGGCATACTTTTTTTCCCACCCGCTTTATTTTTTATGACAGTTGAATAAATTACTGTTAAAAAAACAGAAACATAAATTTAATGCTTCCTCTTCCTCTTTTAATTTTTACTGTTCTTCTTCTTCTTTTTGTTCTTATTTTGCTTTTACCTTTTATACATTTACAATAATTCTTTTTTTTTAATCACCATTTTTCATTTATTTATTTAAAGAGATTTTTCTCTGCTGTTGTTCTTTTGCCATTCAAAAAAAAAAATATGACAACAAAAAAGAGTTTTGCTGAATTTCTCCTTTTTTCCTTTCGGCGTCTTCTTCTTATTCTTGTTATTGCTTATATTTCGCCTGCTTCATTTTATTTTGTTGCGCTTTTTCGTATCGTTTTTGATTTTTTTTTTTTGTTTCGCCAGAAATTCTTCAATAATTACTTTTCCTGCAAATGTTCTATAAATCAATTTTCTGTTAACAATTTTATCTTATAGAGTGAATTTTTCACATACCACACCACACTCTACCACAATCGTTTATTTATTCATATATGAAGTTATATATAAAATATTCTCGCATAATTTCTGTAATATCCTTAAAATAATGAATAATGATAATGTAACACTGAGAAAATGTAATTCGTTTTGATATGTAAAAAATAACTGCATATAAATCAATGACAGGTGTCTCTCATTTCTTTATATTATTTCTTTCAACGTATGACACATTCAAATTAATAGAATATGGCAAATATATATATATCGCTATAGACATTTTTATCTTTCACGTAATATATATAAATGAAATCAATTAAGCATCTGTTTGCTCTTTTACTCCTTCTTTCTACGTTAGCTTTAAAGCCCGAAGGTCTGACACATTGATTTTTGAAGTTAAAATGTAATTTAAAAAAAAAATAATAAGAAGAAAAGATATTAATTAATAAAATATTAGTTACACTAAAAGTGTGTGCATAAAATTAACTAATTTTAGTACAAAAAGAGTTAATTTAATACAAAACTGAGTACTAATTTTAATGTACTAAAAATTTATACCTAGCAGTTAAGAAAACGAAACGAACTTACGTTTATCAATAGTAATCTTTCAATAATTCTTCATTTATATAACAAAAAAAATAATTTTGTACAAAATTTAGTACTACATTTAAGATATTGAAAGGTAGTATTCAGATATTAATGCAAGTAAAATATATCAAAATTACTACTTCAGTAATTTTATATTAAACAAAATAGCAAAAATTTAATTTAGAACAGAAAATTAGTACTATATTTAGTGTAATAAAAAAATTTCAAAACTTAATGTACAACAAATTTTATTACTTAGAGAAACTAAATACATAAACTAACACCCACACTAAAAGAACTTGATAAATTTGTTGTTAATATTAAATTTATTTACTAAATTAAACAAAATAATTTGTGAAATGTACTAAAAATTAGTCCAAACAAATTTTAATATCTAATAGAAATTGATTGTCACAAATGATATAAGAAAAATTTCCAGCGCAATATACACCACATAAACACTAAGTATATATATGCAAAAATATACATAAAAAAAGAGCAACAAAACACTTTAGCAACAAAGTATGAAAATTGCATTTAAGTGAAAAATTATTTTCCTTCCCACCATCACGTTTATTTTTCTAATTTTTTGTTCGTTGTCTTTTATTTTACATTTATCAATTAAACAAGAAGAAAATCTTCTTTTTTTTTGTTGACAGAGATGTTCTCCTAAAGTTTATGGAACATGGTAAGCGAGACAGAAATCGAAATTGTATGCAGAGTGATAGAGGCAACGAAAATAAATAAAATAAATTATATTTTGAAATTCTTTAAGAAATTTTTTCATTCTTTGCTTTAATTTTTTTCGCATTTTAATTATTTCATTCATATTTTATTGTATCGTATCGATTTTGGTGTAAGAACAACAACATTATTAATAATAATAATAATAATTATTATTATTATTATTATTATAATAAGAAATTTATGATAATAACAAATACACATGCATATGCATACACCATAACTAAACGCTGTTGTTTTTGAAAGTAAATCTTACAGTTATAAACCGTAATAACGCGATATTTGAGCGATAATAATAAAATTTATTGTATCACACACATACGTACATATAGATGATTAAATGAAAGCCACGTGTATGTGTGCCTCCTTATTTATATGTTAAATTCGAAGCAATAAGATTTTACGATTTTAATTATTTGATCTATTTATTTATTAATTTATGGTCTGTCATTTCCTTAAGATTTCAAAGCACTACTTAACAGTATTCTCTATTTTCTATGGAGCGTTATTTCTATGGAGCGCTTCAATTACGTTTTGACGCCTTCTTCTTTTAATAGCCTTCTACAAATGCTTTCCCTCGGCAACTCTTTCTTATTCCTATAATGAATATTGGTTTTAAATTAATTTAAGTGACAACGGTAAAATTATCTTTTAAAGAATTTAATATAAGGTAACGTAAGAGAAAGAAACCACACAAAGACAATTCCATAGAAGTAAACATAGAATTAAAGATTGAATCATTAAAGCATAAAGAAATGATGTTCTTGTTGTTAATGCTATTGCTGATGATGAGTATTATTATGATAAGGCCACCATCAATGTTCTTTGTATATATATGCAGACATTTATAGAAAATTAGTAAGAATGTGTAAAAAACTCGCTTTGGAAATTTAATTCTTCTTAACATTAAATGAGGCTGCTTCATAATTTTCATTCTCTTGACTTTTCAAGCTTAAGATTCTTGAAAATAATTGAATGAAACTCTTAAAATTGTATGAACTTCGGAACATTCTCAATATTTTTAATTAATTTTATTTGTTACGAGACATTGCCATTGAAAATGGTTTAAGGCGCTTCCAAAGCAAAAAATGTTCACAGCGCAGAAGAGAAAAGTGTCCGAAATATTTTTTAACTATTTTTTCTTTTAACGATCTTACATTCAATTAAAAAAATGGCAAAAATTGGCAATATCTATTTCTTATATACAACTTTATATATAACAGTATTTCTTAACTTTCTAATTCTAAATTAATGATTAATGGAACTTTCCCAGACGGATTAAAAATTCATTTCTTTGGTGGATGTTTAAAAATTTGCTTTTAACCAAATCCAAAATATTTCTTTTGTTCATTTTTTTCATTTCATGTAAAATTTATTTTCTTATGTAAATGTAACGCCCCTTTTTAAAAACAAGTATATTTCTTTTATTCTCTTTTACCCTAATTTTCATTTCGTTATTATTTACATGTTAATATTACATTTTACTGATATGAATTTTAGCTCATATTTTATGCATCATTAGTTGAAAATCATGCATGCATTTTAAGATTTATTTTTATATGTAATTTTTTTCTTTTCTTTTCTTCTTTTCAGGTACTTTGATTATCGTGTGCATCAGCTGAAATCAAGCAAATTTTATGTATGTAAATTTTGAAAATTTTCATTTTATTTATTTGATTTGTTTATTTTCCTTTTATTTTATATACATTTTTCTTGCTTTAATTTTCTCTGCCATTGAATAAAATTTAAATTAAAAACTAGAATTTAACGAGAAAATGTTAGTATGAAAGTATGGAAGATAATAAGCGATTGTTATTTTTCTATTTTTTTTTATTTTTCTCTTATTAAATTTATATGGAAAATGAAATTATTGATTTAGCAGTTAGAAATAGGCAAAAATGTCTAAAATGTCTCTTAATTTTACATGATTAAATGACGAATAAAATTGAAGCATTTTAAACGAGAGAAATATGAATATCAGCAAGGAAGGCAAAAGCCATACAAAATGTCATAAAATAAATTAACTAATTGCAATAAGAATCCTTCTCCTTAGTCTGTCAAAATTTCTCATTTTCAATTACGGATAATGCATAATTAATTTCAAATTCAAGTTCAAATCAAATATTTCTATTTTAGTTCTAAAAAATTTGCAAGTACATAAAAGCATTCCAGCCTTCTCCGCTTAAATATTTCTAAAGCGGAATTTTTTAACTGATTTGCCCATATTACTATTATTAATAAGTATAAAAAAATTCCCAAGGCTTCTACTAACTTTGATGGCAATATCTCAATATTTTATATTCAGGACACTGCTATTGCACAGCCTGTTTTTTTTTATTCTTGGCAAATAATGTGACAAAAGCAAAAAAGGCCAAGAAAAAAGGAAAACACTAAAATGAATGAAAATGAGAAATTTTGGTGTTAAAAAGTTGTCACAGCTCAAAGAGGTCGCAGCTGGTACAAATTGACACCCAAACCAATTTAGGCTAAAGTCTAATAAATAAATAACGAAAGACGTCTTCATTTTTTTTCTTTCGTTCATTTTTTTTCCTCCTCTTCTTCTTTTTTCTGCTTAAAGAAAATATTGTGTAGAGAAAAAATCCATAAGTAAATAGATTTTTTTTCTACCTATGGCTATCATATTTCACAATTGTCTACTGCTTTTGTAAAAGCAAAGAATCGAAAGGCAGCGAAAAAATTTAAAAAAATTAAAAATAACACCAAAATAAAGAGGAAAAATGGCAAATTCTAATGCCTTACAAATTTCGCAATAAATTTCTTGAGCATAAATGCCAATTATAAGTCAAAACTTTTACACCAAATATATTCAAAATATTATTTGAAAATTTCTTAAGATTTATATGAAATGCTTAACTTAGGACGCAAATAAAGTGACATGGGAAAAATGATTTCACATAAGAACAAACCTAAAGTAAAAAGCGACAAGAATATTAAAAATTTATATGTACTTGAGGTATAAAAATAAAGTACAAACTGCAGTCTGACTGAACTTAAAATTCGATTATTCATTCAGAAAATATTTCTGACTAAATCAACATACAAATCAATAGATCTCACTTATGGTGTAACCTAATCTACATTCCCATATAAAGTAGCTTAGTTTCCTTTTTTTATCTCTCCACTTTGTCTAGCAGTTTGGCAGTAGAGACACATGTGCTCCATTTATTTTCATTTTTATAACTTTGAGAAATTTATATTGGTTTTTTTTTATAAAGAAAAAGTTCCTAAAAATGAATAATCAAAAGATTCATATTCTACACTTATCACTTGCGAAATGTGATGGCTTTTACAGTTTTTATTGAATCTAACTTTTTATATAACAATAATCATTATTTCAGAAATATATTTCGGAATAGTGAATGGTTTAAATTATTCTTAAATAGATTTTCAATATATAATAAGCAAAATAACCATTACCGTATATGGCATTATACATTACAACTGGCAATACTGACTTAATGATTTTTGTTTACTTTTTTTGCTATTGGCAATATCTAATTTAAGCAGAGAGAGAGCACATGTAACAAATTAGCAATTATTCGGATTCGTGTAGACGTTTTGTTAACAACGTTAAATAATGGTGTTAGTACCTGTACTTTTTATGTTTTATTACATAAAAAAGTGGTGAAATTTATTAAAACATTCGAAGAAATTATAAAATAAGGCAACTAAGGATCTTAAAATGAGAATATTTTGAATTTAATTTGTACAATTCATCGTCTGCCAAATAACTCGCGCTTTTTTCCCTTCGTTCTTTTGTTTCTTATACCTAAGGTTCTATTCGGAATTGTCATGTACTTTAGTCATATAATGTCGTGTATATTTAACAAAGAAATTTTCAGTATTAGTTTAGACTTTAGGCGAAGTGGACGTCTTCTTAGCCGTCCGGATTATAACGTTGTGTTTTTTTTGCATTTATTTTTGCTTAAATTGTAATGCCATCAAATAGTTTTTTATATATTTTTTTAATTCCTGTAAGGGGCGGGAATTTTTCGCAAGAACTTTTATCCAATTTTCTTTTTTGGTGACTTTTCCAACTGAAATAGCCGACGCCATATAAAGCAGATTGGGTTATATATCTCAATTTCAACATTTTTAGTTCTGCAAAATCAATAATGTTCCTGTTTTTTTAACATTTCATATTCGGGTGCTTTGGAATTTAATTTATGTTGAATGGTTTGGATTTCTAATTTCCAGATCGCTTTAACCCAGCTTTTTCTTTATTGTTTTGCTTAATATGACTTCTGACGTATCCTCATAGGTACAACAATTATGGTTTATTCAAGTAAAACATTTTCATTCACTATCACTGTTACTATCGCTGCCTTTATTTTATTAATTTGCTTTATAGATTTCTTTTATTGGAGGACTGGTTTTCCTTTATCTATTACTTTAATAATCGTCGTTTCTCACTGAAGTCTTCCTATATACTTCTGATTGAAAACAGATTCTGCATTGCATTTGTATTTATAGAAGTATACTTATTTTTCATAACTTCATCACAATTTAATTTCATCTGGGAATGTCGTTCACCAATTTTTGAATTTATTTTCTTTACATTTTTTTCTATAGAATTTCACACACAATGACTCTTTATTTGGTATTCCTTTGACACCATGTTCTGTTTGATAATCTGGATAATGTTGGTTGTACTCTTTTAGGGCGATTCTTTTTATAATTACCTTCCTCTGCCACGCCTTATTGTGTGATTTTTTTTTATTTAAAAAGCGGCACGTGTTTTATGTATAAATGGTTTTGGTATTCCTTTCACCAGGTTCGTTAGTAAGAATAATAATGAATCGGATAATAAAAAGTCAGTATTTTTTACTTTAGACTACTCGTTGTGTCCGTGCGATTCATTTATGGAAGACCACCCAGCTTCAAGCTTTCCTTTATTACTATTATGCTCGCGCCCATATCTGCATATCTAGCAAGCAAAATCACCCGTTAGTAAGAAGAGCACTCATAAGTATAATTATTAGTAATTTACTTTACGGCATTTCACTTTAATGTGTCGGAGACATCTAATTTTTTCATTAACATAGAGAGTAACGTTACAATTGCAATAACATTTTTGCCATTGCTACATGTCAATGTAGCACTCTCTCTCTGTGTAATTTTATACTTCTTTTCTTCCTGTCGTAAAGTGTTGTCAATGTCAAAAAATTGCGCACGAAGAGCATTAACATATTTCTATATGACTTTTTAATGCTTTTTATGCTATTGGCTTTTTATTTAATATTTGCAATAATAATGTAGGGTGTTAAAAGGGTCAAGTATATTAATTGTGGCCATTTACATTCCTTCATATTATTAACCTTATACAGTTTCAAAGGGATTATTATGCATACTCCATCACTTACTATAGAATTATGCCCCAACTCAATGACATGATGCTGCATAAACTAATTTTGAACTTGAACTTAAACATTTGAAAGAAAAATATGCACAGTCAAGAAACTTTTTCTTTATGCGTTTTATATGATTTGCTACTTTTTCTTTTTTTTTTCCTATATTTGCGATGAATAATGTACATGACTTGGATGCCGAAAAGAAAAGGGCATTTTAAGTGAGATTTATTTGTACTTATTGATTATTATGCCACATCATTAATTTTATTATACGGCAGCAATAATTGCACGGGATTCACATATGAATCACATATGTTAAATTTTTCTCAAATGTTTAATAAACTTTTAACTTAATTCAAGGCATTATAGTTTCAATAAATGCCTGATATATGAACGATTAAATTACAATTTATAAAAGTATATGAAAAAAAGTCAGACAAAGAGAAGCCAAAAAATATGGAATTTGAGAATAAGAAAAGTCCATAGAATAAAAATTCATTTAAATCATTTGCCATATTATTAAGCTTTAAAATACAATTTTTTGTTTGACATCTACTTGCTACTTGGTTTATTGCTCTTGAAGAGGACTTTAAAGAAATGTAATACGATAATCAAGTTTCAACTTATTAATTATTAATAATTGATTGGGCAAATGTGTAAAAGAAAAAGTTAAGGCCTTTTTTGTAGTAGTTGTATTAGTTGGAACAATAACAATGACAACAACAACAATAATACTAATCTAATTTATTATAATGAAGTGAATGGAAAGAGACAAAAACAATGATTACTAGTTGCTTTTAATTTTTATGAAATATGCATACATGCGTATATTCTATATTCTACCACAATAACAACAATTACAACAACAATTGTTATTACTATAGCAATAAATACCATGAATTATTTTTTCCTCCATCAAACTTCTTTTTTTTTGTGCTTAAATTTTCTAAATTATGCAAATATCTTTTCTTCCTTTGTCGCTGTCTCTTCCTTTAACTTTGTCCTTCTCTTTCTCTCTTTTTGCTACTTTTTATTTGTATTTTTATTTTCCTGCATCAATTTATTATTGTTGTTGTGTTATACTCCAAATTAATTAATCATTTAAACAAGTTGTTGAAGAATCATTAACAACTTAAAACTTCTTTTATATGCAGACAGAATTTCCGAACTCTAGTTTTGTTTTTGTTATTTACTAAGATCTATTAACTTTTGTGCAAAACAAAATGCAAAGGAAAAATATCACTTATCATAATTTACATAAATTTGAAATCAAACGATCTTGTAACGAAACTTTTGCTGGGCCTAAAAATTTCTGCAAATTCCATATATAAAATTTAATAGAAATTTTCAAGTTCCTTCAAATCATTTTTACGATACGGTTTATATTAAAGAGATGGAAAAATATCGATTTGAGGAAAATTTCATAAAACTTTTTATATGAAAAACCTTAAAAATGTAAAATTTGGTGTTTGATTGTTCGTTTATGAAAAAAGGCATTCTTCGAAAAAGTTATCGCAATTTTTTCATATTTGTAACATGCTTTTATTTTTAGTAGGATTTTCAAGTAAAGCTTTATACAAGTGTTGTTCAAGAAAATTATCATTCTCCAAAGTATTTATCGTGGACTTCAAAATCTCTTACGAAAATATCAAAATTTCATTCGGTTATATTAAACTTCATAGAGAAACCGATACTTCACAAAATGGTGCTGGCTTAATTATTAAAATGAAATTATATTTAAATGTTACATAAATCTTCATAAGTATTATATGCATGCTAAACTACTCAAGTTTTTCTGTAAAATATTTTATGCCAAACTGAGTTCGTTTGAAGCTCATGTTTAATTGTTTGCTATTGGAAAAAGATTGACCATCCATATTTTATACTAAACCACACAAATATAGACTTAGTCGTTTAGATCTTGTATAACTTGAAATCACTAATCATCATTAACATTAAAATATCTAAGTTATAGTTCGTACTCAAAGTCATCGTTAATAATGAACATGTTGTAAATACGAAATCTAAGTTAACTGATGATGTTTGATCGACTAAACTACGGCCTTTATATGACGCCATTGTATACATATCGCTAATCATCTGTCATTTATCATCTATCATCTTTTAATATTTATATATATATAAAGTATATACTAAGTCAAATGTAAAAAACATCTTATGATGATGGTTATTAGTAAAAGCTGTATGCAACTTTTGTAGTTTGCTCATATTAGCATCACCATTTCAAAAATGCTATGAGCTGTCGATACATATAATTTTTCTGTTCTTCTTTACTTTATTTATTATTATTATTATTATTTTTTTTTTTTGGTATTTTTATACTTTTAATTTTTCATTTTTTTTTGGTTATTTTCTTATGGTTTCTTTTACTTTTCAATAATTATTATTGATATAGTATAACAAGCGTACTTTATAAAGCAGCTTGATGACATTACATCAATAAACTTGTATGAAGAATTTTCTTCTTTATTATGTTTCTTCTTTTTTTTTATTTTTCTTTGCTCATTGAGACTTCAGGCTACTGCTGTTACTTTATTCATTATTTAAAATAAAAAGATATAACTACAACAAAAAGAAAAATACATTTAAAAAAAGTTATAAAATATTTGTAATAATATAAGCCTGAATTGGCAACCGGCAACTATTTACTGGTAACTGGTGCTGCTGCTGGTGCTAATAATGATGATGATGCCAAGAATGATGGTGCCGAGGATGATGGCCTTGGTTGATGCCTGTTAACAGCATATTTTATTATGACTATCTTTCAATAATCTCTTTTCTTCCATTTGATATTTATGTCGATGAAGGAAGATCATCTCTCTTTCTTCTAAGTGATTTTTCAACACTATTCACATATCTTATTAATTATTATTGCTTTATACATACAAAAATGATCAAATCATGAAATTTCCACATTCTTCTTCTTGTAAAAAGAAAGAAGAAAAAAGGCAAACTGTAAATCTTATAGAGTAATATTTATGTAGTAGCAGCATAATGGAGGGTAAATTTTGCCGTCTTATAAATTTTATGTTTTTCTTTTTTTTTTGGGGTTGGGTGGGGGGGGGGGGGGGGGAGGGAATTAGAATTTCCCAAACAGAATTTCTTTACAATTTTTCATACATAAAGCTGATTTTTTTTTTAATTTTCTAATTAATTAAAGTGAAATTGAATTAAAAGGAAGTTCTAAAATGCCAAAATTGTATGATTTGTAAAAATTGCCATAAAATTACATTTTCAATCTCTGCAAAGTTTTTGCATCAGACATGTCCATTTTAGAGTCCTTTTTTTAACTTAAAGATGCTTTCAGGGCAATTTTATTGTACAATAAAACAATTTTTAAGTAAGTGAAATTATTAAATTAAGAAGTTTGATCAAAAGTGCAAACTGAAAAAATGCTTGGAAGTGGCTCTTTAAAGTACTTATCATTTTTCTATGTAGTCTATTCATGGAAAATAATGGCATCATGGATAACTTTAGCTTAACTTTTAACTTTTTTAAATTCATTCAAAGTTTATAAAATTCCCTTTAACTTAGAAAATATTTAAATATTTTGTATAATTTTTTAAAAAATTTGAACTTTTTAACTCCATTTTGTCGTAATGTGGAACATTCTACATTATAAATTTTAAATATTTAAATGAATACTTTGCCAATATTGTTTATTATATAGAAAATATTTAAGAGAAGCCGGAAATAAGCTCTTGTGGGTGTTTAAATAATGACTATGAGTGTAGGGCTTTAATGTGTTACTAAAACTCCCGCTTAACGACATTGTAACTTATGTAAATATACAATAATAACTAACTCTATAAGAATAAAGTATCAACATTCAATAGATACCGTACTTTGTTACATTGTGTTATCAAACATTACAATAAACTCAGAAAATCGAAGAAAAAAGCAGAGTAAAATTTGTCCATGGTACATAATTTTGCAATGCTTTTCAATTTCTCTGTTTCAACTATTTCTAAAAAGTTTAGTGATGCCTAATTTTTCATTAATTAATATAAAATTGGTTCTTTCAAGAAGTAAAACTTTCTGGTAACTTTCAAATTATTTCATTTATTCCTTTTTAAAACTATTTAACTTTGATTCGATTTTTTTGGCTAAAATTTCACAGATAGATGAAATTTTTCTTTTCATTATAAGAAGCTTGCTTTATAGGAAGCTAAATGACGCATTTAAATTCATGGAATTCTGATCATATAATAAACATTAAGGGAAATATTTGTCACTTTTTTTTTTCTCAAAAATTTCCGTTTTCATTTCATTTAATCAGATAAACAAGCAAAAATGGTTTAGTTAAAACAAAATTTGTTTCGAAAAATAATTTTTAAAGAATGTAATATCACGATCAATATCACAAATGATTTGATATAATTTATTTTGGTGTAGCAATATATAAACATGATAAATGATGGTTAAACTTGAAACTTTTTTTTTCATCTATTTCAATGTTGTTTACTTTTGTAACTAATTGGTAAACGTTTGTGATTGTTATATATAAATAAATAAATATATATACATATATACATATATATTACCATATATAAAATAATGCAATATATACTTAATGGTCATTTATTTAATGGCTACGACGTATGAGTAAATGTGTTTGCATCTTGTATGTAAAAACAATGGACCACATTTTGTTTTTTCTTCTGCTTTTTTGTTTTCAGTTTTGTGTTTTTTTTTAACTTACCTTCCAAAACCAACTTACTACTGAACATATGTTTCTCATATCTTTTTAACACTTTAATTCTAACACACAAACTAATGCTGTATGATGCTTTGGCTGCAGCAGCTGCTCATGTCGCCTCGATTTTAGTTCCAGTTTCATATAGTTGCTTTTGCTTTTAGTGTTATTGTTGTTGTTGTAATTATTGTTGTTGTATATTATATGTATTATTATATGTATATATATATATGTATATATATATATATATATATATATATATATATATATATATATATATATATATATATATATATATATATATATGTATATATGGCGACTTCAATGTGATCTTCTAGAAAGTTGATTTGTTTTACTTTGCATTTTTTCTTTGTTTTTTTGTTCTTCTCTCTAAACAAATGATTAATGTCCCGTTACAAAACTGAAACAATATGATCATAAATTGTTGTGACAAAAAAAAACTGAAAATAAACTAAATAAACACATGCACACACACACGCACACACACACAACAATGCAATCATGCATAGAGACGGATTGACAGACGGTTAAACAGACATATAAATACATCTTATAACATATCATTTGTTTATTACAAACGTAAAAACTTCATACAAAAAGGAAGTAAGAAGCATAAGAAACTAGTTTAGATTAGTAATGTAACATTTTTCTTTGATTCAACTTATAAACTTATCACAATTTTTAATGATAAATTCTATTTTTTGTAATGTTGGTAACTTGTAAAAATTTCCTTTAATTTAATTTAATAAATTATGTTGTCAAATGTAATAATTTTCAAAATTTAATAAAAAATTGTTGACTGGAAGAACCTTTCGGAAAATACAGCGTTTCCTTTCGCGTTTATCATTTTTCATTATAATTTATAAAAGCGCATCAAATTTTCTCCTAAAAGAAAGTTGATTTTCATATTCTATTACAACTCTTATATGGTTTAATGGGCAAGGCCCATTGTAAACGCCTAATATTATTTCAAGTCTATTTATGCCATAAAGTACAGATTTTAGATATTTTAATATAAATTTCGTATAATTAACAGATTAAGTAAAATTATATAAATAAAGAGGCGTGGTAGCTATAATGATTTATATAATTTATACTTAATTCAGGCATTACCATTTCAAGGGTTCACTAAGTAAGAATTTTTCTTTATAAATTCAATTTTTATAGACTCAAATAATCAGAGTTATTGAAGAAAGAAAATGTGAATTTAGATTTATAGAAAGGTATAAGTTATTTGTAAGACACTTCTTTGAAATATTTCTGTTAAATTCCATCTTTTATAAAGGAAAGTTATTTTTCAAGCAATCTTGATTGCTAGAAAAATTATTCTTACTATTAACGTAAATATTGTTGAATTCTTTACTAAATTCCATATTATTACATTTATGTATATACAAATGTACAATTAAATGAAATAATATCTTCATATAGCAATAACAGAATATGTATATAGTTCCCTTAAACTAAAAGCTTAAACTAAAAACTAAGTAAAATCTCCCATAAACAAAAGAAAAAATTCCATTTTGATTACACCAAAAGCAGAAGAATAAAAAAAAGCATAAAATCAAACAATGTTGCTATAAATGAGATATTATGAATTGCATTACACAATAAAGTATGAAATAAATAAAGAAATATCAAAAAAAAAAAAAAAACGTAATGATGATGACGGTTGATGAGCTGTCATAACAATACATCAAAATAACAGATAAGGAGCAGCTAAAGTAAAATTGAAAGCTAAAAGCTAAGTAAATTGACATGAAAACAACGGAGAAGAATGTTTAGAACAAGTGATCATATTTATATTTAATATATATGTATATAATAAGTAACCGCAATCAAAAACAAGCAGCAATTGGTAACTAGCAACCGGCGATCAGCAACTAGCAACCAGTAACTAGGAAAACCCACCTAAACTATTAACTTTTACTTTAGACAAACATAATGAAAACTGAGCCATAACAACAAATCGCAGCAATAAGTTTAATGAAGTAGGCAACCAAGAGAAGAGTAAAAGCAAAAGCGATAAGAAATAAAACATGAAAAATGAAAAAAATGCAACGAAGAAGAAGCAGATGAGGGAGAAGAAATAGTATGAAAGAAAATTCTATGTTTAAATTGGTTAGTTGAGGTACATGTTTAATATTCTTCACCTTAACTTAACATTAACAATAACATTAACCATAATCATTGACAACAACATCATCATCATCATCGTTATTAATAACATGAAATGAAAATATTGTTGGTATCGTCTACTTTCTGTATGAATGAACGCAGGAATGAATGAAAGAATGAATGATTGAATGAATGAATGAATGATGTTAATAGTTAATGTTTAATGGTTTAATGTTTAGGTTGATAATGATGGCGATAATTGTAATTGTTGGCTAAATAGACAGTAATCATGCATCCCAACGTATTTTGTATGTTATTTATATTTGCCATTAACAACACTTTTTCTGTTTGTGATAATGATAATGCTAACTCTTTTACTCATACTCTTTCTCTATCTTTATTTTCTTTCTTTCTCTAACTACATTTTCTATCTCTGTCGTTTGCAATTTTTATTTTTATTTTCATTTTTATTTAGTATTTTTTTTATATAAAGTTCGCTAACAATATCTTTTTAACAATAATTGCTATGGTGGCGGTTAAGTTGTGCTAACATAATTCATAGAAATTTAAGTTTCAGTTAAATTAAGTTAAACTGACTTGTATTGAGTTGCATTAAGTTAAGTTGAATCATTTGCGGTATAACATTAATCGAGAAATTTTAGTTTATGATGCACTTGTGATATAAAGTATTATAAGTTTGTGTGGCGTAATCTTCTATTACAAAGATTGACTCACAATCACTTTTTGAAATGATTTACGTGTCTTTGTCTGTCCATCTGTCCTTATGTGTTTAAGCTATAGTTCACTATTTTTGAGTTATTTTATTAAAATTTGATATATAAAGGTGCTTTGGTTTCAAGAGCAACCATTTTGAAAATTCTTAAAATAGTACCATAATTTCGAACAATCTTCATTTAACGATTTTCTTAAAAAAAAGTCGCTCTATGGAAAAATATTACAAATTTTATTATATTTTCATGTAAATTAACGTTAAATTATATTTTGATATAAAAAACATGTTTGCCAAATTTGGCCTAAATTGACCTGTTTTTACGATGAATTCCTATATAACGTTTCTTTTCCACAAAAGTCATTTTATGAACAAAAGCTGAAATTTTGTATATATTTTAATAAAAATAGCCACTGCCTTGTAATTAGACATGAAAAATATATGCACCAAATATAGCATAGCTTGCTCCATTTTTTGAACTACTTCTCATATAATGAATTTTTCAAATCATTTAAATATTATTAGTTTTTTAATTTTTTTTATTCTGTAATTCATTTATTTGACTTTTTAATTACTTTTACAGTATCAATGTTGGATAGTTAAAGTCGACTCTGACTGACAATAAAGTATTTAATGGTTTTAATAGTGATTTCTTCAAGATTTAATGTTTGGTTGGGAATTTATTTCATAAATGTTTTAAGCCAATTTTCTATTATCTTGAATTGATGTAAAAATATATAATAAGTTAAGATTTTCTAGTTAATCGACAATTTAACTGGTAATAATATAAAATATTTAAATATTCGATTAAAAAAAGTCCAGCATTTAAAAAAATGTTTATGAATTTTTTAAAAATTTTTATATGGCACAAAGTTTAAAACAAATGTTAGCAAATTACTTTTAGACACGTTTTATATCAAAAAAAAGTTTTTTTTTAAGTAAAAATAAAATTGAGAATTTTCCCACTTTTCTTTAAACAAACTGGACGAATGCTTCTTCGAATTATTCATTATAATTTTTATATGTAAAATGGAATATTTTGGGAAAATAACTTTGAAAAATTCCGACTTGTTGATTTAACAGAAATTTCTGCAAAAAAAAAAATATAAGGCTGAGTCAAGTGCTCTTTAAAAAATTAGTTGATCTATTTCAAGGCCATTTAGAAAAGAAATACTACAAGTTTTTGAAGATAAACTACAGACACGCCTTCATTTACTAAAAAAAAAGGAATAGAATACATTTTCTCAATGGAATTTTATTGTTTTTGTGATTGTTATTATTGTTATTGCATTTCTTTTAAAATTTCTATAGAAATAAATTTAAACTCTTTTATGAAGAAGAATAAACAAAGCATTGAAATGGTATTACAAGAGATTCTGTAAGCAAGAGCGTGAAAGAGAAAGGAGGAAAGGGAAAGGGGCATAAAGAAAGAAAGCGAAACAATTTAAAGTTTTAAAATGAAAATAAGTAACAAGTGTAACAATCTTAAGTAACTTTTTAATGTAACTGAACGTTGGCAAAATTATTATTATTATTATTCTTGTTGTTTTTGTTGTAGTAGTTGTTAATGTTACATACACAATAATAAACAGTATATGAAATATAAACTAACAACTATTTATTATTATAATAAATAAATTTTCATTTCTTATATTTTCCTTATTTTTATTTTCTCCATTTTTATCTACTTCTAACTATTTCTACTTACTTTAATTTTATATTGTTGCTCTTTGCAAAATTTTTATCTCTAAGGATTTTTTATGTTCACTTGTGTAGAACATTAAACAATATACTTTCAAAACACTTGAAAGTTTTTCTATAGAGAACAAAAATACTGAATATTTTATATTTTTATATTTTCTATACCTTCACCTTCATCTGCTGCTTTTTCTTTCCTTGGCATCTTAGCTTTTCCAATTATTCCTATGCATTTTAAATGTAACAAGAAAATAGAAGGTGCCTGCGGCCTGCATAAGAGAGAAAAACGCGTTACGCGAATCGTACGCGAAAATATATTAAAAATTTCAATTCATTTCGTTTTTGTTTTGTTTTTCGTTTTTGAAAAGTCAATATTTTTAATGTGCATGAATGGAATAAATGTTGGTGAACGTGAAATACGAGGACTTAGGTAAGTCAAGTGAATTTCTTTGTGTGGCATTTTCATACAACAATTTCAACAATTTATTTGGGGAAAATTTCTAAAGATGAAATTTAAAGTTAAGCAATTTGTTGTTGTTTTTTTTTTTTATGAAAATAAGAGATAGATATAGAGATGAAAAGAGATAGATCTAGGTATGCTGTATAGTTGTTTCCTTTTCTTTGTTTTTGTTTTTTGCTTTTTAAAAGTGTTCAGTATTATTTATTACAATTATATTTTATGTTTATGACAACAACAACAATAACAACAATAATAATAATAATAATAATATTTCCCCATTATAAAAGAACAATAATAAAATATACATCAAGATCATACCAAAAAGCGTAAGAGAGACACAGAGTGAGAGGCAGCGAGAAAGAGAGATAAATAAAGCAAAAGAAAAAAAGAGATAGATAATAAGTGAATGAATATAAGAAACTTTTTCCAGTATCAGTATTTATTCCGTATCAGTTTCGGCATAACTTGTGTTTTCATTTTTGCTATATTTATAAATTTTTATTATATTTAAAGAAGAGAATATTTCACCAGCCCTAAAAACAATGAAAGCGAAAATAGTACCCAATAATAATAAAAGAAATTGCCTTTCAAAACTAAACGCAAAAGTAGAAGCTGTTTGATGGCGGGCCGAAAGTTGTAGAAGGAAATTTAGAAAGAAAAAATTAGTGTAACAGTGAACAGAAATTGTGGGAAAAAGACAATGTTAGAAGAAAAAGAGGATAAAGGATTACAACATCAAATTATTTGTGTCCGCTTTATTTAAAACGTGGATTTTGTACTCATTTAAAAGCGAAACGTTTATTCAGTTTTTTTTATAGTTTTGCTTCTCTTTTACTTTTTTTACTTTTTTTTTGCTTTTTGTTTTTAAATATGCTTTAGCTTTGGCTTTTTATATGTTTTGCCTTTCAACCAGTGTTGTTGTTTTCCTTGTTTACCGCTCTCAAAATATTTTTCTATTGTTTCAACAATTTAAAAGGAGATTTTTCTAAAACTTTAGTCTTGTTGTGCCGCTTTGTTTTTCTCATGGTTTCATTGTAAATATCAAGAGAAACATATACTACATGTATGTATGCATGTGTATATATACATGGGTATGTGTAAATATGTTTGTTTCATATAAATATATTATAACTAAATCTCAGTTAAGTCAACAGGATTTTTATTGTACTCTCAAAATATTTAACGAGACTTTTTTCTAAATCACTTCTCTTTTTATTTATAGAATTTTTTATTTTAAGTGGCATGAAGGGGGTTTAACATGTAGATAACAGTGCTTTAATAAAAATGAATGGTGATTTAGTGAAATAGGAAAGGCACAAGCGGGAGAACTTTTTTATGAACTAATTTGACGTGAAAAAGTTTTGAAGCGCAGTTTTAGGTTTTTTTTTATTACAAGCAACTATGTGAATCATTTTCTTAATTAATTGCCATCTCTTTGTCCACCCATCTATTTAAGATTTCCTTTAATATATTTTCTAATGTTTAGACGGAAATGTTTGATTCTCGAAATGTCTTATTTATATTGAAAATAAAAATAGCCAGAAATTGGAATCAGATATTAGTTCTATTGAAAATGGCTAGAAACGACATACATTTATGATTAAATTTCATAATTTTTAGGCGAAAAAATCTCTTAAGGGATATAATTTATAATTTTTTAGAAAGATTTTACTAAAAATCTTTAAAAAACTATTTTTGATATTCCACCGCTTTAAATGGTAACCATCTATTTTATGGCCTTTACAAATCATTATCTGAATTCTTAGCTAAAGATTTTAAAAAGAATTCTCTTCATGTCTGAATAGAAATGAAAGCCCTTTCCTTTTTATACTTTTACAAATAGAGTTGCGCCTATAAACTTAATCGATCAATTAGCCTTAAGACATTTAAGAAAGTATGAAATATCATTTCATACTAATAGTTTCTACACATTCATCAATCAGATACATTTTTATTTTATTCTTTTTATTATGCTTTGTGAATTAAAGATAACACGGAAAGAAACAAGAAGTCAAAGTAACTTTTTTCTTAAAATTACCGTCTTCCTTTGCTTTATTTTATACTTTCTCTAAACATTTAGCTTAACGTTAATTTTAGCGCTGACCATAGTAAAACTTTACTTATGTATTCAATTCTGCATCTTTCTTTCCTTACGTAGTTTTTATGTAACAATTTGCCCTTTTCTCTCTAAAAAACTTTGTGAGTATTGTCGCAGTGTTATAATAAACTTTGGCACTCACAGGAACGCCCACGTAAAATTGTATTTTCTGATTTTATTTACTATTGTTAACAAGCAAGTGGAAATTTCTATTTTTTTTTTTTGTTTACATTTTTTACATTGTGTTGTTTACATTTTATTTTACGTATGTTTGTGAAGGTGTTCATTTAATTGATTCGATGGGAACAAAGAAGAATTTCTGTAACATTACTTGAAGTTCTTTTTGCCTTTTTCAATAATTTCGCTTGTTTTTCCATTCTAACCTTTTTTATTCTTCTTTTTCATCTTACTGTTTTTTATTTGCCGTCAACTCTGCATCATTAGAAAAGTTTTGTAGTGTTTTTTACAAATGAACTCCGATTCATTATTTACTTTTTCTATGTTTTTTTCTCTTTTATTCATTTTCTGAAGCCCATTAATTTTTTCTATAGTATTGTTGCAAAATAAATTACAGAAATCATTTAAATAGAAAACGCTACTGTGATTTTTTACAGATCTTTTGTAAGTCATGTAAAAAATGCCATTTAAGATTAATCAAATTTTATATAATCATTTAAATTTTTTTAAACTTAAGTTGAACTCATTTTAATGGGTTTTTGAAAGTTTCGACTTATTATTAATTAGCCACTTGAAATGAATTGAAGCAGCAAGTAGCAATAATTTCACTTAATATTTTGGGGATGCCTTAGTTTCTCAAAAGATCTTTTCCTAAAGTGATTTTGATGAGAACGCTTCCCCTGCACTTTAGGGCCCTGTTCGGAAAAACCTGCCTCTGGTTTTGTTTTTCAAATATAAATTAAATTAAAATGAAAAAAAGAGACTATTTAAATTGAATGACAAAAGTTAGTTGAGATGTTATTTAAATGGTTTGATTTTAAATACTTTACTTTTAAAATTCGAGTGATTTCAATTTCTTTTTTTTTTTTTGTTATTGCGTTTTTCATGAGATAATTCCTTTTTTAAATTAATATTACTTTTTTTTCTTCTTTTTTAGTTGTTGTATTGTACTGACCAGTTTGCTTTTTCTGTAGTTTTCAACAACTGAAAAAAAATTGAATAAACTAAAATAAATTTTTATTTTAAAGTACCTTGACATATGAAGTGTTGAGCAAGCAACTAAAACGTTTGATTGTGTTCATCCATCGCATTTCCAATCATTGGGGGTGGTTCCATGACAATTTTCAAAATATCTTTACATTCTATACCATTACACCTGTAACTTTATAGTATAACAAAATATGTGGACACTTCATTCAAGTGAAGATTACCAATTAATGAAATGAAATGATTTATTTCTTTTAAAGAAGACCATAAGTGTCCTTGTACGATTTTAATGGAAACTGCATGAAAATAAAGAAAACAAAATATATACAAAGAGAAATAATTTTGAAGTTGTTCCATTAGTTTTTATTATCTCAAAAGAAATATTTAGCCAAAAACATTAGTTTGCAAAAATTTTGCACCAAACTTTCGGAAAAGGTTGGCTAGCTTCAGTTTTGTACATCATTGTAATATTGTTTATACCACAGAAGGTAGAATTTTTTCCAAAAGACTAGTGGTGAGTCTAAAAAAGTTATCAAATCTATTCTAAGAAACAAAAACAAAAATGCGTTGAAAGCGACAAAAGTTTTCCAAAATTTAAATGTTTTATCTTTAGTTAGAAGGGAAAGTTCTGTCGTTAGTTATAAAAATATATAAAATGTTAAAGCATTAGTTGAGAAAAATATAAAACCCAACAAAATCACAAGTAATTCAGAAAATTTTGATAAATCAAAATTAGTAAGGAAAAAGAGTGAAAAAGGCAAAGAAGAATGAAGCTGCTTCAATTTCCATTTCCATTTCTCCTGCTACTTCAGGAGTAAGTAACTATGAGTAAGCTGCTATTATGCGGAGTAGCCTAAATAAATCATCATGTTTATAATAATAATGATATAAACAATAAAGATAATGATTATGTTATATGTTTATCATGGTGTTGCTATATTTCTTATTGTTTATATAGAATTTTTTAGTTATATTTAAAACAACACATAAAAAATTTAAGGAATTTTGACAAGACAAAAATTTAAACAAACAGTCAGCAAGAAATAACAAAACAAAAGAAGTATAAGCAGATATGGGAGAAAGGTACAGAGAGAGAAAGATATGGAAATAATTTTGCATAATCTAAAGAGAAGTAAAAGCTTATGGTTGTTTGGTGTTGTTGGTCATCGTTTCCTTTTAATTTGGTTGATTTTTCGGATAATGAATGGAAAATATTCAACTTATCTTTAACTAACAATAACAATAGACAAAATATAAGAACCAACAATAACAACTAAACAACTTCATTATTTTGTTAAATACTGGACATAGAAAATTTTACAAACAACAAATAGCAAAAAAGAAGCGATGAAGAAACTGAGGAAGACAAAAAAAATTCTATAATTGTTTAACACAATAATAATTATGATTATAATGATTATGATGATAATGTTAATGATCATAAAACATTGTTTCTTTATTTTATTCTTAATAAACCAGCATATTTATATTTTTCTAATGGACTTTATCTCCAAAGCAACGCTCTTCCCCCCCAACCACAACTGTGCACAAATAGTGCACCGAAAACTTGAGATGTTAAGAAAATTTTCATATGTGTAAAATTCAAAATTTGTTATTGCTATTGTTAAGAATATTGCTATTGCTATTGCTCTTGTAGATGTTGTTGTTGTTATTGTGATTGTTGTTGAATGAACAATATTATATCTTGCCTTGCATAAAATTTGCTTACGAATGATGAAAAAAAGCATAAAAAAGAATAAACAAATGTGCATAAACGAAATTGCCTACCTAAATGCATTGTTGCTGTCGCCATTGCTGCATGAAATGATATTTTTGTTTCACATACTTTCAATGTTGAAGCTTTGTTATCTTTCAATTGCTTTTATTATACTTATTTAACTCTTTAAACATTATATATATATATATATATATATATATATATATATATATATATATATATATGTATATATAAGTGTGTGTGTATAAAGGACTTCTTACCAAGTTCATCTCAAGTATAATTGCAATGTTTATCTTTTTCATAGTTATTGTTGTCGTTGTCGCATTCTTTGTATTAGATTCTTATTTCTGTCATTTTTAAGCACAATTGCACAATTCTATGGCATTGTCAACATTATTTTGTTTTATATTTTATATTTTATATACACTTAAATCTATATATTTACATACAGACAAAAAAAACAAATGGTTCAATAAGTTCATGGATTATATATATATATATTTTATTTTCTACTTTTGTTACATAAACTTATTGATTTATTTGTTTTGTAGCCAAAACTCAAGGCTTAAGACAAGCCCACTTTCATCCTTCCTTTTTGCGACATCAAATAAAATACAAAAATACGTAATAAAAATATCAATTTGCTTTTCTAATTGCTTTGTTCAAATTTGCTTTTAATTTGCTGTGTTGTTAAATCCAGTAGCAGACTTCAATTTTAATTTGGAAAATTGTACTTTTTTTAAGTACTCTTTTCACTAGATACATTTGCTTAAACTTCAATTATAATAATAATATTTTTTTAAATATTATGTAAAATTTTTTTCGATTTCCTTTTTTTGTTTTTGTATCTTTTTTTTAAATAAGAAAATCCTCTCACTTTGGTAATTGCTATGATTACGATAATTATTGCTATTGTTATAGAATTTTATACATTTTTTAGATAAAATATTTTCATGGAATTATTTTTTCATATTTTTATGCTATTTAATCGATTTAGAAATTGATATTAAAAAATACTTGCTTCTATTACAAGTTTCATATAAAAAAACTTCGCGTTCAATTTGTAAGAGTTTCTACATGATTATAACACATTATAATAGTTTATAAAAATTTAGGAAATTGTAATGCCGATAAGGAACAATACCTTTGCTTAGTTACACAATAAGGTCCTAATCTGCTGTGGAACCATCTATAAAAAAGCTATTTCCTTACAATAAAAAAGGAGACCACAGACTCATAAAAATGTTGGAATCTAAAAGAGCTTAAATTTTGTATATTTTAAATGGCTATACTTGCACCATATGTCTGTTTATTTTTGTAAAAAAACCTTTCAATCATTTATGACAATCGTCTGTTGCCCAAATGTCTCATCATGTATAATCTTGCATCTTGTAGATTAACTATTTCATTCATTTCTTTGTAATTAGATTTCTTTAAAAGATTATCTATTTCTTTTTCTGCTTCATGTTCATTATCTCTTCACTTTTTTGTTCTTGTTTTATTACTTCGGTTACTTTATTTTATCTTATATGTTTTGTTTTTTCTTTTTTTTTTTGCTTTACTGTCTGCTAATTTTTCCCATTAATTTCTGAATATGCGTTGTGTTGCAGCTAATAACAAATTTCCTTATAAAACATAATCAAAACAACAATAACAAGAGAAGAACAACATGCAAAAAACATGCTTGTACACATTTGAATGCATCTGTTAACACATGTTACGTAAAAAACATCCTAATAATAAAAAAAAAAAGGAAAAACCAAAAAAGAATTTATATAAAAATGAAAAAGCGAAATAACAAAAATGTAAAAGTAAAAGTCAAAATGCGAAAAATGCATCAGAGAGGCCATTAAAATTATGTATATTTATATTAATAAAACATCATCACTAACGATATGAATAGCAACATCAATAGCAGCAACAATAAAACAAATACAAAAAAATAGTTTACAACAAAAACTATCTGAGCTACAGCATTTATGATTATGATGATGTTTTCATTTGAATATTAAGTAGAATATAATGTTAACCAATTAAATAATAAAAAGAAGATAACAACAATAACAACAATAACAAAGAAAAATAAAACGCACAAATGAAATTCACGTGTGCAAAAATATGTATATATGTACATATGGACGTATGTGCATGAATGAAAAATCTAATAATATATAAGCAGCCTACAATCGTCCGTCTAGGAACCACCCGGCCATATAAATGGCATAGACTCATAAATAATATTTATATGAAAATGTTATAAACGTGTTGAGCTTACCTCAATGTATTTAAAACTTATATATGTATTAATAAATTGTATATATATATATATATATGTGTAGGCATATGTGTGTGTGTGTGTTTGTGTCTCTCTGTTGCTTTTTGTATATAATTTTTCATGATATTTTGCATATTTTTTGCAAAGCACAACACATCAACAACAACAAGAACAACATCAAGTGAATCATCTAAAATTGATATTAATCATTAGAGTATTAAAGAACATGCTGCTTAATGTTCAAACTTAAAAATTCAAACAAAAAAAAAATTAAAATAAAATAATAGAAAAAATTAAAATGATATATGTAAAATAGGCATTTAATGAATATAATAAATTATGCAACATAACCTTCAATAAGTTGCAAGTTGACAGAGTTAGATATTATATAAAATCTTTCAAAGCATATTACATAAACTGGAGACTTATTTACCTATATGTTACATATATTATTACGTACATGTAAATTTAATCACTTAATTACATTAAATTCAATTATTAGAGTACTGCATAAACTTTGAATAAATTAACACATCAAATAATTCTTTGATTTCTTTAAAAGCAACATGTTTTTTTTTATTGTGCAATTTAGCATATTAAAAACTGGACTCCGCTCTTCTATCAAGGTATAATCGATTTACATAATATATTTAACAGTTTATTTTGATAGTTAGTAGAATTTTTCAATTTTTATTAAAAGAATATTTTGCTTAATTTACTTTAATTTAATGGATAAATCCATCCACATATAATAAATGAATAAATCACCAATCATGTTTTTGTACCCTTTTTAATATCAAATCTATATACTTAATTACTTATTTAGTTACCTTAATTATTTAATTAAGTCTAAGTACTGCAATTTAGTATCTTATGAGTTGTGTACTTAAATTATTAGAAGAATATTAAGAGCGTAATTAATCTTATATATTAATTAATTACATAGACTTAATTAATTAATTTTACTTAATTAAGTATGTAGTAATGTATTGCAATACATTACTTATTTTTTGCTTTTATGCAGTAGGTTTTCAATCTCTAGTTTTAATAATTTAATTACGTTATTAATTTAATTAAGTTTTATTTAATTATATACTTAATTATTTAATTAAGTTTTCTTAATTACTAAACTAATTAATTAATTTAAGTGGTGCTTTTAACGCATTATTCCTTAATTATCATTATGTAGAAGATTTTTATTATTTAATAGTTTTTTGAATACTGAATCGCTTAATTAATTACGCTTAAACTAAATCGTACCTCTTGTAGTATTTTTTATATAAATATTAATATTCAAAATTCCAATTAAATCATTCACTTTAATTATTGAAGTAATATATTGAGAGTTGAAATTTTTCTTTACGATTATTTAAACAAAATAAATATAAAAAGTTTATTAAAAAGTCTATTAAAAGTTTCTTTCCTTCTTTACAGCACATGTTTTCTTTATCGTGCTATTATTTACTGAATGCAAATAGTAATAATAACACACAAAGAAAAAGGAAATGAGGAAATAGTGAATAAATGTCCTTTTCTATCTCTTTTAAAAGTCAAGTGGTCATATGTAGTGTAAAGTATAAGTGTATTTATACGTGTATTGGAATTAATTTAAATTTTATTATCTTTATATTTTTGTATTCTATATAAATAATACTACACTTTTTTATAATATCATGTTGCCGGTTATTTGAATTTTCATTCGTACTTCCAACCATTTGACTGTCTATTTCTTTTTTTAAATTTGTCTTAGTTTAACTTTATCTAGTCTGATTCCATCTGTAGCGATCTCACTCTCTTTTTATATAAGATGACAAATCTAAGTGAAATGACTGATTTAACAACAACAGAAAAAATATTAAAAAGTCATTTAGTTTGTTCAGTCCAATCATTAAGATGGTGAGTTAGTCATTTAAATGACAATTGTTTATTTTAAGCATATAAAGTATAACAACAAAACAAAAGTAAAAAAATTGCGAAATATTTGAAAACAACAAAAAAAAAAACACAAAACAAAAGAAGCATTAACATTAACATTGAAAGCAAACAACATGAGGCCAACATTTTCAATATTTAAAAAAGTTAATGAATTCACTTAGCAAGAGACATTTGTCTTCCGCTACTTCACTCACAACTCAATAGGCGGCTGCTTATTCGCATTGCTGCAATACATCAAATCGTCTTTTATATTATCTTATTTTACTTTTTTGCTTTGGATTACTTGTTTGAACTGTGCTAATAAAAACACGCCAGCCCAAGCATCAACTGACACTAAAATGAAACATGAAACATGAAGCATGTTCAAGTATTTTACTCACTTATATAAATTGCAATCACTGAATTATTGTGGATTTGTTATTATTATTATGATTAGTATTGTTGTTATTATTGTTGTTAATGTTGCTGCATATGTACCAGTATAAAAGAAGCTTTAAGTGTTGTCCCTATTCAAAAAAAAAGCAACACTAACAATATGTCACAGTATTTAAAAAATTGACAGAAAAAAAATAAAGGAAAAATTAATGAAATAAAACAAAAACAAACCAGAAGTGTATTAATGAAAAAAGGCAATAATAATAACAACAACAGCAACGATAATAAAATTTAAACAAATGAGGCGCAATATAAGACAAACAAATACTTAAGCAGACGGACATACAGACAAACAGACGGATACTACTTTGGGCAATAACTAAATGAAATGCTTCCAAGAAATGAGTGGAAGAAATGCCGTTTTAGTAGCGCTATGTATGAAACGATAAAAACACACAGAAGTAGAAGAATAATAACAACAATAAGTTCAAATAGTAGAAAATAAGAGACAAAATGGCGAAGGAGGAGGAAATTTTTGTACATCGAGTTCACCCCCTTTTTGTTGTTATTTGTAAATTCATTTGTTTTAATAATCATGAGTATGTTAATTTATTTCCCTTTTACATTGTGTTCTTGTTGCTGTTGCTCTATAACACTTGAAATACAAAAAAAAAAAAACCACGTCTCATGTGTTTTGTGTTTGCTTTTTCTGCATGATATAAGCAGTCGTTGTCATCATCATCATCATCGTGTCACATCGCTTGGTATCGCATCGTCACATCATCATCACATCACATGCAGGTCTCTGTTTTTTTTGGATTCTGCAATTTACTTACATTTGAAAGGTATGTTAGATTTATGGGCTTGCACCTAACATGCCACAAGATTTCATTTCCATATATATTGAAATGGTTTAAATCAATAAATTGTTGCACATGCACTTTAGATTTCAGCTTTAACGAATGCCTTCGTTTCTTTGTTCCGTTGACAATCTAATTTCCTAATTTTCTTTTTTTTTTAATATTTTACTTTGTACCTGATAATTCTGAATTATCTGAATTCAATAATCTCAATATATTTAGTCAGAAATTTTAAAATTTGATTGTTTCAAATTATCAAAAATTAAAGAACATTTAAATGACCCAATTTAAAGTCAAGGCTATGCCAACCGTCCGTCCGTTTTTACTTTTTGTGTCTTTAACTCTTCTTAAGTCTTCCTTCTTCTTTTTCATATTTTTCTATTACAACTTCTTCTTGGTCTAGTGTTTGGCTTCTTAATCTTTTGTTTATTATTTCTATTTTTTTTTATATATTTTATTGTTATTGTTATTGTTGCCATTATTGCTTTTTATAATTTATTATTATTGTTATTGTTATTTTTACTATTATTATCAGACGCACAATATCAAATTTGTTTGCCAAACCATGAGCAAACCAAGCTTTTGGTAGCTTGGTTTACTCATCGTCATCAGCAACAAGAACAACAATGACGACAACATTACCATAATGATTATTATCAGTGTTATAAATATCTATATAAAAAAAATGCCGTAGATTTTGCATTATTTCGCTATGTCTATCTCACTCTTTCTATTTTTCTCTTTGTCATCCATTAAATGTTTGAATATTTTGTATGAATATTTTGTGGCGTATGCTTTTATTAACTATTTGCAATAGCTTTAAGATTTATTCTACATAAATAATAATTCATTTTCTTTGCTTTGTTCTTTTTTTGCTTTGAGTACGTTTTCGCCTTCGCGTTCGCCATCGCTTTTGATTTTGACTTTGCCTTTGCCTTCTCGCCATCATCATTCTGTTCTCTTTATCTTCACTTAGTGTTATACGTTCTTCTCTTGATTTGTTTGTGTTGATTATTCATACAACAGTTAATAGCCACCCCCACATATACGTTTACAAAGAGACATCAAGTTCTGTGTAAATTTTTTCTTTTTTCACATATTTAGCCTGCAGCCTTTTAAAAGAACTTTTTTCTTTTTTTATAATTTTCCTTTTATTTTTATTTTACATAAGTTTCTTTGGTTTTCGTTCTGTGATTCCATTGAACTCTATATTTAAATAAAGTTGTGCTAAGTTTAATAGAATATTTTAATATTGAATGATAATTTAAAATATTGTACTAAAAATAAATTGTACTCACATAAAACTGGAATATTGAAACTTTGTACTAAATCTACCAAAAATTTTCAATTAATATAAAATATATAAAATTTTTAATTATAATTAATTATAATTGTAGAATAATAATTTAATTATAGAATAATGAAAATAATGTAGAAAGAAAGTAAATTTAAATTAGTACTAAAATTATGTAAAATAATATTTTTAATACTTAACTTTTAAAAATATATTTAGTATTAAGTATTATAGTACTAAAAATATATAGAAAAGTACTGAAAACGTATTAGAATGTACTAAAAATCTATTGAAATAGTAATTTATGCCAATAATTAGAGTACTTTCTATATATGAGATTAAAAAAATTAGTACTTATAGATTACAATATATTTTAAATAAATGTTAAAGCAACGTATTAAAATTTAAAGTGGTAAAAGTAGTAAATTGGATTAAAACATTTTTAAAATATACTAAAAAGTAACAAACTTTTCTAAAAATATACTAAACATATTCTAAAAATAAATTAATTAATAAAAACCAAGTTCGAATCAATTCTTTTGAGCTTTCTCAAACTTTTTGAATAATATATCAATTTAGATATTTCGAAGAGTCTGAAGTAGAGTACTTTCTGTATGTAATGCTTCCAATTGTTTCTTGTGGCAAATAAGAACGAATAAAGAATGAAATGAAATTCTTAAATCTATTGTGTGCCGCCATAATATCAACATCAACACTTTTAAATGTTTCTTTTATTATTATTGTATTATTTTATATATATGCAACATTATTCTTTCTGGTTGTTGTTGCTATTATTATTAAAGCAATGCTGTCTTTTAAATGTAGTCATTGTAATTGCCCACCAAATCAGTAGGCGTTATGTTAATTGTTGTGTTGAAAATTATTATTACTATTATGGTATCATTATTTTCATTGTTTGTTTTTTTTGCTATTCTTTTTGTTACATTTTTACATACAATATGCAAATAATAATAATCATCATCATCATTATTATCAAGCAAACACTTGCTTACTATTGATATTAATGATAAATCATATTGAAAATTTCCGACATATCTGGGTCATAAAAGTTTTTCATTAAAAATTATCGATTGCTAAGAAAGCAAGAAAGTGTGTTTATTTTCTCTCTGTTTCTTTCTCGTGATCTCATTATTATTTAAATAAAAGTGTGTCATTGTTAAATCCTGTATAGAAAACTATAAGAGAAAATAAGAAAGTAGAAATTTGAGATTTCTTAATTTCATAAATTGTAAAATTCATATAAAAATTGCAAAAATCATTTTTATGATAGAAATTATAGATAAGAATTCTTTCTTACATAGATATTAAAATTGTAAATATGCTTTAAAAGTTCAAGAAGAAAGTTTCAATTTAAAAAACTTAACATCAAATTTAAGTTTATACTGAAGAATTAATTCAAAAACTTAATAGATCTTATTCAAAGTTTACCATGTAAAAACATTAAGAGGGCTAAGTTCAATGATACTCAGCAAAGCAAAGCGGCTTTAAGATCTTCATGCATACTTTAAGTGAATAATTAATTAACAAAAATTAACTAACAAAATTGTACCATTGAAAAATTGTTTCATTTTTATTCAATAATGACAGAATTAACTTCTTGTTGAAATATAAAGTGTGTGGAAATTTTATTAGATTATTTGATAATGAACCCAGTCAAAAGAAGAGTAAGAAGCTTAAGAAATGCAAACAAAACAAGTTAAACATTTCAGTTTTCAAAGGAAATGCCACAAATTAATTATTTGCCGTGTTTTGTATGTAGAAAATAATAAAAAAAAAAAGAATTCCAATATATTTATAATGACATAATTACTGTAATTACATTTTGTGGCAGACATTTCATAAAATGTCATTCAATATATTACGTTTATTGCCAATGGAAAACACTGACACGTATGTGATGACGTTTTCTTTTCTTTTCTTATTCTTTTAATGCGACGAATGATGAATATAATTGTGTGTCCGTATCTTTTTTTTATTGCGCTATGCACGCTACACTATTTTATTTAATACCTCAAAAGAATTGTAGACATCTAATGAAGTATAAAGAAAACTTAAGCCGAGAGAAGTTAAGCCAACATTTGTTTAGATGTTTAAGTTTATAGGCGAATAATTATTGGTTTATAAAATAAAATTGTTTAAAATTGAGTTTTTTTAACTTGAATGGCATCTTTTTGATTCTTTCTTGCCATTTTTGACCTAACAAATATTCTTCATTTCAAAACTTTCAACTGAATTTGTGCTCAAATAATCAGAAGGTTATTTTTAATATAATAATTTTTAATATAAATAAAGTTACACAATACATTTTTGAATACAATTAAGCTTGCCTTGTCTGTCTTGCTTGTTCAAACATTTGATATCTGTTTCTCTTAATGAAAACTTTCAAAAATTGGAAAAATTTAGAAAATTATTGAAAAATTCTTCTTTAAATTGTTTAAGTGAACTTTTGTGTAGTAAATTATAATTACTCATGTTTACCAAAAAATAAATTAATTTAGTATGATGTCAGTGCAATGAAAATTCCATAAAATGAAAGGCCGAGAGTTTAAGGTGTCTCGTAAATAAGCGTTTGGTAATTAGCAACCTAGAATTGAAATGATAGAATTTTCTTTCTTTTTCTTTTTTGCCATGTGTCTCCAAATGCATATATATATACATATATATATATATATATATATATATATATATATATATATATATATATATATATAAATTTCGATAATTAACCACTAATTACTTGATATAAATGTTAAAGTTTATAAAAGAAAGTTTTAATGAAATTTCTAATGAAACGGTTTCTCTTCGTTTTTTTAGTTTTTTCTTGGTTCATTTTTTGTTTGGTCTTCTTTTCTTCCCATTTTAATTTTACTTTTTTCATTTTCTTTAAAGTATTTTTATTGCTTTGCCTTTAGACATTGTTATTAAAAGTTGTATTAAGATAAAAGAAGTAAAAGTTAAAGCATAAAGAAAAATGTTTAAAGCAACAATAGAAAAAAAAGTAAACAACATATTTCAAATATGACCTTAAAACTTTTAATGTTGTATACAATAAAAAAAATATGCACAGAAACAAATATCTATCTCTCTTACTCTTTTTTCTATCTATCTATCTCTTTTTATCTGCATCCTAAAGTTAAAACTAAATGCTAAAAGTATGCGCGGAAATGTGGTCGGTTTCCGTCCGTGCAATAAAAAATGGTACTAACAGCAGCAACAACAAAACAATGATAGTTTTGTGAATGAAACAATGTTCCAAAGGTGTATACATACATTAACAATATTATTACAATAGTTTCTGTATTTCGTTTTTTTTTTGGCCGGCGCATCGGGAATGCTAAATCAAAAACGAAAACTGAAATGGAACAACAAAAAATAACAACAAGAGTGAAAGCCAGAATTTCCCCTTTTCTTATAAATAAAAGAATTGTTGCATGCTTTGGTATAATACATAGGTCAATAAGTGTTCAGTCTGGTACGTAGACAACAAAAACACGAAAATGTTAATTATTGAAAAAATGCTGGACCAAATGGCTCGGCCTTTTTTTTAGTGTTGCACCAGTTTAAAGGGCAGAAGTCGAGGGAATTTATTATTATTTCAAAAAGCTATATGCAGAAGATCAGAGGATGCTTAGAAAAAGGAAGTAATCTCAACTAAATTTCCGAATGGCTTAATTGAGCTTTATTTTGAGGCCAAAGACAAAACCCTCTACAATTAAAATGTATAAAAAAATCTAGATCCGTATATTTTGAATGATTCTTAAAGAAGAAATGTTTTAGTTCGTCTAGAACTTATGGTGTTGCACTTTTCTACCTTTATATTTAAATATAAAAATGTAAATTATTTATATATAATAATTTAGTATACATTAGGTGAAATGAAAAAATGAAAAACAAAATGTGTAAGGAAAATTATTGTTTGTATAAATAATTTTTCAGTTGTTCGTTTGTTTTTCTCTTTTGTGGCTAACTTTTTCGGCCACTTGTTTCCGTTGCCTGGTTTTCTAATTTGAGTAGTGTATAAAGTGTAGGGTATATATTGAAAATTCAAAAATAATTCGTGATTGCTTTTCGTTGATTTGTGTTTGTTCGTAGAAGTGATTAATTCCATATTTTTCCTTCTTCAAAAAAAAAAAAAAAAAACAAAATTTTTCACTTTAGTTAATTGTTTCCTTCTTTTTATTATTGTTATTATTTATTAATATGTAAATTAGATATTTATATGTAATATAAGTGTAAAATTGAAATTTTCAATTGAAATTTTTCATTCAAAATTTTTTTTCAAGTTCACGTTCTTTGAAAAAAAAAATTTCAAAATGTTAAAAATCAAAAACTTGTAAAATTAATACTTTTAGAGATTTATAAATATCGTGAAATTATATTTCAGGCATATCTAAGAATTTATAGCTTGTGCGTTACTTTTTCTCGAAATTACTAAAGCTAAACTTGACATTCAAATTATACTTCTCTCAAGTCATCTAAACTTCTTCGCAAAACTAAAATTTAATATAAAAGAAAATGTTTGGCTTAGCTTAAATAAAACTTTAATTCATAATTTAGATTTATTCTTATATAAAGGTCTTAAAACAAGCGTTCATCTCATAACTTTTTGAATATCTTAGCTTGAAGATATTTTGATACTTTTCTAAATATTTTGGACTAGTGTAGAGTATTTTATAGCGACCCAATAACATATAAAAATTTAACATTTTAATTTATCTATGAAAAAATAATTTTGTTCTTTATTGTTTTTTGAAACTGACAAAACATTCACTAATGATCTCTCATTGAAACAATTTTCAAATGTTTCACGTATATAAAAATATATACATATATATATATATATATATATATATATATATATATATATCGGTCTATAAGGTAACTCAATAAGTTCAATGTATGAAAATATATTAAAAAAGTTATTTTCATAAAATTTATGACGCAACCTTTTCCGTAAATGAGAAATTTTTTTTTTCTTTTCTTTTTTTTTTTTTTTTTGGTTTTTTGGTTTTGGTTTACGTGATTTGAGCAACTGTTCGCTAAAATCCTTAAATCATAAATCATTTTGCTAGAATACAAAAAAGGCGACTAATGGTAAAATAAATCTACATCAAAGAGTTTTTCTAATGATCAAAATATTAATTAATAATTTGAATATACTTTTAAAAATATTTGTAGTAATTAGACAAAATTAGTTGATTATTAAGAAGAGAAAAAAAGAAATGATGAAACGTAAAGCAAAAATAAAACACAAAATAAATACAAATACTTCAAAATAATTAAAAAGCGGAAAATTCTTTTATGAAAAAGTTGCATATTCTTTTTCTTCTAATTTTAAATGATGATTTTCTTAAATTATTTCGGCAACTTTTACGGCTTTTCTTTTATTTATATATATTTATTTATTAAGTGTTAAGCGTGTTTTTTTTTACTTTTTTTCTATAAGACAAGTATTGCAATTTAAAAACAAGAAGAAGATTAATTATCTTAAGAGTTATATTATAAAAAGTATAAGTGGAAATGTATTTTATGTAAAAAGATTTTAACAGTAACAAAAATGCTCTAAACTTGATCCAGACAAAGTATTAAGTGTCCAAAATTAGAACATTTGAATAATTAGGAAAATGAAACATAGAAATAGCTCCATCAATTCTTTTTACTTCGTTATAAGGCCAGGTGGACTCGGTCGACTACGGCCATAATTTTTTATGTGGTAAATTATGTAATAGCATTTTACAAGATTTCTTCAAGCAACCAAGTAAAGAAAGGCCTTCCTCTTAAAACAAAAGGGCCTTAATAATGTAATGATTTTTTTTTTGGCCTTAAATCAAATTTCAAGAAAATACCTTATTTAGTGCGATAGATATTTTAACAAGAAAAATGTAGAGACAGACCAATGGATTTCAAACAATTAAATGAATAGATAGATTTTACTTTATATAGGCTTAAATTTTCATTCAATGGTTCTATCTCAAATCCTTGTTACATCCAGCCCGCTTTATTTATTATACACAAAGTAATATAATTAAAAGTACAAAAAAAAAATAAAAATTAAAAAGGAATTAGTAGTTTCGGTGGAACAAAAAAGAATTGTAAAATACAAGTAAATTAAATAACAGTAATTCAATATTAAAAGGCCATTTATTACTCAGATAACTTAGTTTTTATATGAACCAAAAAAAAAAACATTTAAAAGTAGAATGGACAAATAAAAGAATACTGACAAAAAAATAATAAGAAGAACAAGCATGACAGAGCAACTTTCACACTTGTCCATACAAACATATAAACATTTATAATGAATTTAAAATAGAAGAGAAAAACAACAAGCAAGAGCGATTTATGTTAGACATAGTTGATGTTCTTCTAAATTCTATCTGATTTTTCAGTTGTCTTTTTTTTCAATGCTGTTTTTTTTTTATTACAATTACATCGATGTGGCAACATATATGAACGCGGTAAGTCATGAAATAATTAACGCTTTATATGTATTTATAATTTTTGAGCAAGCGAGCAGAAGAGAGGAAGAGAAGAATAGAAACACCAAGGAATTATTGCACACAAATGTTGCCAAGGGGCAGTCATTAATTTACTGTATTCATCTTCTAGAGATTTAGAGTAAGGCTCACTTGTTCAAAATCTCTGCCGGAGTTTAACATCAAATGGTGTAATAAAGTTTGTTGAATGTTCAAACTGAAATAATCGATTGACTATAACTTTGACTTTGACTTTAATATAAAAATTTATACTAAAAATAACTGATTGATAATAAATTGAACGGCATGTCCAAAATATAATCAAATTAAAAAAAAGCCTACACTTGTAACAAATTTTTAGATATTTTAACAATTATTAGAAGAAACAAGAGCATAGTTGTGGAAAGTTTTTAAGAATGAAAAAACTCGGTTCTTCTTAATCAAATCTGAAAGATTTTGCGAATTCCATTTTACCCTCATACTTTTCTACTTTTATACTCCAAACTTTTAAACTAAACAGCGAAATTTTTCATGCTCAAATTGAAAATCAACCACATCTATTAAATTATGCGTCGGGTATTTAAGATTTGCCTTCAAATGACTGCAAATTTTCCTTCATCTTCTTTTCCCCTTTTTATGCTTAATTCACTTAATGTTATGTTATAAATTGCTGAAAGAAGAAAAAAACTAATGACGAACTTTTTGTTTCTGTTTCAAATAGTGAGAAAAACTTCTTGTTCTTTTTAGTCTTTTTTTTTTTTTTTGCTTTTTTTGTGATTTATTTGAACTTTTTATCGTTCATTAGTCTTGAGAAATGTGTTAAATTTATTTGTTTCTCCTTTTTCATATATAAGTATAGAACTTTTAAAGATTATAATTAACTTTATCATTAAATTTATAATAATTTATTGTTTGATTTTTTTGAATTAGATTCTTTTTGGGAAAAACTTCGCACTTTCTAATTGTTTTGTTTAACTTTTAATTATTTTTCTAAATCTAAAACGTTTTTCTGTATTTATATTTTATTTATATTATATTTCATTAAATAATCTTTAATAGAATTTTAAATTGATGATAAGCATGATTTTAAAATATCTTTATTTGTGGTTTATAAATTTACTAAAGTAAAACATTTAAGCGAATTTTGTTTGAACAATATATAATTAAAATTTTTAACGCTACATATTTAGTACTAAAAATTTGGGGGAAAAAATAGTACTAAAATTTGTATTTTAATATTAAAATTTAGTACAAAAACTTAATATTTATTTTTAATAGCTGAGCATTATATTTTTATGATATATTAAAATTTTTTAGTACATAAGTACTAAGTTGGCAACTGTTCCTCTGTGAAATTTAAATGTAGAGTACTTAAACTGAATATAATATAAATATTAAATGTGTACATTGTTTCAATGTTACGATCTTAGTATTAATTATTTGTACTAAAATATAGTACTAAACTTTAGTATGCAAAACACAATAATTATGTTTGACAATTGCATATCAATATTTTTAGTACGTAAATATTAAATATATTTTTCAGAACGTAAATACTAAATGGATCATTTTAAAGCGCTGTTCTTACTATTAATTTTTTTATAGTTTTTTTTTTTTTACTGTAACTGACTTTTTTTAATATGAATGATGAAGAAACTATGACATAATTCTTCCTTTAAAATCGATTTGATTAATTTTTAATGGAAAAAATGTGCAAACATGACATATTTCCAACAAGTTTAAGATTAAATAATAAAAAGTTTAATAATCCTTATTTAATAAAGGCAACGTAAAAGAGAAAACAAATTTAAAGAACCAGAGCAACAATAATAATAATAGAAAATAATGCACAAACAAATGACAACGATGACGACGATAATGATGATATATCAACAAATTAAAACTCATTTTTTATTTACATAAAGTAGAGATTATTTATAATCCAATATAGATGAATAAGAATAAGAAGCAGAGATGCTAAAGCAAAAATAAGAAAAATTGTATACACAAACACTAAGGCAACCATACAAGCGCACGTATACATTTTCAAACTATAATAAAAGAAAATTGTTTAAATGTCAACTAATTGAAAAGTTATAAAAATTAAATGTCTCTTTTGCCATTTAGTAGAGATACCCAGGCACACAAATAGTCAGACAACTAGACAAGACTTGTCTTCTATATAAAAATTACTTGCTTGTAATAAATACAACAAACATGATATAGAAAAGTATATTCCATACTTTTTTCTCCTACTTCTTATTCTGTTTCTCTTATAACTCTATCACATATAAATTACTTAGGAAAGCAAGAAAGCGAGAAAGAAAGAGAGAGAATGACAATTGGACATTAAATGACAAATTATATTTGCTTGGGCCAATGTCAGCATGGGTATACGCGATTCAATGCCCAATAAACATAAGTATTCAATTATATTAAATAACAGCAATAATAACAATAATAAAAACAACAATTGTAATAGCAACAACAATAAAAAACCTGTAACACCAATTTGGCGCCAATGGTTACTTATCTTTCTTTTATTTTATTACTTCAAAAACACTCTCCATTCTCCACTCTCCACTCTCCATCAGCCACTTTGTATTTTATCTTCTTCTTGTACTTTATCTACAGTTTGACATTGCTTGGCACAATGTTGCTGCTAATGCTGCTAATGCTGCTGCTGCTCGTTGCTGCTTCATAATTGTTATTGCTTTTTTGCCATCATCTCTAATGAGTTACATAAGTTTATTTAATCATCTATTGCTCTTTCTATCTTTCTAACCATCTGCCCTCCACTGTCTTTATTTGTTGTAGCCTTAAATTCATTCTTCATGATATCATGAAATGGTTATATGATACTTAAACAAGTGAGTATATACGATTTCATGTTTGCTAGTAATTTCAAGTATTTTAAGTGACATTTACTAGCTTGCATTTTCGCTTTCACGTATCACTCTCATAAATAACTCTTATGCTTCCATTTTGTCTTTATATTACAACTAAAATATTAAAGTGCACTATTATCACTATTAATATGGCTTGGCATTTTTTTTTAAAATAAATTAAATTAGCAAAAAGGCAAGTAAGCTAAGTATAAAAATTCATGACAAAACTTTGCCTATTGTCCTTTTTGTCATGATTTTCTGTATTTATTAGCTTTGTAATCTTGATTTAAACACGTTCGACACAATTATCATACCAATAATCCTTTACATCTAAACTACATATTTAAAATGTTAGAGAGTGATACGATTTTCATTTTTTTTTGTATTAATTTTCTCATTATTACTCTATTTTTTATTTTGTATGTCAAGTAGTTTTATTCAGTTTTCATTTTCATTCCAATTTGATATAAATTCATATCTAAAGTATAATGAAAAAGAAAACTCCTAGCATGGGGAATCTAAAAATTGAAATATTTGGCTCACACATTGTTGCTAAGTTAAGTGATTAGCACTTAATAAGTAATACTTTAAAAGAGTCCACAAATGATTGAATTATAACATGAAAAATCCATTAAGGAGTTTTACACTTTATCGATTTTCACATAATTCTCACGGCATTTCATTCGTTTTATTATTTTTATCTATTTGAATTTCAAGTTAAATAATTTTACAATTTTTCTATTTCTTTTCTCTTGCATTCTTTCGAATAATCTACAAGTACATTGGCCTTTAATAATACTAGAAATAGATTCTTTACAAAAAAGAAAGTAAGCAAAATATTTAGGAATCTTGAAATAAATTGTTCTACAAGGTTAGCCATTAAAACATTCTAAGCTTACTTAGTTGAAACGAATAAAAACATGAAAAATTATAGGTCTATTTTAACTAAAAAGTGCCTTAGCACCCCAAAGGTCCCCGAAAACTAGAGATATGACAAAGATAAGATCTAAATTTTGCACATAGATTTATTTCGTTAAAGTATTACTTTGAACATCGAATCAAAGAGAGTCGAGAGTCTTCTTATAAAAGTAAAATTATTCTAATTTTTTTGATCTAAACTTAAATGGGTTTGAATAATTTAAATACCATTTTGATACTTAAAATTTGGCCTAGAGATTTCCTATTGCGAGTGTCGCTAAAAAGGACAATTGAAACTTTCAAAATTTGCTTTAGAAGGAAACTTTCCTAAAGAATTTTTTGTTACAATTCAATATCTTAGAAATGAATCATTTAGAAAAAAATTATTCAGAATTTAGAATTTCGTGTCTATCTATGAAAGATGCGAAATAAATTGATTATATTTTCAGTCGCTTCTTTCACTTAACATATATTATAAAATTTTTTCAAGGAATATTAATTCTCATTTTCTTGGTCTTTCAATCAGATGAGATCAAGCGGTGTAGGGCATTCGTTAGATCACTTGGATCAACTACAAAGTTTTCTTTTTTTAGTTCTTTTGTTTTACCTTCGCTTTAATGAGACATTTTTTTAAATCATCTAACTAAATAATTTTATGCTTCTCACATATTTGAGTTTAACAGAGTAATTTATGAATAGTAACACTAAAAAAAAAAGTTGCACAAAAAAATGTATAACTACAATAGAAGAAACCCAAGAAGAGTGAAAGAGATATGGAAAAAAGATTCATTTTATAATAAAGTATCAGTACACATATACAAGCACACTTGTGCATATTTATATGAGAAAAGTTTAAAAAACAAAGAGAAAAGTGAAAGAAAAAAATAATTGTGGTTTAAATATCGCAGACATAAATGAACATTTTTATGCTTAATTTGCAAAATGACGTTACACATTTTTTCCAAATATTTCTACGAAAATTATGAACAATTATTATGTATAGATGTGTGTATATAATGCAGGTGTTTGTGTGTGTATTATAATGAAATGATCCAAAAAAAAAACCAAAGAAGTATTTAGTGATTGAAAAATGGTTACGAAAAAGGGGTAATTAATGAGAAGGAAAAAAGAAAAGTAAAGTTGATATTTTAACTCTTAAGTGATTTTATTTATTTTTATAAATCCTTAAAGATTTTTTTATACACAACCCTCAATAGTTGAGCACATATTTGATTTTGAATCGATGTAGCCAAATCTATTCAATTGTCTGTCGATCTGTCTGCTCATTTGTCTACTTAACCGTTCTAATCATACTTGGAACAACCACGATATCATAAGCAAAGTACTGTCCGATATCCAGAGATGCTGAGGAATTCTTGGTTAGTTTTTATAGGAAATTTACATTGCTCAAGATTTTTCTTTAGAATTTTTTGAATACAAATTTATATAAATTTGTATTCAAAAAATTGTAAATTGTTTTTAACCAGAGATGAAATCATTTTTTGTCAGACATTTCACATAAATTTCTTCAAAACGTTGTTGAAACTTTGGCCGTTCTACTTTATTGAATTTCATTATAGAAATCAAGCTGCAAACAGTTTGATTTTTTATTGATCTTGCACAAATATAAATATTTAAGCCATTTATCGGCTGCGCTTACTTTTTTCCGATTTTAAAAGGTCGTACCACTTTTTCATTTCAATAGAATTTTGTTTGTTTTTTTGTTTATTTTTTATTTTAATTTTTTATACCTAAATGATATTTTGTTTGTATTAATGTTTTTTTTTTTAATTATTTAAATTTATCTTATGCTTTGTTGCTTGAATGCAAAAATAGAAATATCTTTGGAAAATGAATACCAAATCATGTGAAAAACATTCCTTTTTAATCCTTAATGCTTGTTTAATGTTTCAAATGCCTGGGAGTTAGAAATTCAAAAAACCAACCACAACAACAACAACATTAAGTCTAAAATATAAAAAGCAAACATTTTGAAAAAAAAATATAAATTGAAGCGCAAAAAAAATTTTAATCAATATAATTAGTGTAAAAAATCAATTGATTTTTACAAGCATATACAATCGACATACATACATACATACATACATATATACATAAGTATCTGCATATTTTACATTAATACACAAAAATAGAAAATTAAATTACATTAAAATAAAGCAAAATGAAAATAAAATAGAAGAAGAAGAATAAAGAAAGAAAAGTAATTTCCCAAATTGTAACCATAATCCAAGACAGCCAACGAAAACAATTCCAATGCTATATAGTTGTGTTAATATAGTTGTGAAGAAAACTTTGGCTTAAAGTTAAAACAGTTAAAATGGAGAGAAATGTATAAAGTTAGTGGCAAACAACAGCGAAGACAGAAAAAGTAACAATAACAATTTTGTTTTTTCCATTCTCCTCTTGATTATTTTTTCGATTTTTCCTTTTCTTTCATTCCCGTATCGCATTTGATTCTGGTTTATTAAAATTATTCACGCACAAACACGAATTCACTTGTTTTTGCTGATCAATCTTTTCATGGTTAAAATGTTCAATTAACGTATGGCGGTGTAGCTGTAGCTGTAACTAAAATTAATGTTATTGTTATTGTTATTATGGTTGATGATGATGATGATGGCAGTGGCGGTGGCGGTGGCGGTGGCGGTATCGGTGGCGGTTGCTTATTTTTACCAATTCCTTTTTTTTACAAGTCTACTGCCAACAATGCAACTTTGACTGTTGAATACCAAGAACAAAAGAAAATCTATCTTCTTTTCTTTTATTTTGTACTTACTTCTTCTTCTTCTTCCTTTTTTTCTTCTTCTTTTGTTTTGTCTCTCCTAAAACAAATACTTGTAGAGACGTTTGCATGTAGACTTTTGCTGTACTCGCTTCTCAATGCATTCAAATCTCTATATACAAATTAGAATAAAGAAATTCTTTGATTTTATATGATAACATCAACAACAACAACAAAACAACATTTTGTTACCTATTAACTATTCAACTTAAATATATTTTGTATGTTCTAATATAAGAAGTTACCGACATGTTATGACCGTATTAGAGAATACGGTACGGTACTTTTTTAGCCGAAAATTCAGTGTATTGTTGATGTAAGCAGCTGCTGATGCTAATGCTGCTGCTGCATCCTGTCGCCATTATTATTATTTATTTATTCAGTTTAATCACCTTATTTAGAATTAATATTTAATTTTAATTACTAACGTAAATGTAGTTAAGAAAAAATTTAATACAAATTTACTAAAACTGAATTGTTAATTTGACAGCTATGTAAAGTAGTTATATAGTTTTAAATATTCCAAATATCGTCATATGGAAAGGGATATATTATTGTATATGCTGACTAAATTCACAGTACAAAAAAAATATTGACCAGATAGTTTAACGTTACTAATTTACATTTCTTATTATTATATTTTAGTAATACTTAACTAATGCAGGGATATTGATATTACTAAAATGTTCTAAAAATTACCGATTCATACTTTCCGACAAAAAAACTTACAACTTGAAAAAATCATAAAGTAATTTTGAAAAATTGATTGCTTCTGTGTAATATACAATTTGAATTCTATGTACTAAGCATTGTACTAAATTTGTACCAAGAATTAGTATTTAAAATTTAAAAAGAAATCATGCAGTATAATTTTAGTACTAAGATTTTTGTTCTAAAATATAAGTATTAAATTATTGTATTATGATTTTAGTACTAAATTTTTGTGATAATCTTACTAAAAGCTGTCCATTATTATTTTCTGGAATTTCTATCGGCGTTTAGCATAAAAATTTAAAAAGTCACGAAAATATTTTAAGACAATGTAACAAATCGCCTGCACTAACTTATCACAACAAAGGCTATTATACAAAGCAACAACAACAACAACAACAACAGCAGCAGCAGCAGCAACAAGAAAATTAGCCAAACAAAAAAAAAATTAGAAAAGAACTATAACAAGTAACAAGTAAATTTTGTTTATTATAAAATAAATTTTTGTCTTTATAATAAAAAAAGATCATTCACTCTTTTTAACTACATTGAGCACAATCAACTTGCACAAAGAGTTAAATGCGGTTAGGCGTACAAAAAAAAACAAAACAAGAGGAGCAAACTGTTTCGTTTCATTTCATAGATATTTAAAATGCAGTTGCTTCAGTTTGCTTTGCTTTGCTTTACTTTACATTTGAGGTTTAAGAATTAAGGTTCTGGGGTATGAAGTTTGGAGTTTGGGTTTGGTGTTTAACGTTTGATATTTGGTGTTATTTAGTTTAAGCAGCAACATACGCGAAACTGTAACTAATTTGATAGGTATTTGGAATACAACCGCACATTCATGTTAATCTTTAGCAATTGTAAATTGCACAATAGAAGAATAGTAGGAGAATATGTATGCATATATATACAGTAAAAAGGCAAAAAAATGAAATTGCGTAAAAATTCAATATGGTAATAAGTTGAGTATTTTTATGCTAACATAGATAACAATAAGAACAAGCAAATGAGTTGAGTCGAGTTGAGCGGTAACTATTATGTTATTGTACTTCTTATTCATCTTGTTGTTATTATTGTTGTTGTTTTTGTTGATAAATAACAATCCGCAAAACCAATAATAATAATAATGGAAACAACAACAACATCAAAAACATTTCTTTTTTATTAAAGTGGCTTTGCCAATGCAACTGCTATACATCAACTATTGTTTTGTAACTCGCAATAAAAATGCCTTCTTCTGTTGCTGCTTTTTGCCATCATCATTATTATCATCATCATCATCATCATCATCATCATTATTATTATTATTATTATTATCTACTTCTTCTTCATTTATTTTTTTTCTACTTTTTCTACTTCTATTAGCATTTGTTATGGTTAAAACTCTCGAAAGTCTAGTAAGTTATAAGACTTAATCCGAAATATATATATATATAAAATACATGCATATATTTATATGCCATAGCGCAAATTAAGCTTAATATAAATCTTGCACGAAATTCTTTACGCATGCGTTTACTTAACAAACTTAACCAATCTTACAAAAGCAAAATCATAGAAACAATATAAATTAAAATAAGAATACTAAAAATGAAAATTATTAATAAAATACGAAAAAGTAAAGGAAGACATTCTTCTATATCAACCAAAGGCTGACTTAGAACACAAGGCAGATAAAAAATGCAACCTAAACAGGCTTACTTGCTTTTTTTTGCTTCATTCAACTTCTGTAACCAACAAATCTAGAAAGATGTTTCAGTTTCATTGGAGTCTTCTGTTTCTTCTTGTTTTTACATATTTTTTTTAAATTGTTTTTTTTTTTTTTGTAAATTTTTTCTTCTTTGATATCCAGACCATTTGTGTAATAGATTTATGGTAATTTTACGTTATCATTATGATAATACAAAAAAAATAATATTAAGGATCATTATTAATAGTTAGATATATAATTGATTTATATATGTAAATGTATATGTATGTTTGAAATAAATGATCATCAATATTATCAATGCCATATCATATCACTACTACTTGAAACTTTTGGTGACTACCAAAAGTTGTTTAGTTGTATAAATTCATTTCATTGTGATGATGAGTTGAAGTCTTTTTCCTTTTTATTTCTTCTTCAATTCGTTTCTTATAGATTGAAAATTTGTTACAGCATTCAGAGCATAATTTTCTGATTTTTATTTTATATAGACAAGAAAAAAGAAAAAAAAAACAAAAAAGAGGAAAAGTTGTAGTGTATACATGATCATATATGTAAATATTATTTACGCTTCTATAACTAAAGAAAAATTCAAAAAAAAAAAAAATAAAAAGAAAAGCCATCTATATATTTATGTATACATATATGCATTAAGTTTTCTAGCTTTCTTATTTCCTTTGGCCATCATTTTTGTCAAATAAATTTTACTTTTATCTTCTTTCTTTCTCCGACTTTTTCTCTCTCCCTCTTGATTTCTCTCTCTCTATCATTCCTTCTTTTTATCTAACTGTGTGTCTATCTGCCTGTCTCTTTTTTAATATCTAATACCCGATTTGTTTCTTTTGGTTTTTGTTTTTTTTTTCTATGTATTCACTTAAAGTCATCTGTGATTATATACACATAATAATTTATTATTCATATAATCAAGCGTTTATTATATATAAGGATATAAATTATTCAGTGGAATATATATATTTTTCTATTTCACATTATATTTCCAGCATTCATCTACAATTGCATTAAATTTATAAAAAGTGTTTGTAACATTCCCATAACATTTAGAATCTGCAACAATTTAAGCCCATCATTCTACTTGGATATTTTGAACCGTTTCCATAGCTTATGAAATATTTTTTTAATTGAATTAGACTTTATCATCATTGTGTATTAATTAAGTTTGCTCATATAATTTTTAATATTTTGCTTACATAATATTATTGTGTGAATCCAAATTTAGTTGCTACTTTAAAAAGAAAATCTTCCTGCAATTATATGCCATCTTTTATAATTCATTCATTCCGATCAAATTGACCTTCATGCCTTTATAAGAAGCACGAGAAAAAAAAAAAGGAATCCTTTAACCCATTTTTAGTAGATCTTTTTAAAGTCGCTCAAACCTTTTAGATTCGACAGTAATATTTTCTTATGGTTTCAGTTTATACATGAATTGCATTTTTTAGAACCATCCATAATTGGCTTACAATTGTTTAAAAGTTTCAAATATATACAATATAATTGTATTTTAAAAATATGCTAAGTAACTAAATAAAATTTTGCACAAAAATACCATAAGAAACTTGCAAAACATTTTGTTTTGCATTAAAAGAAAGCACAAAAAAATTTTAAAAAAATATGCAATTTTAAGAAATTTAAATTGAATTATGAAAAATTTAACTTATTTAAAATGCAATTTTTTCTATAGAAACATATAAAATAAAATAAAAGCATATTATGTATGTATAAATGCATAATTTATGCCAACTTTTAAGCGGTACACATGCCCATGTGTTATGTGTATTTCTTTTCTCGTTGTACGAAATCAAGAATATTATTGAAAGCCACAACGCAAACAACTTCAAATATTCATTTGAACATTTTTATTTCTATTTTCTAACTTTCCAAAAGTTTACATTCAATGAAACTTATCCATTTGGTAAGAGAATGACGTGGATAACATCTGTTTGTCTAAGAAAAGCAAAATAAAACACGAAAAAGCAAAAATGTGAAACATCAAAATTTACTCATTTGTAATTGGAAAAATTGAATTTTACAAAAGAAATGAAAGAAAATAATGAAAAAAGAAAAAAAAAAGTGAAAGAAAAATAAAAGAAAGTTGACTAAACTAATGGAAAGAAATGTCACCGCAATAATAAAGTTAAAGCTTAGCAATAAAGTTTTTATACAATAATAAGAATTTCTTTTTGTTTACTTTTTTCTTTCTGCTTTTGTTTTCTTCTAATTCTTGTTTTTCTATATATATGCGCAGAAAAGATTGAATTGAAAATTTTGTTTGATAAACCGAAAAATATTAAATTAAGAAATATTATAAAATAAATTTAATACATTAAGAACAGGAGTGAAAGGGAGAGAGATTGAGGAGGGAGATTATTTTATAGTTGCACAGTTTAAAAAGATTCTTTTTTTTTTATAAAAATTGATGAATAGATTTTCTGTATTTATATGAAAATTTTCAAAATAATTCTTTGCTTGAAGCAACTTATTTTTTATGAGATTCTTCAAGATTATTAAAATTGGCAAAAAAAAATTTAGTAGAAAGAATAAGTTGTAGTTTAATTTATTAATTTTAATAATAATTCTTTAAAGTATGTGAATCAGAGCCTTAATTTAATTTAAATAATAACAAAGTTCTTTACTTTGCCTTCTACAAAACTTCAAATATCTAAAATAATATTTAAGCCATTTGCAAATGCACAAAATTGCAAAAGTTATTGAACATTTTTATATAATAAATTTTTCAATTAAAAATATTATATATAATGCATGCAAAAATCAAAAAACAACCAGACAAAAACAAAAAAAAAATTCTTGATTGTTTTAGATAGTTGAGATTTACATAAAATTTATGCGTGATTGATTTTCTTTTCAGTGAAATGAAAATTGTTTATATTTTACATAGATCACAAAATCTATAAATTTATCATATTGTAATAATAAATAATATTATGTTAAATGTATGTATAAAGTATAAGAATAAAAATATTTACATATTTTAAACATTTATGACATATATTATATGTTTGCTTTCAACATGGAATGCAACAACAAACAAAAATGTAATAGATAAATATTTCAACATGTTGCAATTTTTATGTTTATATTTGCTATAATAATAACAACAACAATAGCAACATTGGCAGAAATATTTAGCTTTATTTATGGAAAAAAATATAGTAACAATAGAAATCAAAATTATTTGTGATTTGGTTTATTGAAATCATTGAACCTTAAAGTTTTTAGAGAGAAGTAAACAAATAAACAATAACAAAATGTTATGCCAATCCTTAAATATATAAATGTATGTTAATGTTGATATATACAAAAATGATAAACTAATTTAACAATATTTTTCTTTAAGGTAAATATAGAAAAGCAAAACATTCGAAATCACAAAATTGAAATAAAAAAAAGCAATGATTTGTATATTAAAAGATGATTTTTATATAAGAAAATCAAAATAATAATGATGATGATAAAAATTGGCCGTTTAAGAAAGTCGAGTTGAAAGTACTTTACCAACAATATAAATAATACTAGAAAGATTTATAAAAACTATCAAAGTACTTTGGACATTTGATTTATACTGAATTTTTTACATTTTTTGAGGTTTATAATTTCATACTTTACAAGAGAGTTCACGGACATTGATACACTAGAACTTTAAGGCATGTTATTACCTGAAATTGAGGTAAAAGCGAGCTATTCATCTAGTGGCCATTCATTCTCCCTTAATATGGAAAGTCCATCCATCCATACCACTTATGTTTCACATATATAATTGAGCACTCTATAAAACTTCAGTAACAGATTCTTTTAATTATACTTCTTTGAAAAAAAAAAGAAGCCTAACGTACGAACTACCTCAATAGAATATCTCTGTCCATGGCTTCCACTTAATTTTTTATTTTACTATAATTTTGGGACCCTGCTTTCATTTAAACTTAGTAACTTCCGTTGATACCTTTTTTTACATATTTTGCATATTTGCATATTTGCATATTTTTTGCATATATTTGTTTCGTTAAATATTTCAATTATATTGACTTAAGTACATTTCTATTGTACTGAAAATTATTAATTAAATCTTTTTAAATATATGCCCAAAGCATTGAGTATGTCAATGCTTTGAGGATCCATAAGTAATGTTAATGTTTATGTTATTCATCTATTAATTTCCTTTAATTTTGAATAGATTTTATAAAAATATTTTTATCTATTAAGCACATTTTCTCTACCATTTTTAAAATACATGAAATTTTTCAAAACATAAAAATTTATTTGTTATTTTTATTTTAATATATTTGTATTTTGAGTTTGTTTAGTATTCTTTCGCAATTCATGTCAAACACCCGATTTTAGGGCGGCTTTGTCTTTATAGCTTTGTTTTTTTATAGAAAAATGTACGTTATTAAATGTTTAGCATTTATCCATCCATTCGTATATTATTATATCAATTTCTTGTACTTATTTTGATTATGCGTATATTTTTTTTTACATTTTACACTACTAATACTTCTTCTTCTTCTGCTTCTTCTTAATATTTTATATGCATAAATTCAGATTCAGGCATAAATAAATAAAAGAAAATAGAAAATGGAAAATGGCAAATGGCAAATGGTAAATGAAATGTGAATGTTCATGTAACTTTCTTTGGTTTTTCTTCTTATTATTTTGTTGTTTTAAATTACAGCATAAATTATTCAAAAGTTTTTTTCTTCATAAGATATAAAAACAAAGCAAATAATAGATGGTGAAAAAATTATATTGATCTGAAGTAAAATCTAAGGGTACCTGCCATTCAGATGATATTTTGCAGATAGTTTAAAGTTGAATAATTTGAGATAAGCGTAGACAATTTGCATGATTTTACCATTGATATTGTAAAACAATAGCCCTAATATTTTTACAAAATTTCAGCTTTCTACTTATTTCACTTTTCAAGTTATAAGCGAAAAAGTATAAAACTTTATTTTAAAAAACGGAGCTCTCAGTTCACGTTGCTGTTTAGGCGCGTCCTTTAACTGATTTGATCAATTTTCAATCTCAACCATTATACATAAACTTTAAATACTTTTGCCAAATGTGAGCTTAATATTTCTTTTTTTGCCATCAGGAGAATGCTTATTATAGAACATCCCCGGACGGACATATCTAAATCAACTCAGAACTAAATGCTACTTCCGCGGGCTGTCTGCTCTTATACGTGTTACAAACATAATGACAAAGTGATGATTCATTTTGATTTGACCTGAAAATCAAAATGAAGGTACACAAAATATAAAACAAAAAAAATAATAGAGTAGAAGAAATGTGTAGCAAAGTAAACGATTTCACATGCTCTCACTAAAAGTTTTATTCTTTTCTCTTTTTATTAGAATATTAAATGTATACGTACAACTTTATATAAATGCAATACATTCATATATATGTAAATATATATATACATGCTTCTCACTCACATTTGCTTGCTTTTTGTTTTTCTTTTGTTCTTTTTTTTTGATTCTTGTCTCTTTTTTTTGCTTTTTTAATAAATAATAAAACAGAATTTTTATTACTATTTTCATTGCAACGTCTTTTTTTGTTCTTTTCTATTGTTAAATGTATTGTTACTAGAATTATTTTTTGTTGTTGTTCTTAGTATTATTATCATTTTTCTACTTTTTCTAAACATTTTACGGAAATATTAGATAATGTTTGAAATAATTTTGATTGTGCTATTGATGTATATATACATATATGTGTGTGTGTGCTTGTATGTGAGCTATTTTAATATTTCATTGTTAAAAATTTATGAAGCAGAAATTTCACATGTAAATGCCATAAGTTCCAGGTTTACCAGTGCATTCTAGATAATACCAAACGAAGCCCAATAAAATTCTCTACGTACTGATTTATTTAACACTAAGCAAGTTTTTAAAACGATATAAAAAAGACCTTAGATGGGATTGTTAGAAAGTTAATACTGTCTGTAAAAGAATGTAGTTCTATTAACACCCAACTTAAAAGGAAAATGCCCACTGAGCCATAAAAAATTAAAAAACGAAAGCCTCTGGCAAGCTGCTCTATTTAGAAAAGAAATTGCCATTTTATGTATCGATCGTTCTGCATAAGATAAAATTATTAATGATATGTATTGTAAATAATTTGTTGTAAGTGCTTCTAACTTATTGACCTATGTAATATACTCAACAATATGCATTTAAGTTTAAATTTTAATATCAATCATTATTTAAAAGTGTTATTAATGATTGCAATGTTATGCAAAAAAGCACAAAATATTTGTTGTAATTAGTGTATTTTGGAAATTTGGATAAAATTATATGGATGAAGGATATTTAAAAATGATGCAATTTAATTCAAAGCCCTTTTCATAATTCATGTAATATTCTTTCAGTGACAATTTCCTTTCCATATCAAAATCTAAGCTTCATTAAATCTTTTATAAAAGATGATGCAAAAATTGCTGTAACTGATCTGTCATAAAAAATGAGGTGCCACCACTTTTTCCATCAATTTTCAAAGACAAACAGCCAGACAAATTTCATTAAATAAAAGTATAAGTTGTTTAGAAAACATTTGGCTTACTTTCTTATGTCAAGCTTTTTCTTTAGGACAAATGATTCCAAACTCTTTAGTTTTAACGTATAAAACTTCTAAGAAGAATTTATCTAAAACGATTCATGAGTTCAACTAAAATAATTTTGGTATTTCAAGGGCCCTTAAGACTTTGATTTGTGTGATCTTTTAACTTACATATTTTATTTTTTTTTTATGTTTAATCAGCAAGACTTAATTACAAAAAAGTAAAATGCATTTCCTAGATTTAGCTTTTTTATGTTTTGGTGTATGAAACAAGGAAATATGGTTTTAAGTTGCCAACTTAAAAGAAAACAAAACATTTTTGATGAAATGTTTAAGTAAAAACTATTGTTATAAATAGTTAATTAATTTCTACTTTAATATTTCAAACCTTTATCTGTTACAATACAAATTTTCAACTCCTTTTTTTTCATAGATAATCTATTTTAGTTTGCATCTCTGGTTTTTTCATCTTGTCATACTCAATAGAATTCAGTGTTAAAGGTTTCCGATTTCTTCTTCCACTTTTATTCTATTTTCCTGGTTGTTTTTGTTTTTTTTTTTTTTTAGTTTTGCCTTTGAATCTTGTTTATATTGTTGTGACCTGAAGGGCATAAATCATAATAATAATAACAATGGTGATAATTTGACACCCAAGTGTGCCTTTATTATTGAAAGAAACTCTTTATCACAATTTTATCACTTTCTCTACTTCTTTGTGTCTCTTTCCCACTCTCTTTCCAGAAAAAGATAAAAAAAAACTACGAGGCATAAATAAAAATTTTCCTAATAAAATTTTATAAAAAAAAAATGTATGTGTAAAACTACACCAAAAATATCTAATAAAAAGAAGGAAGAAACTAATGAAAATAAAAAAATTTCATTCACGATAAAAATAATAAAAATTTCTTGTTATAAAGAAAACTACATTTTACAGTGAAAATTTGTAGTTTTTTCAGTCTTTTTTCAACTTTTTTTATTAGAGTTTTATTGATCTGCTTTTATTCTTTCTTATCATATAAAAACTTAAAAGGCATCCTGAAATCATTCTTTTGGTTTTGTTGTGCTTCAGATCAATTTTTACAACGATTGTCATAAATTTTAATGGATTTGTGTAACATACAAAAGATTTTTAGATGCATCCAATAATTTAAACTTGTCAGAGCCCTTTGGCTTTCCGTTTGTCTGTCTGTTCAGGTATTTGTGATATCAAAGGGCAACTTTTGAAAGCAAATTTACATGGACGGATATCAGATGGACTGACAAACATACATATAGATAACGGGATTCTGAGTTCTGAGTTAATCAGTGTAATAAAACGTGTGTCTATTCTTAATTCTTTTTGGGTGTTACAAACATTTGCACAAATTTATAATACCTTAAAATGTAAGTTGTGTGGGACGCAATTAGTATAATGACGACCAAATGGACTTTTTGACTTTTTTTTTTAGACGAAGTTCAATACGTTAATGAAGAGTCTTTCTTGTTCTTCTTCTTCTAATTTAAATTCCTTTTACACAACTTCATTCTAGAATACTTGAAATTCTTTACTATGTCCTTTTTTTATATATTAAATGTTCCTTAGTCTTTTTTAATAAGTTACATAGATTTTCAAGTGTTTGAGCATTGTCTTATTTATAAAATAAAAATCTTAAAAAATATTATAATTTTTTAACAATATTCATTATACTACTGGCCATTAAATAGCAACAAAAAGAAATGGGAAAAGGAAGAAAGAAAAGCAAGAAGGAAAACACACTAGGAGGTCAATGTCAGCAATAGACGAGTTTGAGAAATTATTTATTATTCCACTTTTCATTTCTTTTCTCTTCTCGTTTCTTCAATGAATAGTAAAAGTAACGTGATTAAAGAAGCATGAGAGATTTTGTATTTTATGGTTTTTACACTTTAAGACGCTTAACCATCGTTAATAACTTATTCTTGTTCTTATGCTGCATTTTTGATATTATGACGTCAGTTTTTTTTTTCTTTTTTGGTTTGCAATATTTTAAAGATGTTAGTAGAAGAAAATTCAATGAGAAAATTAACCACAAATCAAGTTCATTATAATTTAAACGAGACTTTGTAAAAGTACGTTTGTTCAACATTAACTACTTTATAACGAAAACTATTTCGAAGTCATAAGTTGAACTCACAAGGAGGCGCCATTCACATATATATATATATATATATATATATATATATATATATATAAGAATTCCTTTAAATATTGCCATCATATGTTTAACAAAATTTATATTTAATCTATAAAGTTTGTGCTAATGAAAGTAGCATGAAAAAGAGCGTAAATGATGTCAATACTTTAAAAGTTACATTTCAATAATAATGATAAAATTTTTTTTCAACTTAGAAAGAAATTTGTTTAGCTTCAACTTCCTTTTATTTACATTTACATTGTGTAGCTTGAAGTGACGCTAAGTAGGGCATTTAAAGATCGCCTTTGACTGATTAATTTGCCTTAGTACTAGTCAACAATAATCCAATATAAACGACTAAAACGCCTACTTATTCAACGGCACGATCCATGCTCTCATCTACAATGGAAGTAGATTGCACAAGTGAATGACTTTATAAACACAAGAGTTTATTCAAACTAAAGGGTCCTTTAACTGGTTTGTTTTTAGTTTTAAGAATTCTTTTTGTTAAAATTACATTGAGCACAATTAAAGTCTTTAGTATTTTTAACTCATTTTAATCTTAAACTAAAGTTTCTTCAAAAATTTATTAAAGAAATAATTTTAAAGATTTATCGCTTCCTTTTTTTTTTTTTTGGATATAACAATAAAATATGAATATATCATTTCACATTATCTATCTAATGCTAAGAACTTTCTAGTTAGAAAAAACGAGAGAAGCGCCTTGCAATTGGCAACTCAATAACATAACTAGAGTCGGTTAAAAGCGCGCCCATAGTGTTGCCTACAAAAGCCCAAATTAATTTGTTTGAAAATAGTAGTATTTACTTTTAAGGTTTTGTTGGATCATATAAAAATGGTATGCGCTAACTATTTCTATCTTACTCAATAATCATTAAATTTTATCATATACCAGAAATAAGATGAAATACCTTTTTTAATGACCCAATACTTTTATTTAATATATTGTATATTAAAAATTTGTATGTAAATTTGTTATACATGCGCAGATATATATATATTTATATATATATATACATAAAATAACCCTAATTGCAAAATTAAGTGGGCGCAATTTTTTTTGTTTAGTCATAATTTACTCTACAAATGTCGCGCTCGTTTCATTTGATTTGATTTAACTTGTGTTGTTATGTATGTTATGTGTATTTGAATGTTTGCTATATATTTGCTATATATTTGGAAATTACATTAACACATATATTTTTATTTATTTATTAATAACTCATAAAATATTTTATTTGTCAAAGTTTTTTTCTTTTTGGTTTTACAATTTCTATCACTGTGTGTTTCTGTCTCTTCTAACGTATGGAAATTTTGGAAATAATATGCAAGTAAGAATTTATAAAATTATTTATTTATTAGCTGGCCATATTAATATTTAGCTATACTTTGTATAATTATTAATATAAAATATTTATATAGAATTTGTCAAAGATAAATAAAATGTTGAAAGTACCATAAAATTTGCTCTGAACTAGAAATTCATGATGTCAAATTTGCCGCTCTTGAAACTTTTTTTCTTTTCTTTGTAAATGTATGATGATTGTAATTAGGGATGCGAAATTTTAACCGATTTTAACGTGAATTTTTTTCCCTTTTGTTTATTCAGATTTCTATTTCATTTATCCCTTTGTTTTTAAAAATTCTCTGGGTAGTATTGCATAGCAATAGCCGCAAGCAAGGATTTACTGAATAATAATAACAATTGAATTTCTAATTTGTTTGCATGTTATATATTTTAAAATTTTTCAATACACTTTTAGAAAAAAAAGGATTTTCTTAGGCGTATAAATTTGAAATTCTTGTCATTGGCAGTAGTTTTCTTTTTTTTTCCCCTTGTTGTGCTCGCATTTTGTTTCGTTTTATTGAAACAAAACCAGTTGCACTTCAAACAGAGTATGGTGATGCTGTCAAAGGAGAATTCTGCAAATGTTGGTGGTGAGAATGCTACTTTTGTAAATATATTTTTGTAATTATTTTTAGTTTTTCATTTTTTATTTGAGAGGGGTAACAATAATTTTATTTTTATACTCTAACTATAATTTAAGAATTCAAAATGAATGGTTTTAAATGTCAATCATTTATGTATGTTTGTAAAAAATTGTGTAGTTTGTCTGCCCCAAGGCAGTAATAAGTGTGAAAAATTTGTAATTAGTTTGGATAAAAAATGCAAACAAAAGGTATTGGATTGTTTTTTTTGCCTTCCCTTCTTATCACATTAATATTATTAGCCTATCAAAAAAAATTTATAGAAAATGTAAAAAACTGTTTTTTAATTAGAAAAAAGGAAAAATCTAAACGGCTCATTTTTATATAGAAATTTGGCCTCTTTCTTTACATTGGTCTTTATTTCTATTTTTGCTCGTGATCAGTTTAAAAAATATTTATCGTTTGTAACAGTATAATAATCAAATCAAGAAGAAGAAAATTAAAAGTTAAAGGAAAAGAATCACACAACTTTGCCGAAAATTAGATAAATTGAAATAGCGGCTCAAAAGATACACAAATAATCTGTCTCAAAATTTTTATAGTTCGTGAATCTATTTTATAAGAAATCTCCTAAAAAAAAAATTCCAAAAATTGGTGAAATTTTTAAATATATATTTTTGGAGCCTAAAATATTTTGCGGTAGTTTAATTCTCATTTTTACTATTGCATAAACTCTTAAGATAAATTTCGTTCATTTAACGGATTTGAGCGATATATATCAAAAATTTTCATTTTTATCTGGATGGATGTACAGACAAATAGCGAAACAATTTTCTAGAAAGATTCCAATCAATTCAAAGCCTGATTTGAAATCTCTTGGAAAAGCAAATAATGCATATAGCTTAAAGCTTTCAAGAAGTTATGGAAGAAGATTGTAAAAACGCAAAAGTAATTAATATAATTAACCATGAAATTAATGTAAAGAGAGAAAAAAAATAACTTCAATGAAATATGAAAGCAATTTCATACATGTGAAATTAGTTAATGCTTTATAAAAAGCGTGCGCTTATATTTTTTGACATAATGTCCACATTTAATATGTAGGAAAGTTAAATGAAACTTTCTTCTTCTTCTTCTTCTTCTTCTTCTTTAATTTTCTATGCGACAGTGAATTGAGCAGACCACTTTTCTGGATCATTTTATTTCTGTTTTGTTTTGAGTTAGTTTGTTATTGCTTTAGCTAAACATCAAAATAAATATAAAATTTTTTATGTGTAGAAGTCAAGTGATTTTGTCACAGTAACAACAAAAATAAATCAGAAAATATTCAAATGCATGGACAGAGCAACTAATCGACCAAGGTTTTAATATAATGAAGATCATCATAATTATTATCATTATCATCATTATTATTATATTTATTATGATTCATAAACAAATGTAACACTAACAACAATAATATTAAATACGCCCAGCTTAGTCAAAGTTCATTTGTTCCACTTCCGTAAATATGTGTGTAAATAACACAGGGCATAATAATAATAATTACCAACCAACAAAAAGACCACAAAGCAACGCACACATATACATACAAAAAAAAAACAATAAAAGCGCGTAAATCTTGTTTATTTTTCTTTGCAGAAAGCCTGCCTTTGTGTGTGTTTGTAAAAGAAGTGACAGTAAAAATATTTAACATTTTATTAGTTATTTACTGCACAATGCAAGCTCACAAAAAGAATAGACCTTTTTGTGTAAATTGAAAAATTTTAAGAATCAATAAGACAGAAAGAGAAGAAAAAGAGAACCATATTTGTATGCATGTCTGGGTGTCAAGCGTTTGTCAGTTTTTTTAACAATGGCAATTAATTTTGTTGTTATTGTTTAGATATTCTTGTCCATGCGGTCTGTTTAACCATTAACTAAAATAAAAATCAATTTAACAGAAAAAACAACAACAACAGTTAAACATTCAAACTTAATTAACATCAAAGGTGGCGACAGGAAGGACATGTATTGTAAAGCTACCTATGTGTGTACATGTGTATCGATATCAGTAAATGTCAATTGATTGAAAAATGCTGTTCTATTATTCAAATCATTGAAATGTTTATCACAGCTCATATATCTTAGCATTTGACAATTCTTCTGAAAACCTTTAAAGCCTTAATTTTAGCTTTCTCCTTTGTTCCAAAAATGTTGAGTACAAAATTTGTCTGAAATTGCTTAACCTTTGTTTAAGTATGTGTTTCAGCAAAAAAGACCTTTAGTAGAAAACAATTTTTTAAAAAAATTTAGTACATGGATTAAAAAATTAAGAAAAAATTTAATAAAGTAATTAACTAATTAATTTACAAATACATAAAAAATAATTTGAAAAAAAATTAAAAATACTTTATAAATTTTTTGAACAATCTCTCAAATAATACTCATATAACACTCAACGTATTAAGCGATAAAATAAAAACGATAGATCGTCAAAAATTAAAGATGATCCTTACTCTGATGAATGTTTGAAATAAAAAATGTGAAAATGGAAAAAACCAAAGATTTTTGAGCTACCTCAATAAAGCTTGATATTGTTGCTATGATAATATGACATTATTGTTATTATTATTGTTTTTAGTGATATTAAATGACATTTCAACTGATATACTTGGCTGATAATAATAATAGAAAAAATAAAGTAGTAATAATAATAATAATAATAATAATAATAATAATGATGATGGCAAAATCACGTTTGAGCGATGATGTTTTTTTGTATTACTTTTTCATATATAGTTTGTATGTATTGTTACACCTCTATTCTATATATATATATATATATATATATATGTAATATCTCATAACCACATAAAATGGTTTGATTTAAAAGCCTATAAGAATCATATCACCCAATGTCCGCTTATAGAGTTTACATTGAAATTGTTGAGAAGAAGTTTTCATTACAATGTTCTGTTGTTGTATAAAAAGATGGTACATTAAAGGGTATGTTACGTTATGTTACGTTATGTTACGTTACCTTACGTTATGTCACCTTATGCTATGTTTTTTTTTTGTTGATTTATTTTTACATACATATTTCAAACAAGGCAAATTAATGTAGTTAATTTAAAATGAATTGGCCGCCAGATAAAAAAATAAATACAAAAGAAATTAAGTACCTACTTAATAAACTTTTCTTAGGCTTCCAGTTAAATAATGGTGACAGCTTACAAAGAGAATTGCAAAATCAAATCAAACAAAAATAAAAGAAACAAACTAAAAGAACTAAAGGAGAATGTATAAACAATAACAATAATAATATGATTAAAATCACCTGAGACAATTCTTTTTTTTCTTTTCTTCTTCTTGTTTTTGTTCCCCTTTTGTGAATTATTAATCGGTTGTACGCGCTTTTGATGGCGTTGATAATGGTGATGATGATTACAATTTAAATGATGTGTTCGTCATAAATGAAATTATTATTGTTATATTTAATATTTTCATATTGTTTTATTTAGTTGAAGACAACTTCAAAAAGGCTTTATGTCATCATTCAATGAGATTAAATTTCTCTTTTTTATATTGAATGCATTTATTTACTGTCGTTGCTTTCTTCTATCTGATATTAATATTTTATATGACTTACATTTTCTTTTAAGCTTCTTGTAGAAAGATTTGTTATTAATTTTTTATTATAACAAAACAAAAGCTTTTCTCTGATTCGTTTACTTTGACGCCAAATAATTATCTGAGAGATCGCACAGTTTAAGATGTTTAATTAAGTTGGCATAAAAAGTCATGTTTTTATTGTAAGATAAATTTCACAAAAATTCTTGGTAAGGAAAATATTCAAAATAAATTTTATCTCAAGCAAGAAAGAAAAATTTATAAAAATTATCATAAATTTCTTAGCAATGTGATCCATATTAATCTCTAATTGAATAAAAAATTATATATGTTTTTAAAGAAGAAGAAATATATACAAAAAAATAAATTTTTTAATTTAAATTCCTAGAATTGAAATTTCAGTAAAATAAAATAACAATTTTTTTTTGTTGTATACTACAAAGCATTTCATTTTATAATGTAAAGATATTTCCGGTTTTATAAAATGAAAATTCAATAAATAGCCATTTATTTTTATATCCACACCATTTATAAAAATTAAGTACAATAAGTTCATTTAAATATTGGAAACGTAATACTTATAATTGCTAAACTGAGATATTTTTTCTATTAGGATTAAACAATAAAATTTTAGATGGTTTGAAGAATCTATTAAGGATAATCCAACAGAAAAGGGGATTCAAAAGATTTAATGGCTTCTTATTTCTAGTCATCAAAATTCCCGCTTTTCAAAACAATTTATCAAAACTAGGTATAGAACAAAAAATATTTTTCTAATGTAAATATTTGAATGAAAAGTTCGCATCAAATAAATCTCTAGCTGCAACTCTTAAAATAACAAAAAATTATCAATTCATTGTATTCATTCCTAGAAAATTGAGTTAAGAATGCTTTTCCAATAGTTTGTGAATAATGCAGTAAAAATTTAGAACTGATTTTGTTCTGACTATAAGTGTAAGGTGTTTATTAATAATTTATCATTAAGCCTTAACATTTTTACTTGATTTTTATTCTTAATTTATATGATTTTATTTTCGTTTATTTTTCTTTGTTTATTAACTCAACAAATTTGAAACGTGCTAAGTTTATTAAGTATCATATTAATAATAAAATATTTTACAATGAAAACAACAACATTAGAACTCTCTCGAGTCTTCCTCACTTTGATTTTTGAAGGAAAAATCAAATTCCGATAAATATAAAATTGCCCAAAAAAAGGAGGAAAATAGAAGCAAAAGAATAAAGGAAAAAGAAGAACCTAAAGCAGTAAGCAGTAAGTAATTCAGACGTTAGTTAAGTTAAGATAAAACGAATTTTTTCCACACGTTACACGATTATTAATTAGTTTAAGACAATAACAAACGATAAAAACAAAAATAGAAGGAATATTACAATTGAAATATATAACAACACCTCAAGGGGAAAGTAGAAGACAAATCTGAAACATTGAAATAATTTATTGGGGAAGAAAAAATATTAATAAAAAAAGGAACTGGTTAAAAGGGATTACGATATATATATACATATAAAATAAAGAAGTGAAAATTTAAAGTAAGTGTCATTTGTATTGACTTTTCATTAATTTATTTAATTTGACTTTTCTTTACCTTAAATACTTTAAAATCGTAGGTTTGTTAAATGCCTGAATACAAATGTTGATTTGTCATTTATTTTTTTCCTTTTTTTTTTTTATTTAGAAAAGTAATTTATATTTCCTTAATAGAGTTATTAGAAGTTAGACAATAACTTTTAATAATAGAAAACAATAAACAATAAACTAAACTGATGATATAAATTTACAATTAAATAAAAATGAATGAAATGATAATAAATAAGTTATCTTATCATTCTTTTACCTCTTTTTTTCTTTGTCAATCTATTAAGTTATGATAATAAATATATTAAGATCTATAAAGCTTAGTCGTTAATAAAAAGTTATGAAAATTATACGTTGACTGCAAGTGCTAACAATTTCTTAGCAGAAATTGCAAGCCTTATTAGTTATATGACAAAGATATGTGAAAGCTTATCCTGTAAATAAATTAACTGGCAGCTTTAAATTGATTATTAAAGCTAAAATAATTCTAACTTATAAATTCTACTTTAATTAGAAATGTTTAAAATAATTCTGGTTGTAGTTTTGCTTCTCCAAAGAATTAGATAAATATATAAACTAAAGAGATCTTAAGAGATCAAATATTGTAGTTTTAGATATATCCCTGATGAAATCTATTATTCTGGGTCTAGGCTTTAAGATTCACACAATTTTAACAGTTAGAAAATATCTGATGCGCCTTCTAAAGTTTCAATTTACACTCATTTATAACAAAATAAGGCTTTTCGGTTACTTTAGCCATTTAAACAAATAACTGAATTAATCAATAAAGTTTTGAAAATAATTGTAACTGATTTATATTTAGAAAGCCTTAATCTACTTTAAAATGTTCCACTAAAATTCTAACAATTCGTACGGCTTTGCTAGAAATCTTACCTTTAACTCAAATAATACGCCTCATGATTTTTTTTGTTGATATAACTTTAGTAAATATATTGAAGAATTTCGATGAATAAACTCCCTCTGTTTTCTCACTGGCGTGAAATTTTTAACAAATTATATTAGAAACATTTTCTTCAAGATTTATTTCTTATTTTTTTGAATATCTCGTTTCTTTTGACTTACAGCTGCTTTTCTATTATACTTTATTAGATGAACATTAGCAAATGAAAGAAAAAAATGGGAAAAATAACAACAAAATTCACATTACGTTTTAATAATCAGCTAAAAATTTATGTGTCTGTTAACTAATTGAGCAGAACAGAAACTTGTATGAATATTTTATATATATATATATATATATGTATGTATGTATGTATGTATGTATGTATGTAATCATGTGTATGTATAAATTTATTCATGTAAATGTAACAGTTATGGCTCAGCCCTGTTTCTAATAATAACTTTATATAAACAATAACAATAATAATAGTAAAAATAACAACAACAACGGAATTCCAAAAAAAGCTGACAAGAAGAGAAAAAAAATTGTTTTTTTTTCGATTTTTAAATAAATTAAACTTACATGAGATTGTAAGTTTAAAAATAGAAGCATAAGCAACAAAAGCAACATCAAAATTAACAACAACAATAATAATAATGATAAGTAAACCTTTATAATAAACAATGATTAATTATAACGCATTACAACTTATGTACCTGAAATTCAACAAAAGAGGAAAAAACCAAAAACGCAAATGAATAAATAAAGCAATATATCAAAAAATGTCCACGTCTGGTCTATACGTCTGTCCATCTATTTTATATATATCTACACATATCTTTACTTTAGTTTTGTATATTTTTTTTTTAGCCCTTTTGATCTTTTGAGTTTACAAAATTTATGCTCTAACCATAAGTAATCAGTTAAATCTTGTGTAAAAATCACAAGTTGACAAAAGTGTTTTGGTTATAAATTCGTTAACTACTTTTTTTTCTGTTATGTTCTCTTCTATTCTGCTTCTTCTGGTTATGCTTATGCTTATTGTTATTGTTATTGTAGTTGTTTTTTTTTTTGAATATATACTCTTTCTTCCATTGTGTTACTTTTTGCTATTGTTCTTGTTGAGTAGAAGTAGTGAAATGTGATGCCAAATGAGACTGAAGGCAAAGTTTATTTGTATGCGTGAATTTGTGTACAAATAGTGAGAATGTGAAAAACAGATAAATTGTTGTTTTAGTTATTCATTCATTCAATATAATTTGAATGTACTTGTTTTTGTTTGTGTGTTTTTGTTTTTTTTTTATGAGAAGACCCTTAGAGCCATTGCCAATGACTTTAGCACTTGCCTGATAATTTATCAGTCAACTAAGTATGAGGTGTATATATATACATTTTTTTTTCTGTATCCTTCATTAATTGTGGTATTATAAGTTAATATGGTTATATGAAACCCCGAGAACAATATGACGCACTTTGCATCATACTGAGCAGTTTAGAATCTCTATTTATTGTCAGTTTACCTGTTCATCTGTCCAACTGTCCGTCTGTATATTTCATTGCCTTTTTATAAGTCCATCTGTTCATCCGTCCGTATGTCCATTTGTTCATCAGTCCGTCTTTCCATTTAATGCCCATGTATTTTTTTTATTATTCAGATATTGTAATGAAATTTGGTACTCAACCAAATTATGGCCTTTGAATTGACATATTGTTGAATTTTGACAGAAGATATACTTGTAGCAAATTTCATCCAAGTCGTTCCCTTTTTTAAACCCTTTCGCCCATAGAATGAACTTTTTAATTTATAGAAAAAATTACAAGTTTTAAATATTTTATCTAGTAATTCATTTTCTAATGTCTTTAATCGCATTGAGCAAAGTGATGTAGGGTACTTGAAAGTCGGCTTCGACCAATAATAATAATAATTTATATTAAATTTTTAACATAAAGCCTGCTTTTTTTAAGTGCGTAAATAACACACGTTATGTGTGTGTATGCATACATATTTATATGTGTGTATGAATGTATGTATATATATCGATATATATATGTTAATATGCATGCATATATAAATTTCAATAAGAAATATATAAAAGTAAGAAGAAAAAAAGAAAGAAAGAATTTCACTCTTGTCTTTTACATTATCATTCCATAAAATCTTTTACTCTCCCTATCTCCCTTACAATCACTTTTTTCTCACTCTCTCCCACTCTCTTAGATCATGTATTTGTATATTTATATATATATATATATTGTTCAGCGTAAAAGATTGTTTAGTGTTTAGACCCCAAAGAAAACCCATAAAAAGGTTGAGGCAATTAATCTTTTTGTAAGAAGTTTTATAGTTAAGCTTTTCATGTTTTTAATGCCATATCATTCTATCTTTTTCCATCTTGAACTGTTTATGTTATCATATAATAATAATTTTTAACACTTTGGAATGTGTGTATAAATTGTCAGAGATGCGTATGCAATTTAATGTGTGGCCATAATGATAATTGTCTCTTCCTCACATTAATTTTATACGATCAAATGTGAACTATTACAACAACAACAAAGATAACAGCAAACAGTCAAAACAACAACACGAACTACCATATAGCAACATTAACAGCAACTTCTTGTATTAAAGTTGTAGCATTTTGCTTGCCTTTATCTTCTACCCTTGAGCTTACTATAAAAAATAAAAACTTAAAAAAAAAACAAAATAAAAACAAAGAGAATAAAGAAGAAGAAGAAGAAGAAGAAAAAATAACTCAACATCCATAGCGATATAAATTCTTTATGATTTCTTTATTCATTCTTTCAAAAAATTTTCGCTCTTTCTAGTTCTCATCCTTTCTCCCTCCCTCTGCCACATTATTCGCATTCTTTTTACATCGTATAAATATCCTTCAAGTGTTTTATACTTAAGTGCCATTTACACATTACTTATTTTATTTCGGAAAGTTTTTCTTATTCATTGGAATTTCTTTGTTTTACTTACTTTTTTACAATTCTTTTTTTGTTTTGCTTATTTTTCTTTTGTTTTTCAATTTTGTCAAAATCATCTTAAAAGCTTTAATTTATAACCTTTTATTTAGCAATTGTCATTAATCCATACCATTATAATTCTCATTTTTAATAGTCATTTGCCTCTTTGACTTCTAATAGATAAATTAATACAGAAATTAAAACGTTAATTTGTTAGTTTAAGTTTTTTAAGCTTTAAATAGAAAAAAATCTCTTGCGCACAATCGTTACGCAAATTGTGCATATAAAATGTTGATTTTTATTGGGATTTAAAAATTTTTACTTGCTAAATATTCAAGTAAAGTAATTTTTTTAATGAAAATATCTAAAAAAGTTTTCATAATTAAATTAAACAGTTTAGTAATCGAATATTACATATTAAGACTTGTGTACTAAATTTTAGTACTCATATTAAAAATTTTATTGACTTTTAATATTCGTATATTTATACACTTAATTTTAATAAACCACCGATTATTTAGTACAAAGTTGTATCCACAATGTACTAAATTTTAGTACTTACATTATCAATTTTAATTTCCATGTATTAAAGTTTAGTTCATGTGTATTCATGTACTAAATAATTGTACTAATTATTTACTAAGTTTACATCTTCACGTATCCATGGGTAAACTTTAATACTTATGTAATAATAGACAAATTTAAGTATGTACTAGATATTAGTACACATGTACTAAATTTTAGTGCGTGCTTATTAAATTTTTAGTATTCACTCAAATAAATTTGCTTACTTTCAGTTAAATTACTTGCGTACTAAATTTTACTAAAAAACCTAATAACAAGAAATCTTTTACATTAACGACGAAAATCACGTAAATGTAATTTAGAGTTTTACGAAATTTACATTATTTGAGAAAATGCATAATAAAAAATACAGATTATAAATATTTTATAGCTTAATGAATAAATTATTAAATAATTGTTTTTTTTTTATTACTTACAAAAAATTCTCTCTCTTTAGATAAAATTTTACTTAACTCTAACAAATTAAATGACTTGTTCATTCTTATGTTCACATACGTTTTATAGTATACAAAAAAAAAAAAAAAGAAAAGTTCAAAAGAAGAAAAAAATTCGATTCTCATGTCAACTACAAAACATTTTTGTTTAGTTTATTCATTCATTGTGGGGATTTTGCTTTTTGTTTTCTTGGTTACTTGTGACTTTTGTTGCTTTTCTGTTTTGTTTATTCAATTTAAAAAAGAAAAAGAAACATATGACTCTAGAAGTTATTGTTTACAAAAGTAAAAGAGTAGAAAAATATGACAAAAAAATGAATACATATAAAAATACTATAAATAAATTTTATTGAATGTTTGCTTGCATATAAGCAACAGTATTATGCATATGCTTTCATATTTTATATAAAAAAATGAATATGCGCAGAGGAGTTTGACTTGACTGGACTTGACTTGTCTTGACTTAGCTTGGTTCAGCTTGGCTTGGCTTAGCTTGGCTTAGCTTGCCTGAAATTGATTTGACTTGAGTTGCCTTGAGTTGAGACTCTTGACCATTCACGTGTACATATTATATTTTTATATACGTATTATATATATACATATATAAGTTGTAATGCGTGCATATCGACTTTGGCTGACTGCTGCTGCTGCCTCTTAACAATGGTTGGGATAAAGTAGCATTTTGTGACATGTTTCATTTGTTTGCTGTTTTATTTATGTATTTTTCGATATTTGTTTCTTTATGTTATTATTATTATTACTATTATTTTTTTAATTTTTAAGAAAATTTCAATTGACCAGCAACCAACCACATAATTCAATAGTTGAAATAGTGTTATAATAATGAACAAAACATTTCATATGACAATCGATTGTGTTTGTTTGACATAAACAAACAATTAATATGAGATAATAATAATTCATAACAAAAAAAAAAAAAAACTAACGAGAAAATACAATTTCACAATTTATTAGAGATTTCCTTTGTCTAAAATTGAATGAACGATTTCTTAAAGGAATTTTATAACAAAATGTGTGTTATACGCATATAAAATCTGTTTGAAATAAGAATTGTGAAATTACATGTGAGATCGTGTGAAGATTTTGCTATATTGAACTTAAATTAAAGATATTTTAACAGGCTTAAGCCGATTAACCTATAAAACCTGTGCCGATTTCTTACATAACGTGATAATTTTGAAGAACTCAAAAACACTTTTCTTAAGAAAAAGATTTTAAACATAAAACATTGAAAATCTCAGGCTTTCTCATTTTATATAAAATTTTACTCTTCGGAAGGGCATTTCAAGAAGTAATAATTAAAAAACATTATGTAGCATGAAAAAAAATTTACTACTAAAACTTCATAAAATTAACAAAAACATTACAAATGCAATTTGTTAAGAAAAATTTGTAATTGAAGTATAGAAGAAAGGAAAAGGCTCCTTTCTTCTATATAGTTATGTTAAAATTTTCATTAAAAGTTACGATCTTAAGTTGAATTTATATTCATAAATAACTATAAATTATTCTGCAATAAACTTTAAAATTTCATTGTAATTTTCTTCCAAAGGATGCAAGATAATTCAATTATTAATTTTTTGCACTGATTTTTATATTTTAATGCCATCACGTTCAAAAGGTAATGCGCTGATGGCCTTAAGTGGAATTTTTATAGGTTTGAGTTTTTTTTTTGTATTAAGTTTCTTTTGTAGAAAAATCGTTCTTCATCTTGTTTCTTATTTTTTTTTTTTATTTCATTAATAATCAATATTGATCATTAAAGTTTATGTGGCAAATGGAAATGAGAGTGTGTGTAATTCAAAGATAATCGATAAAAGATATAGCTCTAAAGCGATTGTAGGATGAGAAGTTTCCAAATTTTACGTATTCGTTTCATTATGATATTTTTTGCCTTTAATTTAATTTAATTAATGTTTTAGTTATCTGTAAAATTGCTTCTTATTTATCTTTGAATTGTTTAGTACTAAAATTGTTAGTGTATAATTTTTAGAACACATTTTTAGTACAGAAAATTCAGTATTAAATTTTAGTACAAAAAAATAATATTAAGTAAATTTTATTATTTGAATATATTTTCTGTTGCTTATTAAATTTTTTGGCAGAGCTGATTGCACAAGTTGAAAGGAAGGCAGAAAAACTTTAAATGAATTTGTAGGGTACTTTCGAAAATCTATGATTTATGCATTAATTCACAAACTTATATTAGTTAACTCAATCTTAAAGTTTATTGTTGTACATTGTGCAAAGAAGCTTTCCTTAAAATTTATTCAACTAATGGATTTTAATTATTCATGATCGTCGATGCACAAAAAGAAAAAAAAACGGAAAGAAAAAAAGCAAGGGAAAAGCAAAATAAAAATGAAAATCAAAAAACAAAAAGTAAATGAAAAAAAAGCACAATTAAAATGGAAACAGAAACACCCAAAGTGTTAATGAACCAACGCTGCGTTTAACTTAAGAAAGGGGTATTTATTAATTTAAAGAAACGAAAAAAATTAAATAAAAAGAAGAAAAAAAAAACAAAGGAAGAAACCAATAACATATAAAATTTTAAGACAAGTAAAATTTTCTTATAAAAAACTCCACAAATATATCTTTCTCTGCTTATGTATCTCTATATCTTTTTCTCTTTTTATCTTTATCTCTATTGATTTCTATATTTATCTCTGCCTATTTTCTGATATATTATTCATTTAGATTAATAAATTGATTTACATATTTAATGTATTTTAGTCTAGCTAAAAAGTTTTATATGCAAATATTTAATTTTGACATTTTCTTATTTCTTTAAAAGATTTCAAAAAGGTGTTCGATTAAATTATTTCTTTCTATTATTATTGTTTCCCTTTTACTTTAATGTCAATTTTGAGCTTTGTTTCTTGAGTATCACGATCTTTCAACATCAATCATTCAATGGCGGCATCGTCTCTGTTTTATGGTACATTACCAACAATAATTACTTCAACACATTATTCTGTTTCTGCCTCCGCCTTTTTTCTTTTTTGTTTCTTTTTTGTTTTTGTACTAAAAATTATATGAAGTGAGATTAAAATGTGTTACGTTTTGTCATTGAAATGGAAAGTGTAACATTTCTTAAAAAAGTGCATAAAAAGCAATTTACTTTTGAGTTAAAATTTAAATTTTATATACTTGGAATATGTTACAAATCTAAAGAACATTATTGTTAATAAATCTTTATAAATAAAAAATTAGACCATTGCAACTAAACATTAATTATCCAATCAAACTTTTTTTACATTAACTCACAATTTCGCAATATCTTCATGAAGATTGTGCAGTTAAGTTCTTATGAAAGTTGCACGTGCAAAACATAGAATTAAAAAAATTTTTCAATTACATTTTTATGGTTCTTTGTTTTTTCAAAAAAAAATCCATTCGATGCATGTTTTGCTTATCTTAAAATGTCTGTTATGGAGTCATGTAACATGTGTTATATGTCACATAAGTTGTCACAAAAAAAATGATATTTAAATGTAAGGCGTATACTTATATATATGCATATATATATATATATATATATATATATATATATATATATATATATATGCAAATGTACCTTTAATAAAATATCTACTGAAAATGTTTGCAAATTATTTAAGTACAATATAAAATTAAGTGAATTTAATTATTAAATTCTCATAGACTTTGAAGATTTCTAAAGAAGTACTTTTAAGTACTAAGTTAAATACAATATTAAATGCTTAATTTATGGCTTTTTTAGGGCTTAGAATAAATAAAAGCTGCATTTAATTTAATAAACTTAAATTGAATAATGAAATGTTTTAAGTATTTAATTGGCATCTAATTGTAATGGATTAACTTTACTTAACAAATACAATTTTATATCAAACGATTACAATTATTTTTATGTCAAGTTTTTTAAGTAAAAACTTTCTCTAAATACTCAAAATATTTATAATTTTTTTCCATACTTTATGTTCTTTAAATTATTTTATAAGTTTGAATAAAATTAAGGCCATTAAGAAACTTTTTTTGTATTTCAATGCAACAACATTTTAAATAGTTGTGTTCCTAGCAAACTTCATATCTTGATATGATTATTTGGAATTTTTGAAATTATTTTTCCTCTTTTTTTGATTTCAACTTTTCAAGTAATCAAATAAATATGTTTAATGTAATTAATATTAAAAGAAAAAACTTTTACATTGTTTGGCCGTCGTTAAATTCTTAGCAGCCCTTAACCCTTAAGATTTCTATATCTGTTTTTTTGAGCTACATTCTTTTTTTGTTCTTCCTTTTTATTTGCCTTCTGCATTCGCAATTGAATAAAGTGTAGGCGGCAACTTGACATGAAAAAGGTTTGCACGTTTTCCTATACTATGTGATCTTTATATATATACGTTTTTTTGTTCCATGTCGAGTTTGAATTTGTATTGTAAAAATTTTGAATAATGTGATTTTTCTATGCGTTGTTTTTTTCTTGCTTTTACATCTCAGATTATTCATTTATAGATGTTTTTTTTTCTCAATACCTTTTTTCTTATTTCTTTCATCATTATTGCTATTGTTGTTGTTATTATTTTTATTGTTATTATTAATGTTGTTAATGGGCATACGGTTAACTAATTTGCTAAATATACTTTTCCTTAATTGAAGTGCTTTTAGTAAACAACCCAATACAACAATACATAAAATATGCAAAATGATTTTTAATTTATTGTAATTGTTGTTATTGTATATATTACTTTTATTAATGTAGATTACTTTTCGAGATCAAATTTCATTTCTCATAATTTAACCCCAATTCGTAATTTCTTTATTCTTTTTAAACTCTACAACACTTGTGAAGAGTAAAATGTAAAAAAGTTGCTGTAAATTTAGATGCGCAATCCTTTTTTTAATTACTTTAAATCTAAAAGACTTGTCCAAATATTTTCTTGTAAAAATTATATGTTGAAATCAACTTAAAATTATTTTAAAAATTCTTTTGAATCAGTTTAAGCATCTGAAGTCTTTTCCTGTAAAATTTTCTGTAAATAACGACACAAAATCATTTTCGTAATTATTTTGAATTAGTTTAAACATATAAAGTTTTTTCAAGTATATTCTAATTCAAACTACAAGTAACAACACTTTGAGTTAAGCTACAAGTCGTAATATTTCGTTTGTTTTAATGGGGCTCAAATTTTTAACCGTGTTTAGATAATTTTGTGCCATGACTTCTTAATCATACAAAACAAAATGGTGCAGAGCATTTGAGAATTAATCGGATTAATTTTTTGCTTTAATTTTTACTTTTTTGTAATTTTTTTTTATTCTACTTTAATTGCAAAGACATTTCGATTAATTTGTACTTATTTATTTGTTTATTTATTATTATAAAAATTCTCCTTTCTCCATTAATTTATTTCCGCGATACTTAGTTAGCAATTAATAACATTTCTTTTTCTTTTAAGACTATTTAATTATTGTTGCAATTGTTATTGTTGTTGTTATTGCTATTATTGCTATTATTGCCTATATAAAGTCATCAAGTCATCCATCAAGTGTCTTCTTTTTGTTGCTTTCAGTGTTATACATTCAAATGTCTCAAATAAAAAATAAAAAAAATGACTCGAAGTTGATGAATTCTTCTTCCTTTTCTCCTTATTCTTATTTATATTGTTTCTTTTGTTTTGGTTATTGTTTTTTTTTTTTTTTGGATTTTGGTTTTCTGTCACAAGCGAGTGTGATTTCTGTCTATTTAACAGGCTTCGTTTAACATATGGCGTCGCCGAATGAAATGACAGCATAAATAAATTTACAATTTGCTTATGTCAAAGAAAATTGCCCACTTTTTTTAAAATTTTTTTATTGCATATTTTCCTTTTTGCCTTTGTTTGTCTCTGTGACTTTTTCTGTTCTTTTTTTTCAATATATTTTTCTCCCCCCTACTTTTGGCATTTGCAAAATACAAGGAAATTGAAATCATTTTGAAAAGAATTTTTCTAAAATTGTATAAAAGTGAGAAAAGTTCATTTTATTGATGCTAAAATTTGAATACACATTAACCAAATACTTAATTATGTTTATTATGTATTTACATTTTAAAATATTTAGTGCAAAATGTTTATTTTACGTGTATGTTTTGAAGATTAAAGGCGCAAGTTACTCCAAACAACTCAATAAATTGCGAAGATCTTATAGTTTTGCATTTTGCGGTTAAATATTAAAATGTACTTAGGCCCAATTTTGCGAAAGAATTTTTTATGAAATTCTTAAATTGTTTAAGATATTACTTTTTTGTAGACAAAAAAATGCCCATTTAGAATTATCAGCAGTTACCAAATTAAAAGAGGAATGTATAAAAATTTACAATACATAAACTTCAGTTTGATTTCGGAGACTTGAGAGGTAGATAAGTGGCTTACTTACTACACCTAAAGTAGCTTCCAGGAGTTGCAGCTGCGCAGCCAGTTAAAGCTCATTCATAAAATCTGTTATTGAGATATCGAAGTTGTAAAAGTTACTTTCAAATTTATACTTGTACAAGTCCCTTAAATATCTGGCAATTGGTTTTCGTATTTGTCAAAACAAGGGTACTACGCATATTAAAAATCAAATAATATCCAACTATTTACAAAGTTCAATACACGAAGGGTTTCAAGAAAATAGTTGCAACTCTAATCATTTAATTTTGAATACGTTGTCTTTTGTGTAAGACATTAAAGGTCATGCACCTTTGAAAGGAAATCAATATAAATATAGAAAAGCATAAAAGATATATTTTATTTTCATCCAAGAAAATTAATCGCTTATAATAATAAAGCAACAACAACAACAATAATAATAATAATAATAATAAATAATGTATAAATGATGAGCCACAATGTACAAATGAATATTATGTTTGCTAGGATCAGTATAAAAGGGATCAGTCAGGATCATTTGGAAAATTTACAATTTGGATTACAACACGCAACATTTTTCTTTCCATCCTCTAGATTCTCGTTTTTTATGCATTAACCAACAAAAGTAAAAACAAATATTAAAGTAAAAACATTAAAAGGGAATAGAAAGGAGAAAATCGCATAGAACTATTAATGAAATATGAAACTAAAAAACAAATAAATAGAAAAATTGAAAAAATGAAAAATGATGACATTAGCAACAACAATGATAAACAAGAATGGCACGCATGTGGTGGTGAAAGCATCAACTTAATGCAATTGCCCACAAAGTAGAAGAAAGGAAACATTTATAATGATTATTGTTTGTTAAAACATCACGATAAGAGAAAAATAGAGAGAGGGAGAAGAAAAAAAAAAGCAGCTAATTACAACAAAAACAACAATAACAACAATAACAAAAGAACCGAACTATGTAAGCAAGCGGTAGCATGTAATAAAGTTTTGTTATTAGCTTTGAAGGGATGCATGACCTTAAAAAAAATGCTACTTTGTTTGTTTTTTTTTTAGGCCTAGTGAAACTCAACGTTTATTATATCCCCTAATTTATCTTCTTCTTCATCTTTCACATTTCATATATCGTGTATATTTTTGCTCACTACAACATTTGTAGAATATTCCAAACTTGTGCCAAGATTTGTAACATTCAAAAGGAGCGATTTAAATTTGTCTGTCCATCCAATCTCGTGTTATCAAACTACAAGTCGCGATTTTGGAAATATTTTTATGAAATTTCATACAGATGTAAGTTTTGACTCAAAGATGAATCGTGTTCAAAATTCTTCAGGTTTAATCATTTTTACGAGCACTTCTTATATAAGTCCTCGTGAAAAAGAGTCTTCCAAAAGAAGTCTTTTGGAAGAAGTGGATGGAAATAAAAATTTTAAATATATTTTAATGCAAATTGCTTTTACCTTGCATTTTAACATAAAAAATATATGAGCCATAGTTAGTCTAGATTAATCAATTTTTTTTTGAATCCCTTTCCATATAAATCAAGTCATTTAACATTTGCAATTTGCCACTTCCTTTCTTTCTAATTCTTTTATTTGACTTAACAGTAAGCATCATAATCTAGGGCATTTAACATACGTCTTGGCCGACTCTAAGCTTCTCTGATTTGTTTATTTTTGATGCATATTAAGAAATCTAAATAATGAAAAAAGGGCAGAGGAAAAGAAAGAGGCTAAGACCTTAGCAATAAAGTTAGAAAAAAAATTATGAAGTAGAATATTTTTGTAATACTTTTAAGATAGCATTTATCTGTGGAACATCGAGTGAGAGAGAAAACAGAGATAGTGAAGAGAGGGAGGACAGGAATTTTATTTATATAGAAAGGGCATGACAGAGACAAAGAGTCGGTAATCGGCTTAAAATTTTGATAAATCGACATTTTACTTATATATGATTACGATATGCGATTTTTTCATTTCTGTATGTATATATGTGCGCGTAACTTACTTACTTACAAATAGTTGAAAATTGCTTAAGGTCTATTATTATTAATGTTAAATAAACTTAAATTTAAATGGCCAACCGTAATTGGGCATGTTGCTTATTGTAAGCCAACAAAAACCAAAAACAACTAAAAGCAATAACAAAAATTTTGCCACAGGAATTGAACGTTTATGCTTTGCGGTATATAAGATTAATCTTTTGAAATCTTGAAATCATATCTATATAAACGCAAGCGACAGCAACAATAACAATAATAACAACCCAAACAAATAATAATTGTAATTGTATGATAATAATATAATGAACGCATTCCTCTATTGATCGCTTATATTTGTATATAAATCCATATATAAATATCAAAAATTTTCGTTAATTTTAATCTCTTGTAAATACTCTTGTAGACTTTATGAAATGTCATTTAGATAAACACACCCACATATGTATATTACTTATTGTATATGGCTTAAGATATTATAAGTTCTTTGCTGGAGACATAACAATGATATCAAAAATATACACAAGAGATAAAAATAAGTCAGAAGAATTGTTATACAAATTGTACATAATATAATTGTACACATATTAATGTGTTTATATAATATATAAATTCAATATGTAAATATAAATTTTTTTATTATTTTGCAATAATTTCGAAATATGGTCACTTAACTTTCCAAGCATCAAAAATTACTTGTACTAAAAGTGAAGAGCTAGATAAACATAACTGGTAGAATAATAAGTTCATATACATGAACAATTGAAAGCGGAGCAATGCCACATCATCTTCTAATGAAATTAAGAATTTTCGAAACATTTAAATATACAAATCGAAAGCTTTAAAAAAGGATCTTAAATAATAAATTAATTTCTACAGATATAAATGTGTATTATAAACTAAACAATGCCACGCCTATTTAAAATATTTTTCAATCATGTTTTTCTCATTGAAATATCTTAAAAACAAACCCGGAAATATAGCAATACTCTAAATAATTGAGTCTTGTAATATGCGAAGGATCCCAAAGCGATACAAAAATCGTTGTTTAAACGACTTCTATATGGTTTTGATCTCTCATAATTTTTTTTTGTATGGAATGTCATAAACATTTCGCCCACATATTTAATGCTCATTATTATTAATAATTATCATTAGAAATATATTTTGCAAAATATTAACCACCATCACAATTATTAAGAGAGAAATATAATGGTAGTGATTTCAAACAAGAAATTATGATCAAAAAAAAAAAAAAACGAATAGAAAGAGAAAAAAACTTTATAAAAGGGACATTGGAAATGTATTATTATTTATGTGTCCATTTAAGGGTAAATTATTTTGAACAAATAAATATGTATTTGCTTACACATTTAGCATTTATCACTTTTATATCTGTATAAAATATATCAAAATAAATTAAGCTCGTTAAAATGAAAATTCCAATCAATGATGGTGACTTTTTCTTATTAATCGTTAAATATTTTTATAAAATTATGATGGTTTCCCAAATCCAAAGTGATATAGAAATTGTATTAAAAAGTTTTGTATGAACTTTGCTAATAGCAGAAGGAAATTTAGATAGACCCAAATATGGATTATGCAGAATTTTTTAAATACGTTTAGCATAGTTTTTCCATGTGAAATTTTTCTATAAATTATGAAATGTGAAAGTTATTGGCCGCTTTTTTAATATCATGCATTGTAAGTTGCTTTTCATATGCCTCTAAAATGAAGTTGTCTAAATTTTTTGAACTAATATTTGAAACAAATTGCTTGATATGATTTTGGTGTCTTTTCATTTTTAAACTTTTATATAAGTTTTCCCATTTTTATGCCTGATTTTATTTATTTTTTTTATATTTTCGGGGAAACCATGTAAATTTTCAACTACTTACATAAGGAATTTGTATTATTTCTTATAAAATATAATTAAATAGATTTGAAACATTTTTATAGTTAAAAAGTTAAATAGTTACTTAAACACGTTTCAATAGATATTAAAGTTCAGTACCAAATAAAAGTGCTACAATACAGAGCAAGGTGTATCTGAAATTGCTTCAGATTCTCTAAAGTTTTAATATAAAAATTTATTGCTTTATATTTTTACTTTTAATTTTCTTGCTTTTAATGAGATGAAATGTTTCTTTTAAAATATATTTGGTAAAACTCTGATGTAATTGGAAATATTTAGAGGCCTTCGCTTATAGTACAATTCATTTGTTCTCAGATTTGTTTTTTATTATTTTATGATTATGAGATTTTTTTTGTGGCTATTTAAAATCTCTAAAAAATTAATTAAAAACTGTTTCATGAAATTTCTTCTTAGATTATAAAGAAAATTTTAAGCAAATATACAACAATTTACATTTTATTAAAAATAAAAAGAAAGTTTTTTTTATTGCTCCGGTTTTTGTGGGCTTTCGCTTTAGTTTTTCTTCTTCTTTATTTATTTGTTTATTTTAATGTTTACATAAAACAAATATGGCTTAAAATAAAAATAAAAAAACCAGATGACAACATGAACAAGAAAATTTTTAACCCATAAATTCAACTGAGAACAACCAAAACCATAAAGACAAAAAAACATTTTACAATAACAATACGAAACAAAAGAAACCAAAACAAAATTGCCATGATGAGTATAAAATTAAAGTACAAATAACATGAGAGACTACAAAGGGATGACAATGCGAAAACAAAGCTTCTAAAGGTAAATAAATAAAATAAGGATATAAAGATAATAAAAGCAATGCCAATAACAAAAAGAATGCGGATAATTTATGGGGGATTTAAGTCAAGGCAGAAGTTTCAAAAATGCACAATTGGAAAACCGAATATATAAAATAATAATATTAAATGAAAATATTAAAATGAAAGAAATAAAAAAACAAACAGACAACAAGAACAATAAGTGCGTTAATTAAAGTTGCATTATAAGTGTGATAAAAAAAAAATATAAAACAATACAGCAAAAACAAGAAGTGTTAATATAAATTCCTTTTTAAGCCCACCATGCAGATTTTGGGGATACGCTCATTTTATCATGACATTTCTAACGAATACAGAAAAGCGCCTGAGACCCTACAAATTATATATATTTTCCTGATTAATATGGACATCTAAATCGATTCAGGTATGGAGTTTAAATTTTGGTAGAACTTGTGAAACTTTTTGCAGGCAAAATTGGACTAATTTAGTCAAAAGACTTGTCCACAGAATGGAACAATCGTAACTTATTTGAAATATCCATAAATAAGAAGCAAACCAGAGCTAATCAAAAAAAATAAATAAAAAGGTGTACTTATAAATCAATGAAAAGAATGATTCATAAACGTTGCAACAGATATTAGAATCTTAGTCATATTGAATAAGTTGCTTGCTTTTTCTTCATCTTCCTCTTCTTCTTATGTATTTAAATTATAAGCAGATTTATCTTGACATTGATGAAGTGTTTACATTAAAAAATATAATATATATATATATATATATATACATTTATTAAGTCATATGAAAGATGTTCAAAAAAACAAGAAGTAGGTAAAGAATTGAATTGTTGAATTGGCCTGATTACAAAGCGACATTAATTTGTCTTACATTAAAAAACATCTGATAGAAAATTATATACAAAAATATCGATTAAGATTAACACTAATAAATAAAACACTTCAAATTAACTAATTAATCAATAATTTAATATTTAATATATATATATAATTAATTAATCAATTAATTAATTAATTAGTATTAATTACATATTAATTATTATTTATAATTATTCATTATATAATAAATTAATAAATTATTGTGTTTAATCAATAATTTTTATAATTAGTTAATCAAATGATTAAATAAAAAGCTATTTAATTAATTAATATATTTGATTAATAATATTAGTTAAAAAATTTTTCTTTAAAGTGTTCGATTTTATTCCCAAATTCTTTAAGTATATAACAAATATTGTATATAAAATATATAAAACAATGGCACATCAATTTGAATTATACTGTTACCAGATGCTGCTATGAGCCTTAGCATTCTTGCATCTTTCCCATGGGATATCATTTTTTCATATATCCACTCGAGATGATCATAAATGGCAATACAAGCATAATATTCATCACTTCGCGGAAAATTGTAACTTTCACCCGATACGATGGCATAAAGTCTCTCTATCAAAAAATTTTTTATTAAAAACATATAACAAAAAGCGTAAAAAATTATGAAAAAAAAAAATTATTACCATTTAATTTAACATACCATTACATATAATTGGTTCACCACCATGTGGATTACCATCCATTATACCACCAAGTAATTCAAAGCATGTAATGTTGACTGAAGTATTTTGAGCCAAGTTGCAATACTGGTCTTCAATAATGCGAACATTGACTTCCTTCAAAAGATTCTTTAACTGCCACTATCCTTTATAATAAATAAATAATCAATCACATAAAAAAAAACAGTAAAAAATGTGATATTTTAATATGGCCAAAGGTTTATTTTTATATAACACATAGAGAAATAGATAAACAAATAAACAGATAAACAGATAGATGGATAACTTTAAATCGATTCTATAAAATAACTCTAAGTTGATTGTTACTATTAAATGTAAAAAAAAAAAAAAAAAACTTAAAATCTAAATTAAATGAAATGATTGACAAAACTTAAACTTACGCCATAAGTTAACATGAAGCAACCAGTTATATTTGAGTTAAGTGGTTCCTTTGCTATACTTATATATTCAATAGACTCTTCCAATGGACGATCACCAACAATAATGGCTAATTGTACAAAATCCAAGCCTACTGGTACACCTTCAGTCATATCATAGATATATTTATAATTTTCCATTGGTTGTTTCCAATCATCTCGATGAAATACCGTGGAATAATTTGCTAGTGCCCTACCAATTGTATCTAATTTTCGGTTTGCAGCACCAATATACATGGACAATGGATACACTTGCTTTTTGGTATATTGCAAAAAATCCCATCTATTTAAAGTATATATAAATATATGTAGATATATAGATGGCTAGATAGATAGAAAAATAGATAGATATATATAATATATTGTTACCTATCCCAGGCGTAATTTGTTAGTATTAAATTATTATAGATTAAGACACCAATTTCGTGAACTTCACAAATATGTGAACTAAACGGATCACGTATTTCTCTAAAGCGAGCATGACAACGCACTACCATACCCATATACTTAGAATATATTGAACATTTTGGCTTAATATCATACGTTTCTGGTATAATACCATACTTAAACATTTCACCTTTTATCCATTTTAAATTATCATAAAGTGTTGTACATAAATAATGATCTTTGGGTATTTCCTTAGAAAGAAAATTCATCGCTCGCGATACAATACAATATAATTCACCTAAACCGAATTTTATCACAAAGAAAAAAAAATCAAAAAGGAAAAAAAGAAAATATTTTCAATATATAAAACAAATTATTTAAAAGTTAAGTTCTAAATTTTGAGATAATCTTTTAAATTTATTAAAATTGTACCGCGGCATATAACCGGTTCACCGCCAAAAGGTGTACCCTCAGTAGTTGATATATTCTCCAATGTACGAATCCATACAGTGGTATTTAATTGATCAAAACTAGTTTTATTATTTGATAACACAGATGTAATTACAACTTTTACTATGTACAAATTAGGGATTAATCTTAATTTTGGAATCTGCTTTAATTACAAAAAAAACATTTTCAAATTACAATGAAAAAAAAAAAAGAAAAAAGAAAATTACTTTTTAAAAATTGTATAAATTATACAAATCGTAGAAATGGTTAAGAAACTTACATCCCAAGTTATCATGAAACATTCTCTGGTTTTTTTTATTCTTAATTTATGCTTCGGCAATTCTATATAATCAATGGGTTCCTTATTTTTCATTCGTATTGGCGCATGACCAATAACAATTGCCAATTGCTTAAAAGACATTTTTTTTAAATGATCCTCCAATGTTGGCACTTTATAAACATAATTGTTTAATAAATGTCTCCAATCATCTATATAAGTAACTTGTGTATAATTTGTAGAATACTCTTTATGTTCCTTTGATGGAGTTGTTGCAACTTTTATATAATGTCGATACGAATGTTTTCTACCAGTTTGTTGTATGTATTGCAATTGAGTACTGTTAAAATAAAGAAAAACAAGTAAGAAAATTATTAGTAGTTGAAAGTCGTGACATTATTTAATAATTTATGCTACAGACAGACAATTTGGAATTGTATAATTTTGAATAGATGAGCCCAATTTTTATGTATTGTTATAAACAAAAACAAATAGATTTTTTTGTACTTAAAAAAAAGAGGTGTTCTCAATTTAAGTTGCGTTGTAGGCGTGTCCTTTATAGCAACCAATGCAAATGAACTTTCAAGCTTTTTGCCAAGTTTGAGTTTGATGTCTTTACTTTTGTGAAGGGGAAAACGTTTATCACGTGCTCATCATGTCTGACACAGGGGCAGGCGGATAGACATGCCTAAATAGATGTAGAATTTCATGTTGATCAAAAATGTCTATATTTTATAGGCTTCTTAAATAAATGATAAGATGAGTATATCCCAAACGTCTGGGTATTAGATATAAGAATTTTAGTTACAAATCATAATTTCATCACTTGAAATCTATAATTTTTGTTTCTTTGAAGTTGGAGTCAATAAATTATTACAAACTTTTGATATTAGTTTACATAATTTCATAATTTTTTACTTATAAAAATTTCATTTTAATCATCAACTTGTTTCCCAACAAAAAAAACTACCAAAATTAAAAGCAAAATCATATTTGGCAACCCTGCATATATAATTGTTTATTACATATTATTTAATTTTTAATTGGTTTTTTTTTTTTTGTTTTTTTTTTCTTTTTTTGAAAGTAAACTTCTTTTGCTAAATTCGAATGAAAAAGTATAATTGTTATAGTTACAACTTTCTAAATCACTTACGTATCCCATGCAAAATTTGTTAATAATAGATTATGATATATAAAAACGCCCATTTCTGTAGCAGTACAAAGCATTGCTACTGTTATATTTAGATGATCATATGAACAGCGTACCACCATTCCCAAATAATGTGAATATTTTTCTATTAACGCTTTTCTGTCTAACTGTTTACCATTTAATAACATTATACTGTCAGAATTAATATCGTATATTAAAAAATATATAGTACAAATAAAAATGAGTAAATTTTTCATTGTAATTTACAATGCAAGAAACCAAAAAATGATAAACAAAAAAAAATTAAATAAAATAAAATAAAATAGAAAGAAACTCAAATTTGTTGCTATATATATACTTTAAAATATGTTTAGATATATATAAATCAATGATTGCCATAAAATTGTTTTATTGTATTTTTAAACTAAACCTTGTGGCACAAAGTATTAGAAGTTATCTTAATTTCAGAAAAGAAATGGGATAAACCTTTCGGATTCAGTTTTAGTCTTGCTATCCGGCTGTCTATTTCTCCATGTAAATTTGCTAAGCCACAGGCTGCAATTTATGGACCATTTAAATAAAACTGGGTCCATAAGTAACTGTTGACCCATAAACAAACACATTTTAATGTGAAACCAAAATTCTTGGCATGTGATCGATCGATTTAAATATTTTACAAAGGTAGAAATACCACACAAGAAAAGATCTTTTTTAGGTTTTACTTATAGATAACACTCTATGTAATAATTCAATGTGACCTAAATAAATTACATCAAAAGTAAAACAAATATCTAAAAGAAACATAAATCTTCCTCATTGACACAAATTTTTTATCACAATTTTTTGATGTAGTTTCTTTTTTTTTGGAATTTTCAAGTTTTCATATTTTATTTATTGGATGATGAAATATTAAGTATATTGTGAGATTTTTGAAAATATAAGCTAGATTTTTTTTCATAGATAAATCTACCAAAATAAGAGTGTAAAACAAAAAAAAAAAAAAAACAAAAAATTGAGAAACAAAAAGATATAGGAACCGTAAAAATTCATTATCACTTATTGAAAATATATTTTTATTTGCCTTACTGCCCTCTGCAACTTAATAATCAACCACAAAATCTGTTCTACATAAGAAAACAATTTCTAAATTTACAGTTTGCGCATTCTATCGTACATTTTAATGAGTATACTTGAAAATCATGTATTGGATCATATTAAAAGATATATTGATCTAATTTGAATCAAGATTTTTTGAGTCGCTATCAATAAGAGCTTTTACCAATATTCGTGCAGCTTTTCTTGTAGGCGGCGATTCAGATTCGCTGTCTTTCCATATTAAAACTTTTGAAATCACTGTTTCAAGAACAGCATTCAGAGCGCAGCATTTTCCGCGTAAACTGCAACGATTTCATCGAGGCATTTTCACGGGAGTTCTTGCTATTCTAAAGTTTTAAAGCATTAAAGTTTTTCTTCAAATAATTCATTCACTTTTAAATTAATGTAACTTTTTTTCATAAGGAACTTAACTACCTTCTTCTTATTGTTCTTCTTTTCCTATATCTGCTATTTGATTAAACTCTCAACTCCAGTTGAGGCCTTGGAAATTTTCAGCAAGATTTCCAGCACTTGCAGGAAGTTTTTTCTTCTAAGTTTAAATAAAATTCGCTTTTGATGCAGTTTTCAGTAAATTTTAAAAGACAAATATTCTGTGAATTGGCCACATAAAGGCAAATATTTGTTCGCTGGCAATGTCTTGGCTGCATTTACTAATATCAACAAAATCTTCTGAAAAAAATTGGGAGTACATTTTAATATGATCTAATATATTGTATATGGAAATATACATATACAACATTTCTATATATACAAAACTGAAATTCATACATATAATATTTAAGTGTTAATTGAAAGTGGCAATTAAATGATATGACAGAACAACTGCTTCCCAATAAATGTGTACTTACTTAGGCACATATATATGTATAACATGTATGTTTATATTTATATATATATATATAAATATAAATATAAATGCTTTTATTGAATCTTAAAATATATATACTTTCAAACAGCCATTACATAAAAAACTGTACAAATTAAATTAAGTTAACTTGAAATGTATTTTGAATAATCGCAATATTTGAAAAATCGCAAAATTTGTTTCAGTTCAAACGAAACATTTCGGAGTTTTTTCTGTTATTTCTTTGTTATTTATTTATTTATTTAATTTTTTTTTTTTTGGAATAGATCTTTAAAATACATATATTAATATTACTTTAATTTGTAAGAATAATATTACTAAAAATTATGAAAGGGCTGCATTTAAAAGTCGACTTTAATCTCTCGATCTTGTTACACATCACAATCTTTTACTGACACTTCTGCTCTGGCAAAAGGATCACTAAACAGTTTTATCATCTTTTATATGGTATTATTCTTGTGCCTTCTTTATTGCTCCATTATAATTATTATTATATTTTTATGTGATATTAATGCAACAAAATTTTAGAGGGATTTTAGTCTTTTATTTTCTGCTTATTTTATATAAATAGCATTGTATATAAATATATAAAGAGCAATTTACGAAGAGTTTAAGTTAAACCATTAAATATTATTTTAAAAGAATTTTTAAAAGGCCAGGAGAATGTTAAAAGCACATAGATTGCAAGACAGACGGGCAGACATGTCTATATCGATTCACAGTTTGTAGGGGTTCCGATGCTTTCTTTTAGATGTTACAAACATAATAGCAAAATGAATATATTCCCAAGCTGTTGGTAGTGGGTATAAAAGTTTATAATTTTTTAATAAAGAATTTTTAATTCATTTTCTTTTTTTTTTTTTTTTTTTTGAATATTTATCTAAGGAATTATTTTTTCAAAACATTTCAGGTTATTATATCGGGAAATATTTGTCTTCTTCTTATTAATTATCTACTTTTTTGTTGGTTTTTGTTTTGTTTTGTTCTGTTAAATTTTTGTTAAATTTTTTCTTTCTTATTTCTACTTCTACATATTAAGTTTCTTTATGGAAATATATTCGATATCATGAAATTATTTTGTCAAATCTTTATTATTATTTATTATATAATTTTATACAAATTAATCAAAATCTTGCAAATAGTACGAAAGATATTGTTAACGATACCGCTACAGAGAGAAGCGTAAACTTAAATGTACATAAATATGGTGTGATGAGTGAAGCGACAAATGAAAGGGAGGTTAATAATGTTCAAGAAAATGCAGAGATTAGTGTTTATCATAATGAAGTGTTCAATGTAAATGAATTCTTAAAGGAATTTAACTCTGATGATGGATACTCAAATACTTATCAAACAAAATTTACACGTACACAGCAAAATGAAGTAATCTATAAATATGCTAAATATATTGGTTTGGTTGGACGTTGTGTTAAGAAGACTACTAGTGAAAAAGCTAGAATACTGCAATGCACATTAACTGAAACTGGTGTTTTTATTTATAATAATCTATTATTAACAAGTTTTGCCTGGGACATGTGAGTAAGAATTCAATTATATAATCAAATAAAAATATACTAAATGAATACAGTGCCTGAGATCTTGATCAACATCAAATTCTAAATCAATTTAGACATGTCTATCCGTCTGTCTCTGTGTCTCTGCGCATGATAAACATTCACCTGATTGCAAACAAAGAGATATCAAGCCCAAACTTGGCAGAAATATTGGTTGGCATTAAAAAATAAGTTTGTAAAGAAACAGTCAAAGGACACTCCCACTGTGCAACGTAAACTAAGAATATCTCTATTTTTCTAAGCAAAAATTTATAGCTATTTGATTATAATTTGAAAAGTAAAGCAGATAGAAAGCTGAAATTTTTTACAGTTTTTAAGGCTATTAAAGTCTTTGTGGTGGTTACGTAAGATTTGGCCCCAGCCAAATTTAAATTTTTCTTTAGTTTTAACTTAAATCAAGCAATAGTTTATTTTCTTTTTTGTTCTTCTTTGTTTTGCTTTTTTGTTTTTTTTTTTTTGCGCAAAATATAATGCCTGCTGCTTTTCATGGTGCATTAAATTATAATGAAAATGAAAGACCTCAATTGAAATTATTAGAACAACGTGGTAAGTTATCAGGACATCGTGGTAAAACAGTTGCAGCGTACATGATTGGTGGAAAATTATATGCTGATTTATATGGTAAAGATACTACAAATTATACCGCCGTACATTATTTGGAAGATTGGCGTTCATTTGTGAATAGAATTACTGGACGATTAAGTGGCTCATTTGAGCAACTAATACCTACATTGCCATTTGTTCAATTGGCAGTACTTGTTGGTCATACACCATTAGATATGAATGGTGAAAAAATTGATTACCTAACAATACCAATACATTCAAAAATTTTACCACTTAATGATGATGAGGCCATAACTGATAATTGCTTTATACTAACTTATGGTGTATGTTAATTTTTTTTCGCATTTTTCGGCATTTCTTTCTTTCTTGCATTAGCTTCTTTTTTTTAATGTAATACTTTATTACAGGGTCCCCAATTAATCGAATTTAGTAAATTGATGGTATTACCAGTGGAAATATTACCCAATAAAGTATGTAAAGATAATTCTTTGTTATCAAGTACAATAATTGATCCATTATGTATATACATTGACCAAAGAGAGAAACGTAAGGCACAGAATTTTGAACCACGTGGTGGTGAACCAGTTATATGTAATGGTATGTATACTCCTACAATGAAAAGATATTATTGGGGGCCGCGAATTTTTATTCTTTATATTGTTGTAATGCTAGTGGCTTATGTAGAAGAAGGTCAGCGGTACTTGAAACTTCAAAATGTATCATTATGGTTTGGTCGGTATACTTAGTTAAATAGCAGACAAAATCTCAAAAACTAACTGACTAAATTATGGCGTTCATAATTTAAAATGCCCGCCATGACAGTCCTTTGAGTCGATTCCGTTTAACAAGATAAAATTTCATAGCATCACTGAAACTTTTAATTGCAATAATTTAGAGAAATGTGTCTATTTGCTTTATTGAGTTGGAGTATTTTACAATTAGTTTAAAACATTTATCCTTTATATGGTTTTTTTTTTATATTATTTTCTTATCCTTAGATGAATTATTATGTATTGTAACAAATGCTAGTATTTATGATAGATATACAAGCTTATACCCATGTACTACGGTTTTGGAACATGGAAATTGGATAAGAAAACATATTTCGCATTATGGTTTAGATGTACCCACAGATGAGTATTCAAAATATATGGGCATGATTGTTCACTGCTATAGACAATCCATAAAACCAAAAGAGTATTGTGTAATTAACGATATTGGTGTACTCATACATGATAATCTAATATTAACCAGCACATCCCAATATAGGTACATATATCTTCTTCTGTGTTGTTTTTTCTTTATCCTAAAAAAATTTTTATGATGACTATACCCATCACTCACCGCTTGTTCTTATTATAATTGAATAAATCATAGAATTATTTACTTTTTTGAAATGCAGCCAACTTCAAGCAAAACGGTTGACCGATGACATTATAAAAAATGGCTTCTTATAACTTTGTCCGACATTTGTGTAGGTGAACTACTTAAAATCGCTTAAACGTCATTGCAAAAACTTTTTCCATTGCAGTTTTCTAGTTTCGTTTATGAAAAATGTTTACACAAGGACAAAACTCTAAATGCCGCTGAATTGATGAATTATAAATTCGTCCCGATGTTTTTAAATGTAATCAAAGTGTTAAATTGAATTGTTGAATAATATAACATCCTACATTTTATCCAATGTCCTTAAAAAGTACACAGATTTTGTTTCGACTCTTCCATCTAACTTAATTTTTTATTCATATTAGCTCAAGTTATTTAATGTAGTTTAAAATCCATAGTCAAGCAATAATAACGTTATTCCTATATTTCTCAAATTTCCCAAAAGCAATTACATATACCATAAATCAAAGAAAAACCCTGAATTATGGTATGCATATATTGCTGGTGCCAAAGAATCATTAGATACTTTGGGTAAACAAAGAGTACAATATGAGTCAGTTGTGCATTTAGAAGATCGGCTTTCATATCATAGTGTTTACAATTCGCATGATTTGACCATTGCTGTTGGTTTAAAGCCTTTGATATTAGATGAAGATAGCGTGGATTCAATAAACTTACCAACCAAACAATGGAATATAACAATAACTGATTGCTTTCTAATGACTTATGGCGTATGTATATAGATACTAAATTAAACAATTATTCGTAAAGCTTCTTTCGCTATACTCTACACCACTTATGGTAAAGGGTCTTAACAGCTTCAGCAAATTTTTGTAAAATGCCCAAAGAGTTTAGGTAGATCCATTTTTTTAAGTATCGATCGACTGAAAATTATTTACTAATGCTATTTAAACCTGTCTGTGAGTCTGTCCATCTGAAAGTTAATTTTTTTCCAAAAGTAGTTTAAAAGTAGTAGTATTAAAAGTAGTTAGAATCGGTTCATTTTCACAATTACCCCTCACATAACGGTTTTCTTATAAAAAAAACTCCTTAGATGGAATAATAATTACAATTTTAAATATATTTTAACAAATATTTGGCATATTGTAATATTTAGATATAAACAAAAGGGATATCAAAGTTAATCCATAGGGGTACATTTTTATGACCACTTTCCATATGAAGCCTTTTCAAAAAAAGAAATCCTAACAATTTTAAATATATTTAAATGAAAGCTGGAATTGTCCTTGTATTTTAATATGAGAAATGTGTGTAACAAATTTAGTCCAGATTGATTCATTCTTTTTTTGGAATTCATTCCATTAAAATTATAATAATTTATTTCTCTTGACTTTCAGTTGACTTGCAATTTCTTTATTTGATTAAACACATTAAGTAAAGTGGTGTAAAGTATCTAAGATTCGGTTCCAACCGGCTCTAAAGTTCTTACTTCCTTCAATAATATTTTCTTGCTTTTTTCCTTTTTTTTTTGGTTTTATTTTGGTTTTTGTATGGGATTTTTCGTTTGGTGTGTAAAAATAAAAAGCCCACATTAAAAGCCAGCTTTAATTCATCGTCCATACATTTACATAGAATCCCTGTTACCATTTATGATAAGCTTTGTACAACATCGAATAACTCTAAACCTTTTCGAGAATTATGTATTGGTATTGATACCAAAAGTACAAATATTATACCACGGGGTGGTGAACCCATTATATGTAACGGTAATAATTTTTGTGAAACATTTAAAAATATAAAATAAAAAAAATGAATTTTAGGTATGTTTTAGGAATAATTAATTATGGCTGCAATTTTCGCTTTTTTTTTTAATTAGATACATTATATGGAATTGTAACGAATAATACATGCACAAATGCAACAGATTATCACTATTTTATATTTACAAATATTTTTGATTATATGAGTTGGATAACAAATTCAGTGAATATTCATGGCTATAAATTGAAAAGCGTAAGTCGTGGTGGACGTTGTTCATGCCATACAATATTTTTAATTGCTTTAATTATATTTACATATTCTACTATATATATTAAAAAATTCATGTGAATCAGTAATGATTATTTTAATTGAGCTATTTTTATTGGTATTAAAACAAAAAAAATGTTTTGGTGCTTTAAATTATTCCAAAATATGAGTCTAAAATAAAATGAATAAAAAGAAAAACAAGTAAAAATGTTAAAGACGTTCAAGACCGACTATTACGTACCCTATATAATGTTTTTATAAAAAATGGAGAATTTTTAGTATTTTCATTGTCCATGAAACAAGCTGCATTCGCAAAAATAGTCCAATCTTAACCATAACATTGAAATTGTTATATAATTAGCAAAAAAAAAATCTGTTAAACGAAATTTTCTTTTCTTATTGTTCTTGTGTTGCTATCAGCAAAAGGTACAGGAAGAAAGCAACAAAAGTAAAGAAGGAAAAAATAAACAATTAGCCGCATGTGAAAGAGGCAGCAATAGAAACATTTAATTTGTGATATTAACAATAAGCAAGTGGCAGCACGCGTTTCAAAAATTGCTAATTCAAAATTTCAAGTATTAATTATTATTACTCTTCCTCTTCTTCCCGTTTTTTTCTTATTGTTATTATCATAATAATAAGAACAAGAAGGTTTTTACTGCTGAGCGTGAGAGACAATTTTTGAAATAATAATCCACAAATCGAGTAAAATTACAGGAAATCTAAAACAAGAAAATATCAAGAAAGTTATGGGAATTAAACAAACAAATATACATCTTTCTACATACATATATATTTACAATAAATACATGTATGTAAAAAATTTTAAAGTAAAAACTAATCAACAACGAATAAAGTTATTGTAATGTATGCTCAATTTCATTTCTTCCTTTATCACTGTTTCTCTCCCTATCTCCCTTTGTCTCTCTATCCATCACCCGTTGATTATCCCACTCATTCTGTTCAGGTTTGTTTACTTAAACGATTCCCTGTCTGTCTGTCTGTACATCTATTTGTTTGCCTGTCTCTTTGTTTGTTTGCTGGTTTATTTAAAACAAAACAATCAAAGAACCAGAGATATAATAATAATCATTCATATGGCAATTGAATTCTCCTTCACATATTGAAAATGACTTTCTCTTGTTTCAAGTTTTTTTTTGTATTTCTCAACTTTTTTTTTCTATTTTTTTATTTTTTGTTTTTCTCATATATTGTTTGGTTTTTGATTTTTAAGGGTTTTATTTCCTTTCATTTTTTTTTTTTTTGTTTATTTTGTTTCATGTTATGTCCATGATATGAGAATGATTAGTTTCTACTTAAAAAATGTATAAAAGCTTCTTTTGTCTTGGAAGTATCAATTAATTGTGTAAATTTAATGGCAACAACAACAAATAACATTAACAACATCTTTAACAATATCGGCGAATATAAAAAATTGCATTCAAGTTTAATGATTTCTCTCTCTCTCACTCTCTTTTTTTTAATAGGAAATTTGTAAGTAATAAGAATCGAAGAGAGTACAGAAATCACAATTTTACTAAACTTGAAAGCTTTATATGCAATTTTAAATTCCCAGGGAATGTATACTCCAGGCAGACAGACATATAAACATTTACAAAGAATACATTAAGATTCATTTTAGGCTAATCATACGTTTAGAAGTTTAATGAACTTTCTCTTAGCTATTACAAATATTTTAAAGCAACTTTGGAATTGTAAATTCAAATATGCAAAGCTAAACCTTTACAACGGTTTTTAAAAGTTTCTGCCAAAAGGTAGAAACCAAACATTTAAACGACTGAAATAACATTAAGGCATTTAGAATTCACTTGCACTTTTTAGACTTAATTTTAATTACTGTTTGTTCAAACAAACAAACAGTCCTTTTATTTTTATTTTCATTTTTGCTATTGCTGATAGCCAGCTAATTATTTGCCCAATCTAAACTAGTTGAATGCCAATCAAATATAAACAATAAGCCATAAAACTAATTTTTAGCTGCAGGATAAGGTTTTTATTTTTCTTAAACTCCTTCTTTTTTCTCTGTGTCTTCTACTTCGTGCTTTCTCTTGTTCTTATGGCATAAACGTTTGTAAACATTCTAAATGTTTGTTGTTATTGTTATTTTCTTTTTTATTTACGTTTATTTTGACAAAAAAATACATAATAATTTTGCTGTACATTTCATTATTTTGTTCTTTTAACTTTTTATTATTCCAAAGCTTTTACTTATCGTTGAATCAAAGAGGTAAAAACAAAAAAAAAAACGAAGGAGAGAAAAGAAGCAATAGCATGAAATGAAAAATGGTTTTTTTTTGAAAATTAATCAAAAATAAAAAGAAGCAGCATATAGAAACTCCTTATGTAATTCCTTTTTTTCTCTTTTCATTTAAATGCATTTTGCTCGGAAGTTTTTTTTTCAAGGATTTTATAGAGAATGGGCATCACGTGTTAAACCCTTTTTTTAAATTGTAATAAAATGAAAAAAAGAAAGGGGAAATTCAAAAATCTATAATATTGGCTCATTTTTAATTAAATATTCATTGTAAATAACTTTGAATAAATCAAAGTTAAAATAAAATAAAAATAAAAAAAAATAGACAAAATAATTGAAAACTCTGGCAAACAAGCAAATTGAAATTATTCAAGTTCATGAAAAAAAAAGATATTCCCTCTTCTTCTCCGAAGGGAAATTCAGCTTAATTAAACCGTTTAATACACTTTTAGAAAAAATGTTTTCTTTGCATTTTTTCATATGTAAACGTTTATTATTAAATTGTATAAACGTAGAAATCATGATTCTGTTATTAGACTTTTAAATAAGGCCATTGATATAAATTATAAGATTTTCTTTGTCAATATTCTCAAATTATATGTTAAAGATTCGTCTTTTGTATTTCCATAAAGAAAAAGCAAGAAAGAAAAAGCTGCTAACCAAAAATAAACATTTTAACACATTTTTTTTTTACTCATTTGATGTATAAAAAATCTTTTAAAGGGGAACTTTTCTCTTATACATATTATTATAATATTTAATGATAAGCGTGCGTTAAGTAAATATGTTTTTTTTTTTGTTAGAATTTAGCCCGCTAATAAAAGCTTACACAACAGATTATCACTGAAAATGTCAGGCCAATTCATCTTTTGAACACTTGTTCAAATATAAATTAACACATTTCATATCTTACATCTTAGATTGTTGGAAAAATTTTTTTAATTTTTGTTTTTTAAAGGCAAATTAATTATCAGAAAAGTTAATATTTAACAAATTTTATCTACCAGCTAACTCCAGAATTCTATTACCACAAATATCTTTCATTCATTATTCCAAATTGGGCATTTCAGCTTCAAGCAGCCATGAAGAAACCTTTGTTGTTTCAAAATTATCGAAATCAGTCTTGATACATTATTTCATATTTCTTTATACAATGAATAATTTTTTCTTGCAGCGCACAAGGCAATTAATTTTTTTTTTTAAAGAACTAAAGGACCAAATATACAAAGCAAATTTATTAAAACATATAATAATTATTGGGTCAAAGAGCTCAGATAGAAAGCTAAACTAATTCAAACAACCTAATACAAAGCTTATATAAATCTATATATATTATGAAAATTCAAATAATGTTTGTAAAGATAGACATAAAACTTTCCCCATTTTATTAAAACGAACCATCTAGAATAATTCCTTGGATCAAAAGCCTTAAAAGCCTCCGATTCATTTAAAACAAAAACGTGGGGCCTTATCAAACAATAGCGCGGCGCTAACATTTAAGTATTTAAAAAAAAAATTAAATACCACAAACAATTCCATTTCGATGATATTTTCAAGACTTTTTAAACCAAACAAAGTTTTTTATTTCTAGATTGAATTTTTTTATTTCTAAATCTCTCAACATTTTCTCCTTCTGTTTTTTCTTAAGTTTTTCCAGCATAATGAAAATTTTTCAACTCTTTGCTTTAAAAAATTATTCCTTAATAATATTTTTTATATAAAGCAAAACTTTCATTTTATTGTTCATGAAGTTAACTGACAAAGAAAAAAATTATGCCAGATTGTATTTAAATTATATAATAACAGAAATGCATTTAATTTTAAATTTTCCTTATTATTGTTGTTGTTTACACTTTTGTAATATAGTTAATTGTTCATGTAGTAATTTCATTGGAGAGGCCAAATTCAAACGAGGCAAACAACCCTCGTTGCATTCATTGAAAAATCAACGATTGCAACATTTGGTTTGATAATACATTAATAGTTTTTGTCATCTGTAATGCAAATTATGATGGTACACATATACATACATACATATATATGCATAAGAAAAAACTTAGAAAATTCAATATGATCACATTACAAGGCATATGACAGAATTACAACAAGAGAATAAAGCAAAAGAGAATGAACAATAACAAAACTTAAAGCAAGAAACAATAGAAAAAATAATAGAAACACATGCCACCACCAAGCAACTAATCAAACAACCAAACAAGCAATCGACTCATTCATTTTATCAACAAATTTATTCATTGAAGCGACATTGAAATTTTGTGTGAGAAAGAAGTGGGGAAGCATGGGAGTATAGCATCTTAATATATTTCGAAAAATTTTAATTGAAAACTCTCTCATTTTCTTTTTTCAAAAAGTAATAAAAGCAAGTACAACATCAGCCAAATTAAATGAGTTTCTAAATAGTAATTTTGAATCTAAACTTAAAGGGTGCATTTCGAGCAATTGCCCCTTTTAAGTTGGCTTGATTTGTCAGACTTAAAAACCATAAGCAAATGTTTTGCGTTTTCTCTTTTCTTTGTAGTTGTATGAAAATCATTCAATTATAGAAATGTGTTGTTTTTTTTTTTTTTTTTTTTTTTGGAAATAATAGAATTTCAGTTATCCATCATTAACTCGTCATTCTTCCTCCATGAGCATCACTCAATTTTGATTTTTTGAGAAAATTGAGAAATTTTTTATGGCATAATTTTCATATAAAATTTTTAACAGTCAATAAATAAATAATTCCATCAACATTAACAATTAACATAAACTTAAATGATAAAATGATTTATTAGAAACCAAACAAAAATGAGAAAACATTAGAAAATTAAAGCCAACACAAAATTATGAAGAAAAACGCAGCAGCAACCCATAGAAAAATTTGTGTGCCGTAAGTCATAAAGGAAAAGACAGAAAGAGGAAAGGACCACACGCTAAACAAATAAATAAGAATAATACAAACAATAGCAACAAAAATAACAGCAACAATAACAATGATAACAACAACAAATTTAATTGAATAAATAAATTTTAAAGCATTTGAAGAAAACGTTTCAATTTTCTCTTTTAATGTGAAGAAACAGTTGTTCAAAAAGTTCATAAAATGAAAGTAAAATAACAAAATAAATAAATTTTTTGGAAAAGTATATGTCATTCATTGTCTTCTTTTAATAAGAACATTATAATATGATTCTGAATACAAATTATCGAACTGCTTTCGCTCCCATATATTAAAAGTGACTATGGACCAGATTGTTAAACTGACAATAAGGCCGGCATTCATATTTACATTTCTAATTCACAGAGATTGACTTCTTCAAAGAAATACTGAGTATATGACTTATGAAAGTTTTGAGATCTAAATTAACTCCAGATATTTCTAAATTTGTTTATTTTAGAATGATTTGTATAAAGAAATATTGAATATGTAACTCATAACTCATGGAAGTTTTGAGACTTAAATTAGCTTCACATATTTCTAAATTTCTTAAAAAGTTCTTGGAAAAAATTTCCATAAACTTATTGAATAATTTTTTATACAACATAAAGTTTTTCATTAGGATATTCTTCCCTTTGAGATATGGATATCTTATTGCTGACACCTGTGTAATGTGATATGCGGACCTCTTCCGATGATGAAGATGGTAACCATAATAATAATGATGAAGAAACTTTGGCTTTATTTATGTCTTATTATTTGTTAAATAAACGGAAATGTAAAAGATGATTTTAGGCTAATATTTTTTTTTCGATTCCTTCGCTTCTTTTTATCTTTTTTTAGTAACCCACTTTATTTAAAATTTCATGGATTTTCGATTGTTATAGTTCTAGAAGCTGGTGCTTGGGCTTTTGCTATTGTTGTCTTTGACCTGGTTTCCTCTTTATCTACCATTTTTTTTACCATTTATTTTGTTTTTTTTTTTGCACATTTTATTTATTTTGTAAAGCTTTGTTTCTTATCTTCCCTGTTTTTTATAATCCTTGCAAATTACTCTTAATAATGTAATTTCAGAACTTCACATTTCATTGTAGAACTTTGTTTTTCCGCAACTAATTAATGGTTAATTTTTTTTTGTGTTAAACATAATATAATAATAAATTTAATAAAGAAAAGAAATTTAAATAAAACCGCTATTTAATTAAGTTCAATGATTTATCCTCTTGTCATATACAAATCAGATTTTAAGTACCTAAATTTTAAAGTGTAAGTTTAAAATTTCTTATTTAAAGTAGCTCAAATACGCGCAACTTAAATAAGTCTGGCAACTTCAATCTGATTATAAAAAGTCATATTTTAGAAAACATATTTTATGTGAAACCCACTAAGCAATTGATCGCCAGGGTAAAAAACTCTAATAAGTATTACAAAAAGTCAAAAATATCTCAAGAAGTACGCTTTGCTATATTTTGTTGCTACATGAAAAGTACAAATGTAAAGTTTTTACGATTTACATTGAAGAAGCTGCAAAATATTATGGGACATGAATGGCGTCGGCACAATTAGTTCTGATCGTTAGTCTGGTAGTTAGGAAAAATCTGTACAATTAAGTTGTGTAAATTACTTCAAATTCTATGCCGCTAGTTTGACAAAACCAAGCTCAAAATGAATAAAAATTTTCAGTAATAATGCTTAATAGATATCTAATTAAAATAAAAATCAACCTTGTATTCTTTTTTATATAATCCAATATATTAAATTATCAAAAAAACAAATAATTTCTTTTCTTAAGTTAAATATAAAATGTAAAGAAATTTCTATTCCATTCCCACCTTATTGAACTATTCATTTATTTAACATTTATAAGAATATTTGTTATATATTTTTTCTTTAGAAATTCTTGAAGAAATTCGAAACGTAACACTCAGTCTTTAAATAATTTTCCATTCCATTGACATTTATTTACATTGAAAATTTAACTAGAATTTATTATCTGAAAATGTAAACACAATAATACAGCTGGTTATTATGTTTATATATATGTATAGCATATTGAAAAAATTGTCTATCAATTACAATCATTTACTGTCTACTTTAAATAAAATCTAAATATCATTTTTTGAAAAATAGATTTTCTAACTGTTTAACATAACAATAAGATTATTGAAAACAATTTTCTACAACTCTTAACTCTCAAATGCTTGAGAAGATGTTTTATGAAAATAAGCAAAGAGGAGATTGGAAAAAGTATTATCATAAATATTGACAATAACAATAAATATGCTTTAAAGGATATTCGAATGCTGTAAAATATATGTGTAGACATTTGTCTTATACCTTTCTCCTAGAAACAAAAACAACAGCAATAGCAATAACAACGATGACTACGACAATGACATTTAAATGACAGACTTTAAGTTAAAATGCACTTTAAAAATCTTAAAATGTATTTTAGGAAGTAAGTGGAGTATTTGACAGATGAATCGATTGCTAAATTTAACTGAACTATTGATATTATTTCTGTTATTGTCAATGCAATTGCTGCTATGGACTTTATTATAAATGAAACAACAATAAAAATATTTTGTTCGTTTAGACTAATATATTTTACTCTGTTAATTTAATGGCCTCTTGGCGATATTACTTACCGATCTTGTTGTAAATTTTATACCAGAAAATATTTCTTTTAGATTCATTTCACTTGAAGAAATTCCAAAAAGCAAAGCTGCTTCTAAAATTTTCTAAAAGCAATATCCATAAGATTTAAAAAAATAGGCCAATCCGAACCTTATGCCAATATATTTTGAATTTTATAATAATAATTTCTAACGAATTTTATAGGTTTTCTTCTATGTATTGAAATTTCTTCAAAATTCATTTTATGAAGTGTGAGGGTAAAAATTATCCTATACAAGACTAATATCGTAAGTCAAACCACGCCTACTTATTAAATTTCAATAAATTATTTAAAAAATTATGACTTTCGAATACACAATGTCCAGTCATCAGTTGTTTTACATAGACGGACGAACAGACAGATTGTAAACGCGGCACAATTTGACTCTAAATTGACCAATTTATTAATTTATGATTTTAACGACAATCGTATTTAACATGCCGCAAAAAATTTTACCATAATTGATGTAGAGTATAAATAGCCTGACACTTTCAAGTGTATTGTTTCATATAAAATCGAAAGGCTTATAGAAACGAACAATAATAAACTCTGATAATAATCTAAGTTACATCCTTTTTGTTTCGGTCATTTTAGAAAACCAAGAAAAACAACATGAGTTTTATCAATGTTTTATGAGATCCTTCTGCTTTCTAAAGGCTTTTAATTTTGGTGTTACTTGCATTATTTTCTCATTTACAACTTTTTCCAAAAGCCAAAACTAAAAATGTACGTAGAATATTTCAACAAAAAATATCAGCAAGCAATTATATCTGGTGTGTGTTGATGACGCCATTGATAGCCTATCATTTTATGGCGCCATCATTTGATATCCGCTTGAACCTTTTAAAACTACCACTAAGAGAAGGAAAGAAAGAGGGGTATATTAAAAAGAGATCATGCCAAAAAAAAAAGAAAAATTAAAAGGCAAAAAACATCAAAATAAAAGTAAGCAAAACGAAATGAAATGAACTGAGACTCCTTTTTATTAAAAAAGTAAATAAATTATGCAACGATCAATTTTCTTTTATTTAAGAATTTAAATGAAGCTGCTTAACAAATGAAAAATAAACAAAAAAAAAACAACAAAACAAAAGAAGATATTTTTATTGAAACTTGTTGTTTTATTGTGTTGATTCTTTCGTTACATTTAACACTTGACCGTTGGATGCAATGTCCTCAACGTAACAAGAAAGTGTGTTAATAAATAAAGATATAACAATAACAACAATAATAATTTTTTTTTAATAAATTAAAAAAGCAGCAGCATCCAAAACAACAGCAACAAAAATGCTACAAAAAAAAATTCATCTTTGACATGAAAATAAATTAATCAAACAACCGAAGCAGTAACCACTACTAATATGTCTCAACTCTATCGCTTGATCACATTACTTAGCGTTGCGTAGTGATGTACAATGATGAGCCCATCATGATCAGTTGTTGCTATTGTTGTTAGTGATAACCCACATATACAGGCATAATAAATGTTAGTTCAATTCCATTTTTTATTAAATTTCTTTTTTCTTTTTTGATTATTCAAACTGTTTCTTCTTTTTCTACTTTTGCGCTTTCTTTTTCATTTTTGCTTTCATTTTCTTTATCTTTTCTCTTTTTGTTTTGTTATTTTTTAAAATTTTTTCATTTGGTTGGTGCTCTATAATTAATTTTAAGTGTTGAGAGCTAATTTTCATTGCGACATCTATAATCCATTTATTAAAAGTCCAGACAGATTTTTATTTCATTTTATAGATAAGAATTTCCTTTTTTTTGTTCTTTTACATATTTTGTACTTTTTTAAGCATTTCTTTTGTGAAACTTATCTCAAAATAAAATGTCAAATAACCATTCATAGCTCTATTCATGAATATTATGTAAATATTTCAGAAAATATTCACAATTAAAATTTTTGTAATAAATTTTTGTAGCGAGCCTTGAGAAGTTTTGAGATTTTAAGAGTTGCTACATAAATAATGATTGGCAAGTTCATGATCTTTTAATTTTCATTTTACCAATAATGAAATCCTAAATTCTTATATAAAAATTGATTTTTAACTTGTATAAATAAGTTTGTGAGAATTTCAAGAATCATGACATTCTTGAATGTAACTGAATTGCTTTTAAAGCAAGTCCCCTTTAAAGTGTTTCTTGTACGGCTTTCCAAATAACCAAAAAAGAGAAATTTAGATATAGAATTTAGAAAATTTAGATACAAAATGCTTATTAGCGAATAAAGGGTTTTAAAAGTCTTATCCAACAAACGCGTAAACATTTCTCTTCAAGTGTTTCATATTTGAATTTCCAGAAGTAACAAAAAATAAAGACAAAAAGATAATTCTATATGAAAAATTGAGTAAGGGGCTTGAAATGATTATCAGAATTAACATAAATTGCATCGTATGTAAACGCTTTTTCAAAAGATTTAGATAACATAATTTTATTCTAATGAAAAGTGTGAAAACTTTAATATTTTTTAAAATAATAAACTACAACTCTGACTTTTTGAAATCTTAAATAAATGTTGTTTTAAAAAAATTTTTTATTATTATTTCCCATTTTTTTATGGTTATATTTAAAAATCTTTTATTTCTCATGCTATAAAATATCATGTTAAATAATAAAAATCTTCAGATTTATAGCATTTCATCTCCCTTTTCATGGTTCTTCCTTATTTTTTTATTATCAATAAAATGAAAGAAATGCTCGAGAATTATTTCCTTTTCAAAAAATATTTATAAAGCATGTGTCCGTTAAAATTTTTGTATATAATATACTTTATAGAAACCGTAACATCAAGAAACCGTAACTAAATATTTCAATGACAGATTGTACTCGACCTTCAAGTGTTTATGATTACAAAACACCAAAAAAAAAAGGATAAAGTAAAACCCTTAAAACATAACCAATAATTAGTTTCGAAGCATTTGCCCTCTTCCTCTTTTATATAAATTTTTTTCTTTACTTTCCTTTACTTTTTTTCTCTTTGCTTTTTGTTTAGCTTGATTGTCCGATCATAATAATCCCTAATAGAAAAAACTAGAACAAAAAAAAAAAACAACATCATAAAAATAATTAGCGCCTGCGCAATTACAATTCGTTACAAACCAAATGTTTGTGAGCAGATGTAAATAGAAAGAGCTGAGCAAGAAACAGAGATCATTTATTTTCTATGTAATTAATTAAACTTTTATATATACAAATACACATATTTAATAAAGAATAGAAAGTACATTTTATAGGACATTACAAGGACTGTTTTCAAGTATTTGATATCTGAAAGTTAAGGACAAATATTGCACTTCAGCTGCTCAAATTATTAAAAAGCCCAAAAATTCTATGAAGTTGCAAGGATTTACTGGTAGAAGCAGATACAATTTAAGTTCCCGTTTACTTTCTAGCGTCTTGAATTAGTTCTGTAGTAAATTTCATTTAAATATTTCGAAAATTGCAAGCTGTAGCTTGGTTAGAAGCATGGCAAGACAGACAGACAGACAACAGATATAAGAACAGATGGACACATCGACAGACAGGCCTTAACTCATTTAAAAAGTGATTTCAAGACAATCAGTATAATGAAAGTTGAAACTTTAGCTCAACTTTGATGAATGTAACCAACATTTACACGAACTCATTGTAAAAATGTTCGAACAATCGAAAAGTTAACTGATTTTATTTTTAGAAATTTTAAATGCAAAAGTTTACAAGATTTTTAATGCATTTGCATTTAAGGCCATTAAATAAGCCTAACAAAATGTTTTAAAATGAAATATTTAATTTATATTGAAATTATTTTTCTTTTCTTTTTTTTTTTTTTGTTGGTAAAGAAATTACATTTAATATGTAGTGAGAAAATGCCATTTGTTTATTGTATGGACTTGCATTCAATAAGAGGATTTGATTTTTTTCATATTACAATTATTTTACATTTTACATGATAATTGTATTGAAATTATATTGAAAATATACATTTAAAACAATAAGAACAATAATAATGAAATAGAATTTGTATATGTTTGTATATATATATATGTATATATATGTGTGTGTATATATGTGTACATAAGTATCTAATTTTATTTATGATATCATTAATCACACGACTCTTATAACGCTATTGTTGTATAGGATTGTCATTATAAATCGAATAATTATTGTGTTAAAACAATAGAAATTTTCAATGGTACATGAAATTCAAGGATCTCAATCAAGCGTGTAAAGAATTTGATTCTCTCTTTTTTTTATTTTTTTATTTTTTTTTTTTTGCTATTATTAATTATATTTTTCTCTATTATTTATTTGTATTTCAGTAATAATTTACAATCAACACTAGAAGAATTCAATTTATAATGGTTAGAAATTTTTTGTTAGTTTTCTTTTATTCCTTACTTTTGTTTTATTATTTATAGCTTTATTGTATTATTTAAGTATGTTAAATTTATGCCAAAACATGTAACAGGATTTTAGGAAAATATAAATATTTTGAATTAGTTTTTTTTTTTTAAATTAGATATTGTCTTGTTGTAACTTTTCATATGAAATCTATTTATGTATCTTTCTTTTTATTAAAGATCACAATTTTTAAGACATTTAAAGAGAATTTTTTGTATAGACTTGTTTGATTGAAAGTTAAATCAATCAAATTATAAAATTTTTAAAATGATTTTAGTTTAGCAAAAAATATTTTTTTACATGAATGATAAATAAATTTGAATTTGCTAGAAAATCGATCAAACACTTTAATAAAGTTAATCTACATAAAAAATTTGAAGCCGAATTTTGCTATTTAAGGAAACTTTGGATATTTTATAAAAAAAAATTTTAGAATTATTCTTTTGATTACTGTTCAAACACTTTCTATAATTTATAATTTTAATTTTAATTGTACGCAATAATTTTTTGTAAAGTATTTTAAAGTCTATTTAGGCAAACTTAAAAATTTTTAGTTATTTACCTTCTAACAATTTCTAACTATTGTCAGCTGTTCCATTATGGATTTGAAATTTTTACTGAATTCTCTTTTTTCTTTGTTTCTTTGCCTTTTCACACCCTTAACTAGTTGCAATCGAAATCTAAAGATGATTATTTCATTTCATTGATTCAGGTAGCAGAAAATTGGTAAATGCATCGCATCAGTACATTTACTTAACAATTCCCTCACTCAATTATTGCTTTTCAAGTGACTGTTTTGGAAAAATATTTTAGTTTAAGTAAAGATCAATTTTGACATATATATACAAAGAGAGAGAGAGAGAGAGAGATCGTAATAGAGATAAATGAGATTAACGCTCATGTTACAAGGATGATTAAATGAAAGTGAAAGAAGAGAAAGAAAAATAAAATCTAATGAAATTTTAATTATTTTTCAATGCTCCTGATCTTTTGATAATATCACAATAACAATAAAAATAATAATAATAAGGTGCTAGAAGTTTTTTTCTCTTGTTTATTACATTTGATTTTACCATTTTTTTCTAATTTTTTTTTTAATTTTAGAGATTTCTATCTTTATATAGTTTTCCCATATTTATGCCGCAAACGGAAGTCTACTGTAACAGATCTTCATTAAAGTGATATTGAAATTACAATGTAACATTATTTTATGTTGGTGCTATTCTATTCTATTCTAAACAATAAACACAAAAAATACAAAAAAGCAAAAATTCATAAAAAGCATGTGTCAAGTCAAGAAGCATAAAAATAGATATAAAAATAGAGATAATTTTTTAAAAAAATATAAATGTACTTTAGAGTCCAATATAAAAAAAAATTTTTTAGAAAAATGAAAGCCTGTTTTAATTTTGCTTTCATTATCATCATCATCCCCAAAAATTTGGAGTAGTTTTTACATTTTAAAGAAACATATTTGAAAAATTAAGCATCCAATTGATTTTTTAGACTAATTAAAGCTTAAACGATTCAGAATTCTGTCTGTCTATTCTCAAGATTTAGAGGTCTTAAATTTATTATTCTTTCTTAATTTTGGTCCATGAAAACGTTTTTGTTGAACTTAAGATCACAAAAGAATCAGAAATTTGGAAAATATTTTATTTATTGTATGGCATAAAAAGTTTTTGGTGCAAATTTATTGTTTATTGTTATTGTGTTAAATTTTTATATAAAATGAAAATTCGAAAATTAAAATTTGCATTTTTTGTGGTAAAAAAATCTGTATTAATTTTTATTGTACTAAAGGTTTTGTACTAAAATTTTAGTGGCAATTTTTTAGTATTTAATTTTAGACCCTTTTCTTAATACTAGATTTAAGTTTTAAATGTTTAGTGTTAAAGTTTAATATAACAATAATAATTTAAGATTTACTCTTAAAAGAGAAAGACCAAATTTTCTATTCTAATTCCATGGAAAATGAAATAAAGAAATTTAAGTTTGATTAAGAGAATAAAAAACCATAAATAAAATGTAAATCATTTTAGTTGATTTAAAATATGAAATATGAAATGTATTTTTAGATATTTTATGTGAACCAAAATTTCCAAAAGAAAACAAAAATACAAATGAAACTAAAACAATACAAAAATTAACCATAATTCAATGGATTATTTTTGAATGACCACAAAGAGCAAAGAGATAACAAGATAAAAGGGAGAGAAAGATATACAAAAACAAAATGTAACTTTTTAGGTCATTTTTCTTTAATTGTTTGGTAAATTTATTTTAATCGATTTTTTTTCACGCCCTGTTTAAAAATGTGGAAAAATCGAAAGCAAAGACAAAAGAATTTAATTAAGTCAAACCTTATCATTTCAATTTGTGATTTGATGTATGTGTATGTTTATATGTATATGTGGAGGTATGCACTTGAAGTGTTGAAAGATTAAGGCTTTGAATTATTTAAATTAACATCATTAATATTCTTATGATTATCATTATCATTAAAATCATTATTATAATAAATATTGATAAAAGTATAGAATAAAAAAAGTATAAGTCTTCTTTTCAGTACAAACTAAGACAGACAAAGTGACTCCTAAAGTTAAACAAAATAAAATCAAACAAAGCAAAATAAAATAAAAATGAAAACAAAACTAAAAACAAAACGAAGACAAATCATTAAACTATTTAAGTTAGTTCAGCCAGCTGATTCTTATAACAATTTTTAATGTCGTATTATTTTAAGGGATTAATTTTAACAATATATAGAAAAAGTACTTCAGAATGAAAGAGAACAAACTCCATAAGAAATAAATAATCTATATAACTCTCTAGAATGTCGGGCAAAATGGTTAAGCCCATGGAAAATATATTTAAACCAAAAAAAAAAAAAAAAAAAAACAAGAAAAACACCAAACAAAAAGTGCATTGGTCTGATGTTTGTCATGTGGAATCATTTACAATATATTTGGGTATTATCAATTTTGTAACTTCAATTTTTAACATTTAACTTTAAATTATGCATTAAAGTAAAAAATTAAAAGTGTGAAAGGGAAAGATATAGAAAGATGCACACCTATACATTTGTTGTAATCAGCATTATCCATAATATTTACGAAAAAAAAAAAAAAAAAAGAAACAAAAATAAATCTATACCGCTTTAGTTGAATGTATTGAAATGATAATGCTGTAGAATAGTTTTTTTGTGAATGGTTTGATTTGGTTTTTGGTTTTTGGTTTTTAATTTTACTTTTGGTTTTGGTTATGCTTTGGTGTGGATTAAATTGACGGCACCCTGTGGTTTTATCAATAATAATAATTTTATATTTCCTCTTTTTTCATCTGTCGACTTTTTTTCGTTATTGCTGTTTGTATCGTGGTTTGTTTCACTCATTCTTATGCTGTTGATGATGATTTTGATGATGGTATTTCATTTGCATCAGTTTTTACAAAATATAATGGCATTTACAATCCTTTCTTCTTCTTATTTTCCTTCTTCTATTTTATACTCATTATGCTATATTTTCTTATATATAAATGCCTTTTTCTTCTTTTTTCTTTTTCATATTTTTCTTCACATTAACACCAATCTATACAGGTTGCTTATTTGCCTATGTAGCTTATTTGATCGTTTAACTTGGCTTGCCTTGGCTATATGCATTGTACATTTTCATAGCTCATATTTTATTGATATTGAGAATATATTCGTAATAATCCTAAACAGAAAAAAAAAAACAAAACAAAAATAAAACAAACGGCTAAAAAGCCTTTGCCTTAAAAAGGAAATGAAAAAGAGTTGGGGGAAGGGGGGGGGGGGGGTTAAGCAATAAATGAATGAAAAGAACTTTAAGCCATCTCAAAGTGCATTCTCTTTTTCATAAGTAAATCTCCTTTTCTTTTGCGTTGCATTAAAATTATTATACATTTATATAAGATTACACTTTATTTCTTATCATTATTTATGTTCTCTTTATCCATTTCAACATTTTTCGTTTGTTATTTTATGGATCGATTTCAATTAATCCTTCCATTAAAATGTAAAAAAAACAAATAAAAAAGCTAAAAAATGTTTAGTTTTATTAAACAAAACTTTTTTTGATTTATGATTAACAAATATTAAAAGTAAATTTATTAAGTGTTCATTTCTCATTGAAATATCTGTCTTCGAAATAAGAAATGTAAGAAATGTCGTAACAAGGAAAAAAAATGCTCACTTTATTTTAAAGACTTTTAAAAAATATTATGAATAATATTAATTTAATTTCTATTAAGGGAAAGTACCATAAATAATAATTCCAAAATTATGCCACAATTATAAGAAATAAATTATAGGATATTTGTGATAATTATAAGAAATCTTTTAAATGCAAAATAAGGGCATAATATTGGTAATCTTGTAAAGTAATTGAGCATATTTGGAAGAAATTAAGATAATCTATCCCATAATTACAAAAAGTATCAACTTTTATAGTATAATAAAGCAACTTTACTATAAAATATTTCCAAAAAAAACATTTTATAGGAAAATTTCTCTAAATAATTCTTATAAAGTAATTGTAAAAGTATAACGTAAATTTTGCTATAATAAATTTAAGTGTATCTATAAAAAAATTTTGCTTATGTCTTATAATTTCGGAATATACTTTCTACTATGTATATTTTATAGTATAGGAACTATTTTATATTCTCTAATTGCAGGAAATTTTAAGGGAAATTTACTAAAGTAATAAAAAAACTATGTTATTTCCAAAATTATGGGACATATACTCTAAAATTATAGGGCACATATATTCTATAATTACGGAGCATATATAAATAACAATGGGTCATTTAAATCCTACATTTGTAGGATAAATGCAATCTGCAACTATGGGATACATATACTACTTAAATATAGGACACATATATTCTATAATTAAAGTAAACAGAGATCCCATAATTATAGGCCAAATATATCCTATAATTTTACAATTTGTTTCATTAGTATAGGAAATTTTGCTATAAAAGCACTTATAAAACAGCCCAGTTATATGGTAAAAGTCAATACTTATTAGAAGCGTAATTATTTTAAATTAAATTTAAATTAATTAATTGGCTGCAGGACTAACAAAGGAAAGTGCTCAATATAAATTATATATATATATATACTTTATTATAGTACATAATAAAATCCAATAGTGTTTGGATGATATTTTAAAATTCTAAAACGATTTTAACTGTTTATTAGCAACACTAAATTAATTGTAATGTTTTAGAGTAAATTTAAAAATTGTATGCAGGAAATATAATTAAATTATAGCTAAAATAATTATTATCTACAATTATGGTTATTGAGTTTTATTGTTATTGTTATTGTATATTAAATATATATAAAATGTATATGGTATATGTTTTCCATTAATTAATATTTACAACAATAAGTGAGTGTCATAATAATAAATATTAATTATAATCTATATCATTCTCTAACATTCATTCGTTTATCTCTTGACCCTTTTTTCACAATTTTTTTTTTTTATAGAAAACAACAAATATTCATTTAATGATTTCTGATATGAAATGAAATTTTATTATTATTATTACTATTATAATATGTTGCAGCTATCGTTTACTTGCTTGTTTTTTTTGTTGTTATTATTGTTATTTTTATTATTGTTAGTATTATTTTATTTAATTAATTTATTAACAAAGTTAAATTTTGTAGCTTATTTGATTTTTATACTTCTTAATATTGATAACAATATTAATGGAATGGTAATACTGGCAAAAAAAGAGAGAGAGAAAGATAGAGTAAGGTAATTAGATGGTTTGAGTAATAACAAGAAGATTTTACAACCACATTTTTGCCATAAAATTCTTGTATCCCCTGATGATGATTTTTTTCCTCTTTTTTTAAATTTATTTAATTTCTATTGTTATCATTGTGTTCAATGCTGTGTATTGAATGTTATTGAATGTGGGTGGTTTTTTTTTTTTTTTTTTTGGTATTTATACATAATTGTAACAACAATAATAACAATAATAATAATAATGAGTCGATTAGTTTAATTAAAACATAACCTATAAAAACACAAAAGCCAGATATGATATAAAATTTTTTTCATTTTATAGCGTAATGATGATGATAATAATGCCATAACAAATGTAGCATAAAATAATGAGAATAAAGTGAAATGTTGTGAAATGAAATGCAATGTCTATACAAATAAATAAATGTATATATATATATATATATATATATATATATATATAATTTGTGATTTATTTTGTATTCATTGCAAACTTGTATAACAATTTATTAAGTTCAAGGGGAACTGGAAAATGAGCAAAAAAAAACGACCTAAATGAAATAATAATTAATGTTGCATAAAATTTAGCTAATATTCAAATTAATGACAATTTTTTTTTTTGGTCATGCAATATTAAAAGTTTAAAGTTATTAATATTATTAACATTAAAAGTTAAAGTTTAGAGAAAACAAACTTCATTTCTCCAAAGTGTAGCACCATATTTAAGTAATTTGGAGATTTAAGGCAATGAACATTCTTACACTTTATGATAAATTAGAGGCGTGTTCCTATGTAATTAATATAAATTATATTTCGATTTCAAAATATAATTAAAAATTTTTTAAATGTAAGTCAAAAGTCAAAACTACATGTAAAAATTGTCTTGTTAACAAAAGACGGACTGAAGGACTGATTTTTTTTTAAAAAATTGAAATTGTATGAATTTCTGAAAATTTTTAAAGTATTCATCTAATTAATACACAAAGCAATTTATTCATTTACTAAAGGCTGATGAAGTTTTGTGGGTAATGAAAAATTGTGTATGTTTACAAATAGTTGCTACTTTAGAAATTTATTTAATTTAATGGTATTGTTGTAGGTTGTTAGACTTTCGTTTGTTTGTATAATGATTTAATAGACAATTAGTACATTTTGTGCTTTTGGTTTTTCGGTGTTTTATTTTAGGTGGCCGTCTCCAACTTATTGTTAAATGAAAATTGATGCAAAAACTGATGGCACAACGTCTCATGTAATAATAAAAGGCATGAATGATACGATGTACATATATATATATATATATATATATATATATATATATATATATATATATGTTATATACATGAGACGTTTATTAGTGCGTCTATATAGAAAAGTTGAAATATTTTACTAAATGTCTCAAACAAAACGCACAAGAAACTGAAATTTATGTTTATATATATTTTAGACTGATGAAAAACTTGTCAAAGAGACATAGACTGAGAAAATTGTCTGTAGAGTGTAGAATAAATAAAAACACAATTGAAAATTTAAATAAAAATAAATAAATATTAATACAAACTGACACATGCAACCAATAGTCGCATTTACCAGCATAAATAAAGAATTTATTTAAAGCATAATAAAAAGAAGAAAAGTGTGGAAAAACTAAAAGCGGCTGATATATAAATATATAAGCAACAAGTTGACACAAAAGTATCATTTCTTTTGCTGCCACATAAGAATAAACGCTCGTTAAGTGCGTTCATTTTTTATTTGCAATATATATAAAATAAATAAATAAATGAGTAGATGGGGCAACAAACAGCATACGCAATCAGCAAAAGAAAAAAAATTATAAGAAATCAAGAAGAGAAAAAAGTGGAGAGAGTTGCACAAGTTGACAGTTTCTTGTCACTTAAGAAATATGTTACATTTGTGTAAATAATTGACATAACAAAAAGAGAGATTTGTCTTTCCCCTAATTTACATACATATCTTTATTTATACATATATATTCTATTTTATTTTGTTTTTTTTTTTTTTTAGTTAATTTTATTTTAGTTTGCTTTTATTTTGCCTCTTTTACTTCTAATTTTAGCCAGCATTATTGTACCTTAATTACCCATTCATTTCACTTAGATTCTTGTTAAACGTTTTTTTTTTCTTTCTGCGCTTTTTTTTTAAATCTTATTACGTATGTCGGTTGTTGTTGTTATCTTTATGTAATGTGAATCTAAAAGAGGAAGAAGAGTAGGAAAGTACAGAAAGAAGAAAGTTCATGTACTTTTTGAATGGCAAAAGGTGATTACAAGAAATATTTCATTTATTTTTGTACCTAAAAAATATATTTTAAAAATTGTAAGAATTGTATATTGGAAATGCCTATATTTAAATATGCTATCGATTGTCTAGTGGTGGCATGAATTATAGAAAAATTTAATAAATAAATTTTATATTTTATTATATGTACTAATTTTTAGTACTAATTTTCTTAATCATTTCTAAAGCAGCATAAATTTTAATATGAAATCCAAAATATATTTTTGCATTACTTATTTTCTAGTACTAATGTACCGAATTTAGAACTGATATGCTAAATCGTAATACTATTGCACTAAATATTAGTGCTGTTGTACTAAATTTTTAAACTAAGGTATTTCTTAAAATAATTTGATTTGTGAAAAAAATAATTCAGTTACAAAATGGACAGTTTAAAATTTTAGTCCTAAATAAATACTCTCTTCCAAGATAACAATTTAGGGTCAGGCATTTAGATTTGCTTAGTTTCTTTCTAATTTTTACAATTTACACTCAGACATATGTTTTTAATTATACTTAATTCGACTAAACAAATGATCGCTAATAAACATGTAGAGAAAATCAGCAAAAAAAAGTAAGTTTTTTTTCATATTGTTATGCTTTCCTTTCGTATGGTATTTTGAGAAAAAGCAATATAAAAATTATTTCAGTTTTTCTTAATTATACGAATAAATGAAGCAAAGCATTTCATATTCATTAAATTCGTAAAATATATTTGTATATAACTATAAAAAATCTATGACATGTGTCATTAATTCAAAATTATATTAAATAACTTCACGTCTCATGCTACAATTGATTTTTCAATATTTACTACAATTTTTTTTTTTTTTGTATTGAATTATTGAATTATTGTGATACGTGCGCTAACATACTGACACATGCTTCACGATATTCAATGTGTCATATAATCATTAAACGAACATATCAAATGTTTGCTTAATCAATAGTTTTTGATTTTGTCTTTTTTTTTTTGGGATTTTGTATTTGTTTTTTCCCGGCTTTTTTCTTCTTTGATTTTTACAAGAGAATTTTTATGAAATAATGAAATATTGGAACAATAGCAAACAAAACATTCAATGTATATAAAATGAATCACATGAATCATCAAAAATTACATAATGAATACAAAAAGCATTTAAAAAAAAATGAATAAGAAAACAAAGCAAAAATCAACGTCAAACAAAAAATATATTGAATATTGATTGGATTTATACGTATGTGTATAGTTATAATGAAAATAACAGTTTCATATTTTACTTTTTTGTTTTTTGTTTTTTGTTTTTGTTTTTCTTTTTCATTTTGTGTGGGTGCAACAATAATACCTTTTAGTTATGAGTGACTGAATCTATAAGTCAATGTCAAAAAAAGAAATATTTATTATAAAAACAAGTGGAAATGTTACAATCGCTCGGAGTGATTTTTTTAAATACCCTATCAAACGATATTTAATGTTACAGGAAACGATAAATAAATAGAGAAAGTGGCATAGTAGAAAGTAAAACGTTAATAATCCCAAAAAGCATTAAAGCAATTTATATGCCGTTTTAATGCCTTTTGCAAACACTAAAATTTTGATCTTATTAACTGTTAAAGTCCTTACCTAAACATTTATCTCTAATATGAACAAATAAACTGTTGATCATTTCGAAAAATCAGTCTTACTTAATGTTACATATATTTGGTAATTTTTTTTTTGTATACCAACACGTTGTACAAAGGATTTATCAGACAAAAAGAAAATAAAATAACATTAATTTCAATCATTAATAAAATTTCCAGTAATAACTTTTAAGAAGATCTTTGGTCGAGAATTTTAATTTTGATATACTGCAAATTGAAAATTAGCATACAACACTTTTGTATTTAGTACTTATAGTTGTACCTTAAGTACCTAAGTACATAAATACATTTTGATCATGATTTTATTTAGACTTTCAAGCTTTTTGTTTACATTCACTTTTTTAAACGTTCGCTGGTAAATCATTAAAAAATTAATTCTTAAGTAATGTTTAGTAATTAAGTTATGTTTATATTTAATGAAATCGTTAGTTATAATGATTTTCTTAACATTCACTTTAAAAATATTAAAACAAAGTAGTAATTAAGTAATATTTAATAATTAATTAATTAGTTTGGTAATTAATTTTGCCTAATCTAACAAATTGTTGATTACATATAAAATACTAAAAAAAAATTAATACTTAAGTACAAAAATTTTATGCAATTAAAATTTTAAATTAAATTAAGTGAAAAAAAATTAACATTAACTTAAGTAAGCACTTTATCTGAACTTTTTCGCTTTAACTGATACTCCCAGGGCTAATGATTATTTATATTAATAGAGTTTACAAAAAAATGTATTCCATAAATTAAATATTGTTAATGTAATTAATTATATCAAGCATACATATAAATATATTGTTGTATACGTAGACCAAGATGTTACCTTTTCATTTACTCCTTTTTATTCTTACAAATAACGTTGATATATTTTACAATATTTCACCAAGACACTTGAGGGAAAAAAAACGTTTAAATCATAAAATTATTAATGTACGTTTATGATGGAAAAACTATTGTACGTTAAATGTTTGCACAAACTGTTAAATAAAATCGGTTGCGGGAGGGAGAGGGCATGATAAAATGATAATAACAATAAATACATAAATTAAATATAGAGATTTTTATATCTGTGATTCTTTATATATAAAAGTATTGTCATCATTGTCAGGTCTAAAGCAAACAAAATAAACCAAGCAAAATAAAGCAGAATAGAACAAAAAAAAAAAAAAAGAAAACGAAATAAATGAAACAAGTACAAACAGAGAATGACGAAGGCAATAAAAATAACAATTACAATGCGCACAACAATACACACAACACACAACTAGAAAATTGAAGATGACATAAAAGTAAGCGCACCTTGAATTTGTTGTTCAGTTGGTTTTTTTTTATTTTTGTTGTATTTTGCTTTGTTTAGTTTTTGATTCTACCTGTATCTGTATCTGTACCTAACAACTAACACACGATAAATAAAAAATAAAAATAAAAACTAAAAAACTAACCGCTTACACACATTTATATACTTATTTATATAGAAAGAGATAGAATGATATTTAATGTTTAAACATAATAAACATAAAGTTTCAATTTTTCTCTGAAGTGACTTTTACCTTACGCCTTTTACCCTCTAACAATAATAATAATAATAATAATAATAATAATAATAACAACAACAACAAATACATTTGAAATATTAAATGAGATAACGTAACTAGACAAGAGTAAAGTTGTTGCATTTTATTTTTACGTTAATACAATGCGAATAAAGTGTCTTTCAAAGTGAAAATAAGAAAATATATGAAAAGTTATTGTGCAAAGTAAGAAGATATAATTCTAACAAACAGTTTAAATCATTCAACAATTACCCTATAGAATTTTACTTGCGGTGGAGCTAAACTGTTCAAGAAAATCTTTCCAAGCCAAAAAATTACGTTGAATTTTCACTACAAAAGATAAATGAAGAATTATCATACCCTGAAGGTTTTTTATTTTCTATAAAAATTTATAACTTAGTAATATATATATGTAAAAATGGGATTTAATACTAAAAAAATAAGCCAAGTTATTGAAAACCTCAAAAATATAAATAAATAAATCAAATGTCTTATAAATCTCTTAGAATTTGTGATTTATGAAATCGTTTAGAAATTTATTTAAATTTATGGGTCGTAGAAGTTCCTTAATCCTTACCTGTTTATACTCAACAAGAAAACTTAATGAAATCTTAGTAAAAGTGTTATAGAGCAAGAGCTTTATATAAAAAACGAAGGAAGCAAAAACAACAACAACATCAACAATAATAATAATAATAATAATAATAATAATAATAATAATAATAATAATAATAATGATAATTCAAAATTGTATATTAATTTGTTTGTTATATGTATATTTTGTAAGTCTACCCACAATTTTTGGGTATGGTCGAATCATATCAAGTTGAATTAGCTTGGAGGGGCACGCTTGCATATTCTATTTAACATTTAATGGCAAGATAAAAAAAAAAAAAGAAAACATGCGTAAAGGATTTTGTATATACATATAAAAATACAAAGAAGAAGAAGAAATATATAAAGTGAAAAAAGAAAAACAAAGAACTCGCCTAAACATAAAACATCCTACTTTCAATAATTATGCTGTAGGATAATATCTCTTGCCTTCACGCCACAATCATATCTAATATATGAAATATATTCTTCTTCTTATTCAACCTACAATAAACTATAAAAATACAAGCATAGCGTTGCTTTAGAAAACATAACGTAGAATACGTAGAAAACATACGGAATATGAAATATATATAATCTGCATATATATATATATATGCGTGTGAGTGTATATGTGTGTGTATGTATATGTTGATATGTATGCTTGTCCGCATTATTTACATTGTTAAAAAGTTTAAACCTGAAGTAACTAAACTAAAAAACTGATTAAATATAAAACGAAGAAGGCGTTCAAAAATTCGCCTATTTACATAATCTTTTAGTCTTTCAAAAAATGGGGGTTGGCTACACAGTTCTCTTCTTACGTTTGCTTGATTGTAATTGTTACTGAAAATACTTTTACTATTATTGTTATGTTGTTGCTGTTACTTTTGCTTTCGCCGTTGCTCTTATTCTTTACTTAAACTTGAGTTTATATAATTTCAATGGTTAATGTGTAAAAAAATTATGATCTATAATCCATATTAGGTTAAATGGTCACAATATATCTAAAGCCTAAGCTCTAGCTGTATTTTTGTTTTTTTTTTTTCTTATTCTTCTTCTCTTATTTTTTTATTCATCTTTATTGCCTGCCGGATTCAATTACATTTCAATTACAAGTTTCCATTGGAATTTTTTTAATTTTTATTAATATCTCTTCCCACCCACTTTGTTTTATATGTGATATATGAATTTAAGAAAGGCATACACAATTTCTGTTTAATTTATATTATTTTTGTTTTTTGCTTTATGCGTTTTGGGGTTTTTCATATTTTTTTTTTATACTTTTTGTTCTTATTTAAATAAGCAACTGTTATGTAATATAATCCGCTGGCAATGTTGGCATATGAGAATATAAACAAATTATTGAAACAATAACAAATATTTATATATATACATATTTGTTTATATTATAAGGCTCTGAAATTATACTCGCACAGTTCGTTTTTCGTCTGCTATTGGCTCACAAAGAGTGATATATTTCACATACCACACATAATTCAAATATTTTATGTTGTTAACCTTTTTTTTTTATATGTATATATTTAGAGTTAATATAAATATTTTCATTTCATTTATTTATGTCTCTTTAGAATATTTTGTAATAAAAAAAGAAAGATTAACTTGGTATGTGCTGATAAGACAAAAATTTCGTTTCACTGAATTTATTTAAAGTATAAATTTTAGAAAATTGCGCACATAAAAATAATAAAAGCAAAAACTTAATTGAGAAATTATCGCAATTCGATATATAGCGGTGTCAGAATGATGTATCGCATTGCGCTTTATGTAAATGGAAGAAAATTAAATTCTTCATAAACATCTGAATTAATATGTTTGGTTCACTTTAGTCGATTTACACTACTTAATTTTCCTGGAAGCTTAAATCAACTATTACGCTTATTTAGTCCACCTAAAATGTTTAAATAGAAATCTAAATTAACTGCCTTAATTGCCTTAAAATCTTTAAGTAAACTTCTTCCTGGAAGTTTAAAGCAACTGCTTCACTTTTTTAGTCCCCTTAAAATGTTTTAACAAATTTCGTACTAGAAAGTTGCATTTACTGCTTAAGCTTCTTTTCTTTTCGAATTCCATATAATGCTGAGTCTTAAATTGTTTAAGTGAACCTCTTCCTAGAAGGTTTAAACAACTACTTCGCTTCTTGAGTCTTCTTTGAAAAGAAGCCTAAATTAACTGCCTTAGTCGATTAAAAATTTTCAAGTACGCTTCTTGTTGGAATCCTGAATCAACTGTTTTACTTCTTTAGTCGATTTCAACTGACACTTTCAATATACCTCATACAAATTTTAAATCTGTTGCCTACTTTGCTACAATGAATCTCATTCAGTTTTATTACAAGTTCCTTAGTTGAAATGGTCCAGTTTTGAATATCTCTAATCTCTAATATATCTCTAAGTATTTTACCTGACGAAGACAACTTTAAATTCTTAGAAAATGGTCAATATTTGAATCAAAAATAAAGATTTGATTTTATTGTAAAAACGCAGGCTTATCAATAACGGTTTTTAGTTTAGGTTTAAGTTAGTCCAATAAAAGGCCTTTAATTAGTATTTGATTCTCCTTAAAAATTTGTTGTGGTAACCCTAGTTTCTTCTTTTTTTCAAAACTACATTAATAACAACAACAACATCTCAACAAACTCTTAGTTACATATACATTACATTTATTGACATAGTATTTCGATTTTGAGCACTTTACATTACAAGAAGCGTAAAAAATTTATAAATTCATTCTCAATTTAGTTAATTTTCTTACCTGTTTTCACATCTTAATGTTTATATATCTTGTTTCTTATTTATTGCTTACTTTTCTTTTATACAGACATTTTTGGGGTCAAGTTATTGTACAACTAATTCTTTCTCTACAATAGAATATAATTTCTGATAAAAAAAAAACTATTCATTCACACTTTAAAACATACAAGAAACAAAAGCAAATAGAAAGAAAGGGGATAAAAACCAAAATTAAAAAGAAAGCAAACTCATTTAGAACTAGAGGATAAATATTTTAAATCCTGCTAAGTAATAATGTAAGAAAAAGACAAATGAAAATGGAAAGAAATTGGAAAATAGTAAATAGAAAATCGAGAAAACAATAGAAAAAAAATATGGGATCCAAAAATCATTCAAAGCAATTTTAACACCTGCCTGTAAAATCTTTTTTGTCTATCTATCTTTCTATGCTTTCTCATCTCATCTCAATCTAATACACATTTGTAGTTTTAAAAGATTTTAATAAACAACATTAACATCAACTCAATATAGGAGGAAATTTCGTTCCTTTAGTGTGTTCTAAATTCTATTAATTTTGGTGTAAACTCTTAACGAAAGGCATGGCAAAAGATACGGAGAAGGAAAAGAGTGTTGTTACAAAGTAAAGAAATGATGGAAAAAAAGTAAAAAGAAATTGTAATTTAAATGGTAACCGTAAAGAATTCCTCCCAATTTTATCACTTGTATATAATTTTCTTTTTTTTCGTCTTCTTCTTTTTCTTCTTATTATTTGTTTTGTTTTTTTTTTTTTTTGTTAGTAGCATTTTTCCTATAAAGGTTGCATTTAGTTATTGTTGATCTTGTTGCTATTACTTTCCTTTGTTACATTATGCCTTTAAAAACGTCCCTAAACTAAATTAAAAAGCAGCGAAGGAATAGTAGAGGAAAATAAGTACAAAGTACAAAAAAATGTGATATAAAAGAAGTAAACTGTTAAAAATTCACGCCATGTAAAGTAAACCGATAGAGAAAATACTTTAAATAAGCAAACAAAAAAAAAAAAAACCAAACTAGAAAATAAAACAGGCCGTCGCAAAGATTGTAACAACTTTAAGGAAACGTCAGTGATTTCATAAAATACAGAGTGGCAGAGAATTCTAGAGTAGCATTAAATTTTGAGTTGAGAGTTAGACATATTTGTCCGTCTGTCCATATATCTGTCTGTCCTTCTATCCGTCTATACATTTATTTTCCTATTCATCTGTTTATCTGAACAACTTAAGATGAAATATTTTGACTTTTAGATTAGTATTTGTGAACAACATTCGTTTAGTTTTATAAAAAATCCAACAAGAGTTAACCAAGGAATTCTAAAGCCTCAGATTTAGATCTTTTTGTCATTTTCATTATTACTCTATGAATTTGTTCACTACTAACTATCTGCCACGCCTCTCTAATATAAGGTAATATCAGGCAAGTAGTTAAGCAAGATTTATGTTTAAAACATAAATTTCATATTTATTTGATTTGCGTTGCGAAAATATTTTGATCAATTTATTTTATAAGAAATACTAAGAAATAAATAATCAAATTCTTCGGGGAGACTTTCAAGTTTTCTGTCTTTCAAGTTCTAAGTTTAACCTTTTAAGTAAAGTTCATGAAACTCATTTTTCCATTAAATGCAATTTCTTCATCTCTCATAATTCTTTTTATTTTTTCATCATACACTTTCTTTTTCCTTTTTATAAAATTTTTTCTTCTTGTAATTATTATTGTGTATTTCACACTTTGCTTTTGAGCTCTGAGTTACAATTCTGATAATTTGTTTTAATTAATAGAAATATTGGAGGCATAACTCTGCGTCAATGAATCAATCTTATATTTATTCTACTTACAATTGAATTGAACTTCAACTAGAAAAATGGCAATGCGAGAAGAATCTCATGCACTAAATTAAGCCATATATGGAGCATTGAATGAAACAAAAGCTTTAAGTCATTGACCTAATGTTTTGTTGTGTCCATAAATCCGTCAATTCATTCATAAAATATTCAATTTTCTAGACCATTTCAATCTAAGATTTATATATGCACTATTTTGATAAAAAAAACGCAAGAAAAGGAGCTAAAGAAAATTCATGATGAGTTTTTTCAAAAAGTTTTGCAAAGTTTTCGAATTTGTAAAAATATTTAAAATTAAGAAATTTTATATGCCAGCAACTTCTTGAACAATCCAATAAATGTCAATTTTGAAAAAATGACTTGTGGCCTTTTAAATTATCTTATTGTTATTATGTGGAAAATAAATTTTCGATTACTTTTTTTTTGCTTTTGCTTTGTGTTATTGCAATTCCAAAAAACAAAAAACAATTGTATGAATCAATATAAAATTTTCAATATACATATATACATATATATATAATTTCAATTAACTGACATTGAAAACAAAATAAATTAAAGAAAAGTCCATAAAGAAAAAAAGGAAACAGCATTTCACATTCATCAAATTTTTGGGTCTCCGAGATATAAAACGCACAACTGCAAATACAATAAAAAATAAAGCCAACCAAACAAAAATAAAAAACCGCAAAAACAAACATTACAAAAACCAATACAATACCAACAAATAATAGCAACAACAATATTAAAATATATAAGTAAAGTAAAGAACAACAACAATAACTCTGGGCTAATAACATAAACTCATCAATCATTTAAGAATAAATAATTCTGGGAAAGGTACAAAAACAACAATAACAGCAAACACAAAAACAAATGCGGCACTAATAATAATAACAACAACAATAACAATAACAACAAGTAATAAGTAACTCGCTATTAAAAATGTATACAAACATAGCAACAATAAAAGTTAATAGGCTACCTGAATGATGTTGTCCGTTTGGTAATATCAGCATCAAACAAAGAAAAACAACAAAAAAAACAAAAGAAAATATAACATAAGCAAAACTGATCATTTATATATACATTGCCACTAAACATTGTCAAATATTGCCATTATTCATGTATACAACAATACAATGCATATAACAATACGCTTAGCAACATTTGTTGATGTAATGTTGCCAAGCAACATTAACATGAATAAACAAGTGACAGGCAGGTAAATACGTATACAAAGAAAACAAACATAAATGCTATTCATATATATAAGTAAATATATAGCAAACATATATATTTTTATATATAGGTTTGCATATATAAGCAAACACACTAAAGCGTACAACATACATGAAATAACGTGTATTTCATATTTGCAACATAATCTATCACATGTTTATGATTTGTCATCCATAATAAAAAAGAAACTGTGAGAGACAAATTAGAGAAAAATTGAAATATTACATTCCACAATTGAGTAAAATAGTAATGGGAATAAAGTAAAATGGAACAGCTTACATTTAATAAAACTCTCTCTATCTTCCTCTCTTTGTTGTTACATTATATTCTTATTCTAATCAAAGAGATGAGTAGAACAAAGGGAAGTTATTGATATTGTGAGCAACACAATGCTTCATTTTCCCAATAAACATAATGTTTTTGCTTTCTTTGTTGTTGCTTCGTATTATTCTTATTGTTATTGGCGTTACATATTGCTTCTTGATTTTGTTCCAATGGATTTTTGTGGATACAAATTATTATAACGAAGTCAAATCGTTTTATGAAGAGATTTTAGTTGTCATACGAAGGCCGGTTGTATTGGTTCTTGTGTTCCGCGAGTGAAATGCTGAAATGAAACGATTTGTAAAAATTTAAATCCTTTTATTAAAAAAAAAAAGCATTTTCCAAAAAAGAAAAGAGTATTCGAATATTACGGTAATAAAACTGAAAAAAAATAAACTAATTTTATTACATTTTTGTTTGCTTACAAATAATGTGTTTTATGTAAATTTATATATATCTATGGCAAAGATGCGGTTTTTCTCATTTTTTTTCTTTCCCGTTATTATTGTTACATTCATTTTGTTTTTTTTTTTTTGGTTTGCTCCATTTTGATTTTCATTTAATGCAAATACATATAAATTAATGTGCGCTCGTCAAAACTAGGCCAATAAAGGAATACTTTACACACACACACACACACACACATTTATACAGAAAAATTAAAGTCATAAATTAGTTTATAAAGCAATGAAAAAAAATTTATATATTGTGTTATATGCCAAAATGTGATAACAAGTGTAATATAAGTGAAATAAAAAGCCAGTTATAAAGGAAACTATGCATCAACGAAGAAAAGTAAATGCAAACAAACATGAATATATAAAATTACAATTTATGGCACAAAAACAATTACATACGCACAAAACAAACATCATGTTAAAAAATTGTATACAAGAAATATGCCTGATTTATAATTATGAAATTAATTAATTAAACAAGAAGAAAGAAAATTTGGAAAAGTATAAATCAATCAAAAATAAAAGTTAAATATTTATATAAGAAAATATAAGCAATTAAAATAAAGGGGATTTAAAAATAAATTAATTACAAATTATTAAAATAATCATAATAAGTAAAAATATAATTTACATTCCATAGATTCGCAATGACTTTGTTTTTGCTTTTAACACAATAATAATTAAAATAATTAGGAAAAAAAATTAAAAGATATTATCAGCGAATTTATTGAACAATCTATTAAAATTATCTTAATTTCAATATAATTTTAATAAATTTCTATCTGAATAATTATTGGTATGATTTTATTATGAAAACAGTAATAAAACTTGAAAAAAAACCATAACAAAAAGAAAAAAAACAATTAAGAATAATCGCAATAATTAATAAACTTTTCAACAATTTTGCCAATTTACTGCATAATTTGAAAATATTGAGTTTTACAATTAAATAACATTAAGTTCAGTAAGTTGGCTACTTCATTGAGAATTTCTTTCTATTTACAAAATTTCTAAAAATCAATTTCTTATTTTATGGGCGTGATTAGTTATTTTTCTATAATTATGATACATTAATGAATAACAACAAATAATTTTCTTTTAAAAAATTATATTTATATATAAATTATTATTTTATATAAATTATTGTGTGTATGTATTTTCCTTAAATTTTTTTTAGTTGAAATCAAGAGCAACGTATGAAATATAATAATAAGAAAAATACTCTAAATAATACAAAGGCACAACGAATAATCCATGACAATAAATAAAAAGCAAGAAAAGAAAAAAATTAAAATTAAATTAAGTAAAATAGCGCTAAATAGCGAGTGATACTAAAAAAAAAGGCAGCGATAGAAAAAAAGACGGCGGCAAACAACAAATTTTTTTTTACATATAATGGATCTCATCCTCATATATTAAATGAGGCAACATCCACAACAACAACAATAATAACAATAACAGCAATATCGAGCGCTTAAATTTTAGTAAATGCATTAGTGTTAGTGTCTTCATCATTATCATCATCATATATACATTTTCAAAAATGTCATCTGCATTTCACACAACAAAAACGTCAACAATTAGAATAAGAATATCAAGTAAAACAACAGCAGCAACAATAACAACAACATTAAGAAGAAGAAGATTGCTGTTGTTACTAATGCCATCATTGCTGGTATTTTTATTAGCCGACAACAGATTAAATGGATTAAAAATAGTTGCAGCTCTTAAGGGTAAGTCAATTTCTCTCAATGTTTTATCTATAAAAAAAAATAAAAGACCGAAATTGAAACAAAAAAAAAAAAAAGAAAAAACAATAGTAAAATGGAAGAAAAAGGAAAGCCCATAAAATATGCATTCTATTCGACATGTGTTATCTAATGCTTATTTTATTAATTAATATAAGCAAAATAGTTAACAGAGTTAGAACATTAAATATTATATCGTAAGCATAGTCCTTTGACAGATCCACAAAAACAGTAATATCCGAAATGTATAAAGATCTTGAAAGAAAGTTCAAGACCTTTTAAATAATTATGTGAATGGAATGTCCCGCCTTTAGATGAAAATGTAAACAAATTTTTAAAATATCATCTTTAAAATTATGGTTCAAAATATTAATTTATGAAGATACTTTTTATGAATAAGAATTTTCATAATTAGTTATAATAATTTATTAATAAATTCCTTTATAAAAGTTAATTTCTATGCTTATCTAGAAAAGTAGTCCCACTTATTTCCAAATTTTCGATAAGTTCGACAAATTATTGTACAATGGCTTGGTTTTTGCATTCCAATTTAAAAATGGTCTTACTCTAAATAAATTTTCAGATTTTCTGTAATATTTCTTTAAAAATTGGGTACCCAAAAGATCCTCTAACTTTATTCTTATCGGGCAGATGTTTTTTTGTTTAGTAATATTTCTTAAAAATTATCAAAATTACGATAAATGTTTCATAAAGCTGAGAAAGTCCAAAATGATTTATCAAAAATCTTTTAAATTCATTCACTTATTAAAAGTTCGATTCAAACATGCTTAAATTTATTAGATTTTACATCTTAAGTGGCATACAACAAAAAAAAAAAGAATGCAATAAAGTAAACAATAAAGAAAGATGAAGCAAGCAAGTAGCAAAGAAAGTTGTTCTGTTTTGTTTTTGATTGAATTAAATGAATCATTAGAATGCAGCCTAGCAATTTGTTATTGATATATAGATGAAAAAAAAAGTTAGAGTTAGGGATAAATAAAAATCGGTACAATTATAAGATATTAATAAGAAGCAGCATAAATGAATTGTTTTTCCTTGTTTATGCTTAAGTTTTTTTTTTCATTTTTTTTTTTTTGTAAAAATGTAGTGTCTATAAATAAGTTTGTCTTCAACTAAAAATAAACTTGTTGCCCGAAAAGACAATAATGTTCTTTGTGAGAAGGAGATTGCCAACCGACTAGACATATAAAGTTATGCCGTCTGAGAGTCGCAGACATAAAAGAAAATTTTACTTTTATAAATGAATGGTTAATTTTGTATTTTATGAATGAACGCTTAATATAGAAATTAGAATATAAATTTGCTGTAGCTAAATATATTGAAGATCTCTTGAAGGAAGGATCCATTTTCATTTGTTAAACGTTACTGTAATATGTTTGATGTGAGATTTTGATTTATTTGAAAATTTCATTTAGATCTTAAATTTATGTTTTTTAAAACATTAAGAAGTCTATCAAAATGAGAACTTACGAAAAAGGAATTAGGTGCTCTTCTTTTTGCCTTATCGAAGAATTTCAAAAAATTAAATAAAACAAAACTTTTTAAAAAATTGAAAAGAATTATAATAATTGAGCTAACTTTTAAGGCTTCGTCGAATAATCGTATTGCTTAGAATTTACACAAAAAAAGGAGGCAACAGCCTGAAAATATGGAAGACACTTTCTTCAGGCACGTGATATGATTGATACATTCAATAAATATAAAAATGTTTCGCGCATTACAAATGCACCATGGTAACACGCTACACATTCAAAAACAATAACAAAAACAAGAAAGCAAAAAGGACAATAACGGCAAATACAAAAAGGAGAAAAACGTGAAACAATGTCTCATCGTAATGTAAAAGGAAATCATGTGGCAGGAGTTCAAGAGAGTTTTCATTGTTTCAATTTATAAATATGAGTAAGGGAGAAAAAAAGGGGGTGACTAAAAGGCTGTTATTGTTATTGTTATTGTTACTGTTACTATTGCTTTTCTGGTACAAAAGAAGGGAACGTAACACGAACTGACAAACATCTGAACACAAACATCTGAATTAACTTAACTGACTTGATGAGCTTCAAAAACGAATATTCGAATATTCAGTTCGAAGAGTTTATTTATCATTTATAACTGTCCCTCTCTATTTATCAGCAACTCTCACTTATTTTGTGTTTTTTGTTTTTTTGTTTTGTATTTTTTTCTTGCTTTTTTTTTTAAGGATAATACCCTTACTTATCCTGGCATTATGTTTGTACATTTTGCATGTGTGCGTGGTTATGTTTTTTTCTATGTGTGATTAAACAAATGTTACATTTAATTCTGGTTATGATTTAAGAGGAAAGAAATGATAAAAGAGATGACTCCATGGAAGCAGGAAGAGAGGGGCCTCATAGAATCAAAATTAAACAGAAAGGAAAGAAAACTAAGGATGAGGATGACATTAAGTTATAGGAAAATTTATAATTATTTTCAACACTAACACACATACATAAATATGTATATATATATAAACCTACATGCACTTTCTGTGTAGAAAAAAAAACGGCAGAAGGAAAAATGAACTAACAAAAAGGATAATATCACCCTGGAGACCTTTTAAGTTCAAACTTGATTTCATCTTTCAGTTTGCTGCTTGTTTATTTCTTGTTTTTGTTTTTGTTTTTGTTTTTGTTTTCACATTGTTTTTCATTATTATTTGCTGCTGCTTCTTCTACTTCTTGCTATTATTATTATTATTTTTCTTCATCTTTTTTTTTATATTGTTACTTATTTTTCATTGTCTTTTTGGTATGATTTAAATCAACCGTAAATTATAGAGCTGAAATCATACATGGCCAGTACAAGCATATCTATATAAATATTTTGTATATACTAATGTTTAATAGAATTTTATTGAAAAGAAGGGGAGTTCAAGTTATAATGAATTTTCCAGTTCTAAATTTCAACTTTTTTTTAATTCATATTTTTCCTTTATCCTTTCACTTGCTTTATTATGTCTTGCAATATATGGATGAATTTATGTAAGAGTCATAAGAATTGAGCCATAGTTGCTAAACGTTTGAGAATGCATTTTCTGAAATTGTTTTAAGAGCAAATGGTCTTTTGCCAATTTAGTTGACATTTGTTTTGAGATATTTTCATAAAATTTTTTAAATAATTTTTTAATTAAAATCTTTGAATCCCAAATTGATTTAAACGAATTATTGCTACCACTCATCTCATAAAGCCGCTAGTTCGAAAATCAGTTTATGCATTTTTTTTCTTCTTTCTATTTCAAGTTCACACCACAAAGCAATTACAAGAAGATAATTTTAGAGAAAAGATTATTTCAGTGTGAAAACTTAAAATTGGCCAATTATGAATTCAAATGTTTCAAATTTTAATATTTTAATTTTAATTTGCTGTCACCCCAAAATTGTTTACAAACATTTTCGCCAATTTCTATTTTATACATTTCTTATGCTTTTATTTTAGGGTTTATAAAAAGTGTACTTCAATTATTAAAAGGTTCTACTCTAAAATCACAATTAGAAAGTTTTTAACATGTTTTTTTTTCTTTACATACAAAAAATATTAAACAATAACATATCTCTCTTCTTCCTCTTATTCTTGTTGTTTTTATAGTTGCCTCTTTGTCTTATTATAATTTATTATATTTGTAAAATTGAGAAGAGTTAAAAATATGGTTAAAAAGTATGCAAGACCAACAACAGCAATAACAACAACTGAAAAAACTAAGAACGAAAGAAAAACTAAGACAAATTAAGAAAAGAGAAGAATTCTGCAATATATTTTAGTTTTAGGTTAAGTATCATATGAAAAAAGTAAACAATGTCCCGGTTATCATGCGTATATAATTTGAAGTAGCTATGAATTTTTTTCATATAATACAAAATAATATCGGACAGACAGATACGTTATCATTTGTTATTACTTTCTTCTCATTGTTATTGGCCTTTTTTCTTTTTTAGTAATAGAAATAGAAATAGAAAAAGAAAAAAGTAAAATAACAATAGTTATGTTATGTTCTGGTTAAAGAGATTTGTTTGGTGAATAGGTCACCAGACAGCCTCCAGTTGTATAAGCTAAACACGCCTACATATATATGCATGTATAGTATAAACTATTCCATATATAAATATATGTACACATACACACACATTTCTAATAATCCAACAAGTACTTTTCAAAGTGCATTTTTTTCTTTCCTTAGCTTCCAGAGTTACATTTTCTTTCAAATTTTAGCACAAACTTTTTTAGGCTGCTTTTTTGCATTTTGCCAAATTCCCTACACTTTTTTTTTCCTCTTAAAATTTAACTTATTTATGTTACATAATTTTTATTGCTTGCGTATTTTTCTTTTAAAGTTTTTTCATTTGCTTTTTTTGGGTTTTACAGAATTTCCTTATAAGTGCAATTATTATTAAATTTAATGTTTTTCCTTTTGTTGTTTCATGGCAAGTTTGCCATCATTATTATTGAATTGAGCTGTTTTTTTTTTTTGCTTCATAGCCTGCAGTTAGTTCTGCTCTAAATCGAATAGAAAAGCAAAAACGAAAAAGAGAAATAAGTAAAAATAACGAACGGACGATTTTTCAAACATTACAATTTCTCTTTCTTTCTAACTTTTCTTATAATATAAATTATTTATATATATATATATATATATATATATATATATATATATATATATATGTGTGTGTGTGTGTGTAGGTGTATAATAATATTTAAATTATATAGTAAATTGTTATATCAGTTTCGCTAATCAAAATTACCGGTTGGCCAAAAGGATTTTACTGATTTTGTCAAAACTTTGGCATTATTTTCACATTTCTCATTTTACATTGAGAAAAATTAACAGTTAAAAAGAAGCATGTTGTTCAAGGTTTTCAAATAAAGCAATTTCGATATCAAGCAAAGCTTTTAGGTTCGCTATTTCAAAAACCGGAATCCATATGAATCAGCACAAAAAAAGTCCTCCATAAAGTTCTATTGATTAAATTTTCATAGTACGACTAACTTCTCAGTTATTATAGACTTAGGCTTCTAGGAAAATTTATTTAGCATTCCATAGAATTTAAATTGAAATCTAAAATTTTGTGGTTATCAAAAAGTCTATCGAAAATTTTGGAGATTTTTGTGTTCATGAAAACTCTGTTTAAAATCTCAAGCTTTATAGAGGACTAAATCAACTAAAGGAGCTAAGGTATCTCTTTTATTAGCGGCATTTCCACAAATTATTACAGTTTTCTTTAAAGTCTTTGGAGAAGTCTAATTATGATTATTTTGACGTTTTCACTTTTTATATAAACTTGGACTTTATATTCAAAATTTGAAGGAAAAATGGACTTTGTGCAATAAATTAGAATGCTGTGATAGTTGGGTGGTGGTATCGTTGATGCTGCTGCATTCACCCAAATGTGGCCTTAACTAAGTGCAAGATTTTCTTAAATTCTTTTTCTATTACTCTTATTGTTGATGTTGTTTTTTGATTCTTTTGTTGCTTATTAGTCATAGAACCATATGGCAAGCGTTGCAGCTAAAATAACCTACAGCAAGTTATTGCTTACAAGCTACGAAACGTTTTATTATTATTGTTGTTGTTATTATTATTTTTTTTTTGTTAAAGTTTTTAATATTTTATGTTGCCTTTTTTCCTATTATTGTCTTATTCTGTTAATCTTAAAATAAAATCAAAAAGAAGCAAGCAGAAACAGAAAACAATGAAAGAAAAAACGAAACCAAACTGAAAATTATTTCAATTATTTTCCTGTTTTTTTTTTGTAGTATATTTTCTTTCTTTTTGTTTTTGTTTTGTCTTATTTGTTGTTATTTTAGTTGAATTGAGTGTGCAAATGTACGTTTAGTGCATTTTTATGTTTATATATATATATATATATATTTTTTTTTTTTCATTTGGAGGGAATATGGGAATAAACCCAAAATCGTATGCAGAAGAAAATCTTTTGCTGAGTGTTTTTTTTTGTTATTATTATTTTTTTTTTGCCAAAAGATTTAGGTTAATGGCCATAAATCTCTCTATGACTTCTGTCGTTTTTCTCCCTTCGTCACTATCTCCTTTTTCTTCTACCTGTCTCTTCCTCTTTCACCCTCTTTGAGTGTCTATCTAATTTTATTTATCTTTCATATTTCTCTTTCTGGATGATATAAAACATGATTTTGTTTTTTTTCTTTTTCTACAATTTTCTTGTTGTTGTGATTATTGTTGTTATCATTATTATTACTATTTTACATTGCTTATTGCTACACTGTGCATATCGAATGCTTAAGATGAAATAGTTTGTAGCAAAAAGAAAATTTAGTGAAACAAAAAAAAAAGCAAAAAGGAGCCACAAAAGGAAAATTAAATAATTTTTTTTTTATTTAGCTTGGCAAATAACCTCCAATTAATGTATTGAATTCAATCATTAAACTCCTAATGAATTCACACACATACATACACATTTACTACATATATAAATATATACCTTCGTTTGTAGCTGAAACCACTAAGAAATTGCTTACAAATATGAAATTACAGAAATTTTCTTTTCACCATTTTTTCTTTCATTTGATTTTTGTTTTGCTTTGATTGTTGTTGTTGTATCTTTATTATACTTATTGCTTATTTAACCCAGAGCACAATATATTATTATAATTTCGTATTACTTATTTTACAAAACTAAATACAAAAAGAAAAATACAAAAAAAAGTCAAAAAAGGCGGTCAAAAAGAAAAAAAAACTGCTAATTTTTTAATATGAGCGGCTTTTTTTCCGTATTTTTTCCTGCTTTCAAATTTTATTTGAAAAGATCTTTTATTGATTTGTATGGATTGTGATTCTTTTGTTAAAATTAATAGCAATTAAATTGCCAGGGCGAAACGGAAATTACAAAAAAAAATTTTTTTTAATTAGTAAATTAACAAAATTTGTAAAAAATTTTTGTACATTATTAATAAGCTCATTTTGTATGCGTAATTAAATTGAAAGTTATTACAGTTCTCATATTAAAACTCCTTTTTAAATACTAAGTTTTGATATACAAAAAATTTAGAAGCTTATGATTTTGTACTAAATTTTTTGCTTTTGAAAAATTCATTAATCTTTATGTTAAGTTTTTTTTAGAAATTTGTTTTGTAAATCAACAAATTAAGTTTTACTTAGGGGGATGCTAAAGATATTATAATTTTAGTACTAAAACTAGCAGAGGTTTTCTTTCTAGTTTCAATATTTAAGTATTAAAATTTTTGGTTTAATCTTTAATTATATTAATTTTATTTCACATTTGTGGTGATTGCTTTTAAAATCGTTTTTCGGAATTGCAAAAATGACACACATAACTCTTTTTTTTTTCAAAATTTATTTACAAATTCATTTTGATTATTGGGCTGTTTTTTTTTTTGTCACTGTTGATTTTGCATAAATTTTCGAAATGCACGTGGAAAATATATTCATAAAATGCAGCAAGAGAAAAAACAAAAGGAATAAAAAAACTGAAAAATCTTAATTGAGAATAGGCACGCATGTGGCAGAGAGAAAGAGACAAAGATAAAGTAAAAGATCTTGTAGATCGAGGGAAAAACTAATAATGAAAGGCGAAACGACAAGAACACAAACGATAATTTATGATAAAAAAAAAAAAAATAAACAAATAAGTAAACGTACCACAATAACAATAATAATAACAATAACAAGAAATTATCTGCATAATTTAAATCAACGTGAATGTAGGTTTAGGCCCAACAAGGCAAATCTGAAACGATGAAAAGAGTTCAAGCAACAAAAAGAAGGGAAACAACGAAATGCCAAATGCAAAATGCAAAAACAACAAAATTTTCGTTTTTCTACCTTTTATGTGCTATAAACAGGCAACATGCAACAATATTTTTTTTTTGCGATTTTTCCATTTCAATTTTTTGTTTTGTTTTAGTGTTACTTGTTTATGCATTTTCTAGCAAATTATTACACTTATAATTACAACAAATATTACAAAGAAAGATAGAAAGACAATTCAAATATATACAAGAGAGAGGGAGAGATAGAACAGATAGTATGTGAGAAAAGGCAAAGGGAGAAATTGGGAGATGGAACAAGGCCCCACAAAATAATACACAAAGCACAAGCAAAATGCCAAATCCCCTTTGAGCATTAGCAAGCGGGATATATTAAGCAAAAAAATCAAAAAAAATAAAAACCTAAAGAGTGAGAGAATAAAAAAACGCCACAACAACTTTGAGTTTTGTGTTCATATTATTTTTTTAATTTTTGCTTATTGTTGCTTATTTTTCTCATTTTTCCTTTTTTTTTTTTTATTATTTTCATGATTTCAGTTTAGAAGGCATAATTTTTTGTGCTTTTTTTAGGCCTACGCGTTTTTGATTTCAACAAATTTTTATTGCATACATATCTTTTGCTGATCTGACGGTGTGCGTTTTGTGGCATTCTCAAATGGAAGTTGCATATATATTTTTTAAGACACATGTGTACATATGTGTATGTGTATGTGTATGTATGTATATGTATGTGTGTCCTAAATGTAAACACCTTTCATGTGAAAAATGTTGATAGCGCAGGAAAATTTTCCTACAAATAAAATGCAAAAAAACAATGGAAGAAAAAAGACAAAAACTGCAACAAATGAAATTACATTTAACACATAACAACAACAACAACAACAACAACAATGGCAATAGCAATAATAGCAATAGCAATAACAAATAACTTCTAAAATAAAAGAATGCAACATGATGCAGCTGCTATTGTTGTTGTTGTCATTGTCATTGTCATTTTTCTTGTTTGTGTTGTTATTGTTAAATTGGGCTTAAGTGCGTTTGTTATTTTATAGTTTGAAATTTTAAATTCAATTCACTTAAAATTCTTAAAGGCAGGCAGCACACACGTTTGGCGATTTTTGTTTTTGTTCTTGCTTTCTACGCTTAACAAACGGGGCACTTGTTTTCCACTTTTTTCCTTTCCGTTTCTCTTACTTTTTTCTTCCTTTTATTATTATTGTTCTTGTTGTGTTTGTCGTTGTTGTTTTTGTTGCCTTCCCTTCCTTTTGTTCTTTGTAATATTCTTTTCTTTCTGTTTAAGAACGCATGCAGCCAAAGGATGGTTAAAAAGCACTAAATTAAAATAAAAATAACAACAACGAATAACTAAATGACTGCACTGTTTTTTATAAATAAGCTGGAATTTGAAAGCTGCGTGTGTGCGTGTTGCTTATAAAATGGCAATGTATTCCTTTTTTTTTCTGTTATTAAAAGTGTAAATGGAAACCTTAGATGATGATGATGATGATGATGATGATGATGATGAAGTTGCACACAAATCAGAAGAAGAAGAAGCATATGCATGCTCAAGCCTAAAAAAATTTTGTCTAATAATAAATAAGCAAAGAAAACAACCGAAAATTGTAATCGCCAAACTTATTTTTTATGGATGCTTGTTTTTCTTTAACGTATGGCCTTAGGTTTTATATTTGTCTTCTCCATATTCTTACTGTCTTACTTTCTATTATCCATATCCATTATTGTGCGTTTTGTAAAGTCATTGTTTGTGCGCAGTAAGCAAAACATAAAAATAAAAACTTGTTTATAATTTTTAAGGAGGGGAAGAGGAGATGTAACTTTGCGCAACGTTGAAGTTGATGATTGCGCAGGGTTGGCATTTAATTTTATCATTCATATGACATCTAATATCTATCTGTAAGTGCATATAAAATTTATGTTATTTTATAAATTTATAGGCTTATAAATTTTGTATATAAAACACATAGATAGTTAAATCACTGGCTCGGTTTTATTTACCAAGTAAGTTAATGCTTACTAAAGGGTTCTTTGGAGTCGTATGAAGGTGGCATTAAAAGGCTTTTGTAAATTATTGACAATCAACGGATGAAAGCTAAAGCCAACAACAATTTCAAAAACAAATCAGTTAGTAGGAAATTAAGCCTTTTTCTAAATAGAAAAAATAATATTATAAGAAACTACAGAGAATATTGGGCAGAACAATTTTTGCATGGAGTATCAAGAAAGTTAGCCTCTCAAGCTGAAAACTTATTGATTGTTGTGTTGAGAAGTTTTTTTTGCTTCATCACTTTAAAAAAGCCTTATTTCTTGTAATATTTATTTATAAATAAACCTTTTTGCACTTTCAATCTTTTTTCTTGTGTCTTGGTTTAGACTTTGCCAAAATGCTTGTTTCCTTGAATTTTTCAAAATAAAAATTCTAGAGAATTTCTGAATTTTCTTCAAATACGAAAGAAGCCTTTAAGAAAGAAAAAAATTTCATAAAGAATTCTTAGAAAATTATTCTTAAGCAGAACTTAATTTGTCAATTCTATAGGAAATGATCGTTAAATGATTGGCCAATTATCTCTATCTCTTTCTGTCTATATCTATCACTGTCTATCTCTAGCCGTATCTATCTTTCTCTAGCTCTATCTACCTATCTCTAGTTCTCACTCTTTCTCCCTTTATTTATCTTTATCTCTTTCCATTTATCTTATACTATCTTTCTTCTTTTTTGTCTGTTTCTTTCCTTCACCTCTCCATTTTCTTTTATAATTATTTTTCTGAAACTTTATCTCTATTTTTATTTCTCCCTTTTTTTACCTCCTTTTCTTTCTTCTCTCTCTCTCTCTCTCTTTCTCTCTGTTTCTTATATTCCCTTAGTATATCTTTCTCTATTTTTCGTTTATTTCTTGCATTTTTCTTAAGTTTTCGTTTTGCCTATTTCCCCATATCTTTCCACTTTTTTCCCATTTTGAATGTCTGGTTTTAGTTATTGCCTCATTTGGTTTTGTTTTTTTTTAATAATGAACACAATATCAAAATAATTTTAATGAAATTAGCATTTAATTTGCTAGATGATTGTCTGTCTATCCGTCTTTCATAAAAGGTTGAAAGCATACTTTGCTGCTGAATTTCAAATACAATTTAAATTTCAATATCGTTTAACTGTTTCATCCTTTTTTTTTTGCTTAGACTTGGAAGAGAATCCATTTGGTTTTTTTTAAATTTTTTCTTTTATTTGATTTTGATATCAATAGAGGCAAAAAAAGCCCTTCTGTAAAAAGTTATTTAGGAATAAGAAATTAGCAAAGAGTGAGAAAAAGAATGATCATGATCGACATAGAAAGAGATAGCTGTAAAGTGCGGTAACAGTTATAAAGTGTTGAGTTGTGTTGGCAGCTAAAACAAAAAAAAGTTTATGCCTGAGAAAAAAAACTTACTTTTAAAGCGGGAGGAATAAAAATACTTTAATTGGACATGCGTACAATTTATAATTGTCTATATATGTATATGTATGTGTGTATCTATGTGTGTAGCACTGTGTGTGTGTGTGTGTGTGTGTCTGTGTGAATGTGCCATCTATATATTTTATGTGTTAAAAGAAAACCTTTTAAAGCTAATGAAGATTATAGATAAGCGGTCAGTTTTTTTACCGCCTCAAACAACGTAAACACCACAATAAAGGAAGAAAAAGAAAGAAAAAGCCCACTAAATATTATCATATAAACAATAACAACAAAAGTTAAAAAATAAAAGCTAAAAGAAAAAATGAGCGTAAAAATTAACATAAGCAAATGGATTAATATCATTTTAAGGCATTTTTCTTTTGCCGTATCTATCTTTATCTATCTATCTCTATCTCTCTTTCTTATTGCTACATTTTCTTTTGCTTGTATTTTTGCCTTTTGCCACCAACTTTTTTCTTTGCTCTGTGTTTATTGTTATTATTTGTTGTTGTTGTTTAATAATGCACTTAATGTAAATTACTTGTTGTTGACGTTTAATAACACATGTAAGAAAGAGATACTTCTACATAAAATGACAGAGAAAGAGAAAGCATGAGATAATGATATAAAGTAAGATATAACTAAAATTTAACTACATAATCATAATGAAATTTATATGTTACTGTTACTGTGACTGCTGCTGTTGCTTCATCGTTTTCATCTACCAATAATATCGTCTTAAGGCAAGTGCAAAGCATCGAAAAGTGTTAAACAAAAAAAAGAAAACAATTTTTTTTTTTTGGGTATAATTTTACTTTTCGCTTTATCGCTTTATCATCTCTCTAAATGGAAATGCAATATATATGTCGCTATAAAACAAAAAGTTTTTACTTTGTTGCATATCAGACAATTCGTTTTTTTGTTTTTTTGTTTTTTTGTTTTTTTGATCAATTTTGAACAGTTTAGTTGATTATTATTATTTTACACAGAAATATATTTATATGTGTGTGTGCATTTGTGCGTTTGTATTTACCAAATGATTAACTCGTTTTTAGCATTTTTAAAATAGCATTTTTTTTTTGCAGCATGCAAATTTTGCTGTCAAATGTTTCATATTTGTCGACATTTATTTAGATTTATGTTTTAAACCAAAAAAACCAAAAAAAAAAACGATAAATTGTTACTGCTTTTATATATTTTTTCAACATTAATCATTTTAATTTAAAAAAAAAAAACAAAGAAATGGAAATAGTTTTTTTACAATTTTTCAATTTTTCAACTCAGTCTAACAAAAGTTTTCCCTTCAATTTCAACTTAAGTTAATTGAAAAATTATGATTAATTAAAAAAACATGCAGAAAAATCTAAGAAATTGAATGGGAATTTTAATTTTAATTATATAAAATTGCCTTAAATTATAAAAATAGATTTTATTGCTTGATAAGAATAGGAAAAGCATATTTATAAAAAAAATTTTTTATCTGTACGTCCTAATCATTTAGAATAACATTTCATTTCATTGTCCATTTCATGATTCAATTATTTTTAAAATTAATTCATTATACTTTCTATTGTACAATTAAACTACTGGTTAAAGCTAATATTATTAATAATATGTATTTAATAAAATTTATTATCCATTGAAAATTGCTAACAGAAATAAAATGAATTCTTTAAAAAAAGGGCTAGAAATCATATATAAATAAATTGTAATAATTTTGTACATTTTCGTAAAACATTTTTATTAAATAAATCTTTTTATATTGTGCCTATGTATGTTATTTTCTATCGAAAGGGAGGGAGCAAAACAACATAAAAAGTGTATAGCAAAAGACAAGACGTAAAAGTAACAAATTTGAGCAATTGTCTCACTTGCGAGACACATGCTTTTTCTTTTTATTGTTCATTGTACTAAATGAAATCAAAATAGAATACAAATGTTAATGTTACAATAAACTTGAAACGATTTTTAAAGATCCTTACAATTATTTGACTTTATTTGTATGGAGCAAAAAAATTTCATCAATTGAAAAAGAAATTTAATAAAAAGTCTTTATGGAGCCTTCAAAAATATATTTGTAGGATCCAAATCGAGTGTTTTTAAATATCACATTTAGTTAATTTTCTATGAAAAATTTAGTTTTAATTGTAAAATCAAGCATTTTATGAAGAATTATTTTAAATGTGAATGGAAAAAGTTTTATGAAACGTAAATAAAATATTTTAAAAAATATCTCAATAAATGAAGTTCAGTTCTATAAAAGAAATGATCCATTTAAAAAATTAAAGAAAAATTAACTCAAAAATATTGATCTGTAAAGTCTAAGAATAAAAAGCATAAAGGAATAGATGGATGGATGGATGGATGGATGGACGGACAAAAATTTCACTTATTATGCAATGCTAATTGGACTGTTAATGCTTTATCTATTTCAAAGTTACCACACAAGCAGAGTGTAGGGTATTACGTAAAACTAAAAGAAACATAAGAAACAAAAGAAATTCATAAAGAAATGAAATGGTCTGGTTTGGTCTGATGCCAAGAAATCACTGCTTGTATTTTACGTTTCACTTATAAATATAAACGTAGACGACGTCCCCGTCTCCGTTCAAGTCCACGTACCATAATACGTAGCGCACGCAATGCAATAACAACAACACATTGTATTGTTGCTGATAGAATTGTAATCAGTATGCTTTACATGATTTTTCCTTTAAATTTCTTTGATTTCCTCATTCTTTGTTTCCCCTTTTTTTTTCTCTTTTGTTTTCTCTTCGATTTTAATTTGTCTTTGTTTTATTTTAGTTGTTCTTTTTTCCTCTACTTTTTTTTGGCTTGATTTCTGTGCCTTTTCTTTTTTTTAGATTCTTACAATGAATTTGTGGCCTTTTGTGGAAACATTTCATTCTATTGTTTTTACTTTTTATTATTATTTTGTTCATGCTGCTGTTTTTGTTGTTGTTGTTATTTTTCATTCAACGATTCATATGGGAGTTTGATCGATCATTCTTTTCCAAAATCAATATAGAAAAATTGAAAATTTCAGTTTCAATTGTCTGAAGAAGAAGGAAAAAGTAAAGAAAGATAGAGTTAAAAAAAAGGCGTTGGCTTAAAAAGTGTCGCTGCTAGTTTGTGTCAAATATTTGTTATTTTTGTTCCTCTTTTTGCTCGTGGAAGAATCGTTTTGATTTTGTTAAATCTTCACAAAAGCTTTGGCCCTTTAAAAGCAGAACAGGAAAAAAGAAAAAGTGGAAAAAAGCAACAGAAAAAAAAAACAAAAGTTTTTGCTACTGCTGCTTCTCCCCAAAATTATTGATAGAATTTTTTTTTAGTATTTTTATTTAGTAATCATTCAACTTAAATAAGAAAAAAATTTATATATTTTGTTTGTTGTACGTGATGTTTAAAATCTTCTTCTTCTTGCATTTTTTCCATTTTTTTTTTTAAACTACTCGTAAAAATTTCACAAGTCTTAAAATTTACCTTTTTTGTTGTTTTATTTTTCTTTTTGCTTCCTTTTTCTGGCAAAGTCCAAAGACTTAATTTAAATTGCGAAATTCAATAAATCTTATTGTTAAGCTTATAATGACAACAACAACAACAACAACAATTGCTAATATCTGTAATGTCATCAAGTTTAAAATCTTATTTTTTTTTGTTGTTCTTGTATGCTTATTTTAAACGCTTATTTAAGTTAATCTTTCATTTTAGTTTTCTATTTTCTTTATCATTTATTTGCTAAGTTTTATATGGCTAATATTTATTCTGCTTATTCCTGTTTTTCTTTTTTGCCAACTGCTTGTTTTGTTGTTGTTTTTCTTCCTTTGTATACTTTAAAAAGCTATAAAGCCCTTGACAATATAAAGTTTAATGTAAAGGCAAAAAATTATGCTTTAACATGTTTGTGATCAAGCAACAGCAGCCCAGGCCGAGCAGCACAAAAAAAAAAGAAAAAGTAATGAATTTCAAAGTTAAAATGCGCGAAACAGGGAAAACAAACATTTTAGAATTCTTTAAAGCCAAATCAACTATCAGCTACTGGCGTTTTAAAAGCTGCTGCATCTAAATTAATCACATTATTTTATGGCGTTGGCTTCTTTTTGTTTTTTTCTCTTTTTCTTGAAACTCTTACTCTACAAAAGAAAAAGCAAAAGAAAAAGAAAAGTGTGTTGCCTTCTTGTAAAAGAGCGAAGCAAAGCAAAGCATAAGAACATGAAATTACAAAACCTGTTGTAAAAATTTAATGAATTGTCATCTGTCAGTTGGCATTTTTTTTACCATCTTTATATAAAGACCATAATTAACAACAACAACCAGAGAGTTATTGCAACAAATGAATTGTAATAATGAAATTAAAATGAAGAAATCATAATTTAAATGATGTTAAAAATAAAAAAAACTTTTAGAAAAATCCAACACAAAAATAAATATGTAAAAAATCAAGAATTTATTATAATTGTTGAATGGCATGAATTAAATGAATTGTGGAGCATATTTTTAAATATTTATAAGTATTAAAAAAATATTATTATTCAATTTCAGCGAATTCTATGCTGTTGCTAAATATTAATTTTGCTCTCTTTCTTATAATTTTTTATTTCATTTTTTTCTTTTCTTTTCTTATTCATATCAAATTCCAAAAAAAAAAAAAAATGTGAAAATATTTGTGCAGAAGAATTGAGACGATATAGAAAAACTATCATTTATCATTATTATTAATAATAAATCTTTCAACATCAATAACAGAAACAACAACAATAACAACAACAATCATGTCAGATATATAAGCATTCAGATAGACAGACAGACAGACAATCGTACAGCGAGATATAACTCTTTAACATGCAAACAATTGTGAAAAATTCTTTCATTTTAAATGTTCACATGATTTCATTTCTATTCAACTTTTTTTTCTGCTTCTTCTTCTTCTTCACTCACATATAACGTATGGTTGATCACTCTAAGCATTGCTATAACAATGATCATAATGATCATTTTGTACATACAAAAATTATGATGTTGAACATTAAATAAAAAAAAAATTACATTTCAAAAGCAATTTTTGCTTCAATCAATTAAAAAATGAAAATAAAATTCAATTGAAATATTTCTGTTAAGGTTTGTGAAAAATTCCAGGAAATTATGGAATAGCAGAGGAAAAGAAGAAAAAGAAGAAGCATATTAAAATTGGGCAATTTTTTTTTTAATTAGACAAAATGAATGAAAATTCGAAAAGAATTTAATTTTTGAAAATCTTTTTGCTGATTTTCATATTTTCGCTGCAATTTGATTACTCGAAAGCAAATTCTTGTGCAGTATTTTTATTTTATTTTAATTCATCTAATTAAAGTTAATAAGCCTAAGATTCAACTCTTCATCAAAGAACATCTTCATCACAGAACATTTTGCTGTGAATTTAAGGTTCCGTACAATTAGTTTCCGTTAACCAGATTTGCGTGCCATCTCTTGAGTTCAGATTTAAAATTTCTTTACTTTGCAATTTCTCTAGAGATGTGACTGTCTCTCACTTTCTCTAGGAATTATTATCTGATGAATTTTATGGTTCTAATTTTTTCATGCTTTGAAGCATATTTTTTGTCCTTTTATATTTTAAATAAGAAATGTTTACACCTTTCTTGTTATTCCTTCAAAGAGTGTTTTTAGGAAAGAGGTTTTTTGTTTTTTGTCTTTGGCTAAGGCTTTACTGTTTTCTTTGCTGTCTTGCAATTGAAATTATAAGGCTTATTTCAGAATTATTATTATTATTTTCTGTCAGTTATAATTTCTTATATTCTGTGAAGAACCTTCTGCTTTTTTCTTGAATATTATATTACTTATATTACTTCATTTATTGTTACTATTAAAAATTACTACCACCAATCACCATTAATAAATGAAAAACAAAACAAAAAAGAAGGAAATGGCTGAGGATTGTGGTAAATTGTGAAGGGCAAGATGACAACAGCTACAGAACAAGAAAGAGAAAAATAAGGGAAACAAAAGGTAGAAGCAACATATGTCGTTGTAATTATATGTATCGTTACATTGTAGAGGCATGTATATATTTAATTTAAGTACGTTAAGAAAGTACAAAAAGCAGCAAAAAAAAAAACAGAAAAATAGAAGAAACAAGAAATGAGCTGAAAACCAAAGCAAACAAAATTCAAGTCATTGCTGGCTGGGCAATTGTATTTTTATATGTTGCATTGTGTTGTGTATGCCTGACTTCTGCATAAATATTTCATTCCTTCAATTATCCATTCTAAACAAAAATGTCCATGTGTGTGCTTGCTTCTTATGCAACATCAGAATCTGAGAGGTAGAGAGATGAAAATAAAAATACTTAATGAATTTTTCATATTCTCAAGATTTTTTTGTAAACGATAAAGAATTGAATAATACTAATAACAAAAACAAAATGTTAAAAACCTACCGTTAAGGCTCAAGTAGAAGCTGAATGTCCATCAAGCTCTTTTTTTTTATACAACAATCGAAAATAGAAATAGAAAATTTAGAATTTCCATTTATTGTACTGAACGTTGAATATTCGAAAAAAAAACTTATATTTTGTATTATATTGGGGGCGTGTTCTTTTGGAAAATCATTTATTGAATTGCAATATTAAAGCGTAGCTATAAATAAATATTTTTGTCACAAAAAAAAAGGATCCAACTTGATTTGATTAATTTTTTAAAATAAAATTTAACGCTCCTCAAAATTTTTGACTGTTGCATGTGTTCTATTAAAAAAAGTATACCTTTTAAAGTTTATTTGCATGCCTAACAAAGAATGCATTGAATATCAATACTTTGCATTATTCATATTTTAAAACATGTGTTAAAAGATTTTAAAGTACTTTGTTTTCTTTCTGCTTTGTCAAGTATTTTAATGAGAATCTTCGCTCTTTCTGGCGTACTCTTTACTTTAAAATTTTACGTAGCGTTCCCGACAAAAGTCTAGCGCAATACCATTAAGATCTGTTTTTTTATAATTTCAATATTTATTTATTACAAAATTTTAGTTCTACATAAAGAGGACAAGTTTGCTATAGAGTTTTTATATAAAACTATCAAAAATTGTAAATTTTATACTAAAATTTAGTAGCAAAAGTTTTTTAATCACAAGTTTTTGTTTTAAACAGCAGACTTTCATTTCTGTAATAATAAATTTTTATACTAAATTTATGTACTTAATTTCTGTACTAAAATTTAGCTTAGTACTTTTTTAAATATCTCTTATAAATAAACAAAATATTACTTTTATTCATTTTCAATATTGACAAATCAAACTTTAACGTTTTACTTAAACAAAAATATAATTTCATAGGTTTTTTTTTTATAAAATCTTGTACTTTCAGCGAGCGCAAAGACGACGTTTAAAAAAACAAAATCCTTAACATAATAACTCAATTTATTTAAGACTTAATGAACCTTAAACAATTTTCCATTTTCCTTTTTTTCGTCCTTCTTTTTTTTTTTTTTTTGGAATGGTTTCAAATATCTTTGTAGGCTTTTTTGGCTTGTTTTACTTTTATGTCCCTCATATATTTTTTGTATTATTTGCCAAGATATCATTTCCCAAAAAATTCTATTTATGGGAATTAAAGTGTATCTAATTAGAAGTGTAACTAAAACAAATTAAGCAATGCGCTCAAATTGACAAAATTTCAATATAAACGTGCCTCAACTTCTGTATATATTTGTGTCCGTGTGTGTGTGTGTGTGTAAATGTGTTATGTGTGAACATTAATAAAAGTGCCATAACAAATTTTATTTTCTACACCTTTCGAATGCCATATGAGAAATTTACTTTCTTCATATAGATTTGGCTGTACTTTGCCACAACAGAAAATTAGTAAAACCTGAAATTCACGTAAAGAAAGAATTCTATTCTTGAACAATTTTCTTTTTGTTATTCTTTGTTTCCCTTTTTGTATGCTATTTTATAGAATTCAGTTCAGTTCTGTTTCATTCGAATCTTTAGTATTCTATAGATTTGGTTTGATTTGGTTTGATTTGATTTGATTTGATTTGCTTAGTTTGATTTTTGTTATTTTTAATAAATGGAACAAAAGCAAAACCAAAACGAAAAAAAACAAAGAATTACAAACAACATAAAAGCACGCACAACAGGAAGAATATTGTTACGGATTATCTGGCTGAAATTATGGAACAGTCTAAGTGTTTGTATTTTTATATGTTGCTCGTCATGTTTGTCTGTCTGTCCGGCTGTTTATCTGTGTTTAATTGAATAATTTTTATTTTAAAGAAATTTTATTGGTTACAGTTTTGGTTAATCATGTTGCTGCCACACACTCATGCAACATGCTCAGCATGCGGTCTTTTTTGCTCTTCTTCTTTCTCCTTTTCATTATTTTCTTTTTTTGGTAATTTATTATGCGCCCATGCAAACACACACCTACATAGATATTCTACATAAGGGACAAAAAAAAACACAAAAAAATTAAAATTGAAATAAATATTTAACTTTTAATGTTTGAAAGAAATTTTTTTTGTGAAAAATTTTCTATGAAATTTATTGCATAAGTTATTTAACCAAGTAACAACAACAATCTACTATTGTTGTTGTTAATTGGTTAAATCAATAATGATTTTTGATTAAGTTTATCACTTTCAGTCCAACAAAAATAAATATAAAATTATATAAATAAAAAAGTCAGAGGAAGAAAAAAATTTGGAGCAATAAAACGAAAAAAAACTATTCAGTTAAAAATATGAAATATTTTGTGGTTTCTTATAATTGTTTACGTAAAAAACGAAAGACATGTACAAACACACCTACAACAATTTAACAATTTATATGTATGTGTGTGTGTGTATGTTTTGGTTTTTAGTATGCGGCTAAGTGGTGTTGGCGGTTTTTGGCATGTACGTATCATGTCCTGTCGATTTCTATTGCGCTCGGCAATCCTAAGTTCCTTTACCAAGGGCACCACACTTTCGGAGAATTCATTCCATCTTTGGTCTGATATTTTCATATTCTCCACTGCATTTCGCACTGATATTACCTAACTCTTTCCCCTGCGAAACTTATATAATAAAAGAAGCCTTGTGCAGTGGTGCAAGTGGGGCCCATTAAAGATTCCTCATGCTCCACTCTAAAAAGATAACTTCGAAATACACCATGCCCAGTAAGGAACTGTGTGACGTAGAAATTAGCGTCTTCGATCTTCCTGTTATACCAAATTAATATATTTGGTATAAGCTTACACGTCAATCTTCCTTATGCAAAAGCAATCCATCGGTTTTGCCAGCGCTCTAGAGAAATGCTCGTCTCTTTCCTTTTTTAAGCCTATTGACATCCCCATTCGCTCCTCTTCTAGCATAGATTCTCTCCATTTCGTCCTCAAGAATACGCCAGCAGCCTGTTCAAAGTGGTTCTATATCCATTAATAGTTCTCAGTGTGCGTAGTCTGTAAGCAGAAGCTACTCCGAAACGTGTGTGTGTACATGTGTGCGTGTTTATTTACCTGTGTTTATGTAAAGCGATAATATAAAAAAACAATCAAACCAACCAAAGATGAATGACGCATGGAATGTAAGTACATGTTGTTGCAAAATGATTTTGCAACAACAAAATCATTTTGTAATGAATTTTAAAAAAACAAAAAGAAAAACCCACAAAAGAAAAGTGAAATAAATAAATAAATAAGAAAAGAAATTAGCGCAGCAGTAATTAATAAATTTTTCTGTTTGCTTGTTTGTTTGCTCTATTTGCGTACAGGGCAACAGGCGCTTGTTCTTAAAAATCGAGCAAAAACGAAAAAAAAACTAAAAGAAGAAGAAAACAAAAAAGCTTCATTTAATAATCATCATTTCCCACTTTGTTTTTTCCATTTACTTTATTTATTTACATTTATATAAAATTTGTGTGTGTGTGTGTGTGTGTGTGTGTGTGTGTGTGTGTGTGTGTGTGTGTGTGTGTGTGCGTTGTATGTTGCATGTTGCATTACAAAAATGCTTAAGCAACACGGCAACATTTGATATTGACATATTTTATGCATTTTTTTCTCTCTTTGCATTTTCTTTGGATAGTTCTTTATTTTCCTTTGAAATTTTATGCTCTTAAAGAATTTTATTACAAAACTATAATTTGACAATAAATAATAAAAACAAATTAATGAAACAAATTATTTCTTTTATAGTTTTTTATACTTTCTCTTACACTCAGGGAAACGTAGGAAATTTATGCTGCATTGCATGAACGCGATTGACTAAGTTGAAATGCATCAAAAATGTATGTAGTTGGTATAAATGGGTCCCATATGTATCCATTATCCACATAATTTCTTCTTGTTATGTCTTCTTCTTAACCTCTCTTTATCTACTTTTATTTGTTTATATTCCATTATTCATTCCTTTTGTGGTTGCAGGGCGCTGTAGGCAGTAGCAAGAGTATCGGCCGCAGCATGAAAATTTAATCCAGAAAAGAAAATTTCGTTGAAATAAAGAATGGCGGAGATGGAGGAAAGAAAGAAAGAAAAGAAAAACAAATATTAAAACATGTGGATTAATGATTGCTACGCGCATAAATGCATGGGTGTTCATATATTTGTATGCACGTATATATGTGTGTATCCATGTATGTGTGTATGCGGTTGCGTAAGCGCCTACATATTTATATTTATTTGTAATTTGTTGCACATATGCATATGAAAATTACCTTGAATGTTGTTGTTGCTACTGCTATTGTTGTTAATATCATTATTATTCTTAGCATGGAAAGCGTCAAAAAGAAGAAGCAACCACAATATGCTTCATCTTTAGGCTATCAGGGTGGCAGATAAACAGAGAGATAGATAGACAGACCGACAGACAGATAGATAGATGTGCAGAGAGAGACAGATCAAAATCAAGAAGGGCGAACAAAGTAAAAAGAATTGAAAGACTTCACCAATCAAAAAAATAACAGAACAACGATCACATCGGCCAAATAATGAACCAACAGACCATACCAGATCAACCAATTTAAGTAAATTGTATCCACATTTTAGCTAATAGAAAAAAGTAGTTTTAACTTAAACTTTTTCATTAAACGTTAAACTTGAAATCGTAAATTTATTTCTTTCTCTTGGTTATGTAACGATTTTTTCTTAACAAGACAGGTCAATCTGAAAACAGGGACCCTCAATTTAATTCCATACTTTTATACTCCCTTTTTCCTAATTCCTAAAGAATTTCATACAAAATTGCTTCACAAAAATACAAATTTTTCTATTAAAGTCTTATCGATCTAATATAAAATAGTTCCATCTTAATGATCCTTATAAATGTCAAAATTGATATGTGGGTTTATAGGGCATACAGACAAACAAAGCCACGTCTTTTAGTGTAACTGAATATAAAATTCAATTGTACAACAAAATAAATCCTCAATACCGGTGAGAGAAGCAATAAAATAGTTATGGGGGAAGGAGGGGAAGGAGGCGGAAGGAGGACAAACAGGCAGGACTTAGAATTGTTATTGATATTTCGTATATATATCTACTTGTGTATGATATTTTGCCTCACTAAACTTACAGCAAAAAGTCTCGGCCATCCATGGCTTACAAAATTTGTAATAAAAATTTGTTACATATAAAACTTTGTGACTGCTTTTCTGGCTGGTTGACTGGCTGGTCAAAGCAAAGCATATAAATTTAACAATGAGGCAGAAATGCAAGAACAATAACAAGAAGAATAACATACATACATTCATACATAAAAATGTATTCTTAGACCTTTGTGGCTTCAACAATTTCTTTGGCTCTGCTTCTTTATTTATAAATTTTGAAACTGCTTTACGCTAAGTTTTATTGTTATATTCAACTGTTTTTGTTATTGTTATTATAAATGTTGTTCTTGCTAATTTATCTGTACATTATTTTTTTGGGTTCTCCTTTTGTTCTTTTCTTTAAAATTATTATTATTATTATTATTATTTAGTTTAATGTCGTAATTTATCTGCAGAATCCATTCTTTGCGTCTTTCTTTTTTTTTATTATTTCCCCTACTTTTGTTGTTTCTTATTGTTCCTGAATTTTGTTTATTTTTTTTAGTTTTGTTTTTGGGAAATAATTTGTAAATAAATGTATAAATATGCATAATTCTAGATCTTTTGTAAAACCTTTTTGTCTTCTTCTTTCCTTCTGCTTTTCGTTTTGTTTGTGCAGAGTTTTATAGTTACACATTTTTAATGTTAATGCAATTGTTGTAAGTTTATCAAAATGTAATTTGTTTATACTTGTTTGTTTTGCCTTCGTTTTTTCTTTTTTGTTGTTGTTATTGTTTGGTTGTAACAACCTAATATCGTTGTTGCTGCCAATTTTATTGCAATTGCTGCTGTTGCTGCTGCTGCCGCCGCTTTTTTTTATAAATGATGTCGCCTCATCTTTTCTTCTTTCTATTTATTTATGTAAAATATGAAAATATTATTATTGTTGTTATTTGTATATTAAGACTTTTCCATAGATTTGAAGTCTTACAATTCTCTTTAATCCCTTTTACCTTTTAAAGCTGAATGAAAGAAAAAGAAGGAATAATGCAAATACAAAACAAGAATGAAAACACAATGGAAAACATGAAAAATTTATTTATGCCCTGTTTTATTAAAAATGTTACATTAAAACACTAAGACTAAACATTTTGCCCATCCATCCATACATTGGACAATTATCATTTTAACTTATTTATAAGCATTTGAAAAGAACTTTTATGCTTTTTCTTTCCTCCTCTCCTTTCTTTTCGCCAAATTTGCAAATGAAAATAAATAACAACCTTATAGAAAGTTGGAGGCCGATTATTCCACGTCAATATAATTTAAATAGATCACACATTTTCCCATGTGTATTTAAAATATTTCAAAATTGATTACCTGATTTTCCTCCTACTTAGATCTTAATTTCATAACAAAAATTCACATTTGAAATTTTAAGAGATTTTATAAATAGAAATTTAAATACTTGACTCGGATTGTGTAACTTTTAAATTCCATTTTCAATTATTTTTCCGGAGGAATTTGCTTATAAAAATAGTGTATTTTTTAAATTTAATTTAATATAATCGTTTGTAAAATGTAAAGAAATAAATTTGTAAAAGAAATCTTCAGTTTATAAAATGTCTTTTTTTAAATCTCTTTTGAATCTTACTTCTATAAGCTTTTTTTAAACAAGCCCTTTTGAAATAATATTAATTTTTTTAAGGCTCAATAAAGTTTCTTCTTCTTTTTCTTTTTTTTTTTGCTAATCATCAACACTAATTTGGTAATTTTAGATCGATTTTTTTCTTTTTACACATGCCTAAGTATTAATTTTAATAATTTTTAATGAGGCTATTTAAAAAAAAGGGATCCTGCCACATTCTCCACCCATTTTCTGCTTAACTACCTTTAACTCCCTTAAGCAAAAAAAAAAAAAGACAAAAGAAGAAAAAGCAAAAATTACATCTGCTTTTTTTGTTGGTCATGTCCAAATATTGCATTCTTCTTTTCTTGTTCTTGTTCTTATATTTCTTTTTCTTAGGTTTTGATAATAACGATACTTTCCATTTAAATGTTTCACTTGTCTTGTCTTAACTTGCATCATTTTTGTTGTTATTGTGACTTTGTTCGTGTTTATTTATATGTATATTTTTTTAACTGGAAATTTTTCATTTTTCTTAATTTTTTTTTTGAAATTGTTTAATTTCTCTCAATTTTGGCGGTTTGGTCTTTTTGGTTTTGAACGTTGAAATATATTTTCATAATTTAACAAGCAAAGTATTTCTAGTACACTTCAATTTATTTGTTGCTTTTTTTTTCTATAACTAACTCTTTATTATATTTATCTGTCTCTCTCTCTCTCTCTCTTTCTTTCTTTCTTTCTTTCTATCTATCTCTTTGTCAATTTCTGTTTCTGCGATTTTATTTAATACTTATCATTATTATTATTATTGTTGTTGTTCTTCTTCTTCTTCTTCTTCTTCTTCTTCTTATTTATATTATCATTATCATCATCAGAGTTTTGCAATTTTCTACGTTAACAGATTGTGTTTGTTGTCATTGTCTCTGCATAATAAAGGCTTGTTTGAGCATGCAATTTAAAATACCGCCAAACAAACGCGTTGAAACAAAGCCAAGTGGCAACAGTTTCTCCACAATTCACTTCTATTCTCTTTCCATCACATTTTATTACTTTTTTTTTTTGCTTTTTGTTTTTGCTTTTTATTCTCATCTTGCTGGGCTTTTCCCTCTATAACTGTTGTACGCACGATTGATTTTTAAAGATTTCTATGTGTTGGCCTGTTTTGTTGCCTTTTTATTTTCTGTTTATACTAAAAATGTCTTTTTTTATTCAAGCTGCGACAAAAAAGCTGCTGCTTCTTTTTTTCCTGTTTTTCTCTCTGTTTATTTGTTTTTTGTTTTGTTTTGAATCATTAAAACCAAAGTCTTGTTATTATTATTATGTCACTGTTTTTTTATTGTTGTGGCGTTTATTATTGTTATTGTTTGCTATTGATACATAACAAACCATTAAACATTAAACTAAGTTCGTGGTGCATGCTTGCTCTTTTTTTCTTTTCTTTGCATAAAATTGCATATTTTGTCTTTCATTTTCTGCTGTTTTTGTTTCTCAAAGCAACACATTTTCATTGTTCTGTGGTCAAATTGTAAGTAAATGCTACTAAATATTATCAAAAAAAAAAAAACAATAAAACGCATCAAACAAAGCATCACTAAAAACGAAAAAAAAAATCAAAGAATTCAATATACGTTTATATTTGAGGATAGTAATAAGAAAAACAAGAAGAAGAAAAATTAGTAATAATAAAAACGAAAAGTCGAAAGAGCAAAAGAAAAAGAATTTAAGTAGCTTCACTAATGAGATACTTTAAATAATAATAATAAGATAAATATATTATTATCTATATAATGCTATCTCTCTCTCTCTCTTTCTCTTTCTCTCTGTCATTCTCTCTTGGCCTTTCCATTCATATTGCTGTTCCTCTTTATTCGTTTTAAATTTCAAAGAATTTTAATAAATTTCAACTAAAAACACTAAACAAAAGTACAAGAAACAAAAACATGAAAAAGCAAAAAGAAAAAAAGAAAAACAAAAAACTTTTAAAAACGAAACAACTTTAATAAAGACAGAAATATTATATGTAAAAGGCAAAGGAAGGAAACACAAAAGTTTAAATGACATTAACAGCAACAACAAATGAATAAATAAACGAAAAGCAACAATAATAATAATAATAATAGCAACAACAACAATAACTGGTTTTATTTTTGTTTGCTTTTGTTTTTATTTTCTTATATTTATATGATTTATGATCGAATGGCAAAATAGCAGCTGAATATACATATTTTTATATAGTCGCTGCCCGTTGCTGTTGTTGTTGTTGTTGTTGTTGTTCTACCCATTGCTTTTGGTTATGATATTACAATGTACACAAATTTTCACTTATGTAATTTTTTAATAAAACTTATATATATATATATATATATATACTTACACATCCGCATATAATTACGCTAAAATAAACATTACAACGCCCACCACTTGAAGTATTCGTAGAGGCAGACAGAAGAAGAAGAAGTAAAAGAAATTAACTACAAAGCAATTAAATAAAAATTTCTTAAAAAATAATATTCATTTTTGGTTATATGTCTTTCGTTCGTTCCATTGATCTTATGATTCATTGCAAATATCTTATTCATTCAAAACTTTCACATATTTTTGTTGTTCTTGTCTAACAAGTTATACATTTCAATTGCTCCAAAAATATGGCCTTAAATATTGTGCTAACAAAGAAATCAGATTAATTTGAATATATTTAAATATATAAATAAAAATACAGATAATTTAAGTGGACTAAGCCAGAAACACTATGAGACTTTCTAAAAAGGCATTAGAAAGAGCATTCCAAAAGGTCTTCCAAAAAACGTTTTAAAGGATACTTGAAAGGACATACTAAAACACATTTTAAAGGATATTCTATAAGTTTCTTTAAAGGACATTCTAAATGACTCCTTAAATGATTTGAAGGACATTCTAAAGGACATTTTTCAGAATATCGGAAAAAAGGACAATTGAAAAAATAGTTGCCGAAATATCTGCAAAATATCTAGAAGTGCTATAAAAATAACTTAAAAATACAACAGACAATTTTAGACTATTCCATTTCATTATTAACTTCTAATTTATTTAATTTTCATTACTTAGTTTTTATATTTGATGTTGGAATCCACTGAAAAAGGGCAACAATACGTTAGAACTGTTTTGTTTTATATTTAAAAAATATGTTTATTTTGTGTTGTGATTGTTTGTTTGTCGTTTTCTTATTATTATTCTTACCGTTGTTTTGTTTTTTTTGTTTTTGCTTTTTGCCTGAAAATTCAATTAATAATATTCTTTTACGTTTTTTGGTATTGTTCTTACTGTTGTTGTTTGTATTTTAATAAATTTTCCTTTCGGTTTGTTGGGTCCTAGAAAATGTAGAAGCGACCACCTTTGAGAGTGAAAAGAAGCAAGATCATTCTGCAAACATAAACGCAGAACCACACACACACACAAACATACACACAAACACAAACATACACTCACACATACACACACACACACACACGTGCAAACATCGTCGTATAGTAACCTTAAATTATGCGTCTGTTTGTTTGTTTATATTCCAAGCAATTTTTCATTGCTTTTCATTTTCATTATCTTTTTTCTTATTCTTATGTTTTGTATCTTTTCTTTACCTTTTTCATTTTTTGTAAATATTTATTAACTAAACATATCACCACATACACATCACACATACATAGACACAACGCCCAGAGATGGATCAGATCGATACCTTTCTCATCTAAAGGCTAGAAAATGTTTTATGTAAACAAAACATATGAAAATTGATAAAAAAAAACAACAAAAAAAGAAAAATGCTTTTAAAAATTTATAAACAAACTAAATGCATGCCTCTGTATGTGTGTGTGTGTATATGCATGTGTATGCATTTTGTATTATCTATGTAAAAATTGTTAAAATCAATAACAATGGCAGCAGCAGCAGCAGTAATAGCAACAACAACAATAGAAAGTTGATTTTTGTTAAGAGAAATCTTTTCTTTTATTATTTAAAAATTTCAATTTTCTTGTTTCTGTTTGAACAAAAACAGAGAAGTAAGGCATAAAATGAAAAAAACGCGTCCTGCTTTTGTGTGTCGGTGTTTCTCTTTTATTATACACTTACAAAAGAAAAAAATTTGGTGTTTTTCTTCTTTCTCATGTTTTTTCTTTTAACTGATTGTTTTGTGTCTACTTGATTCATCATCATCTTTATCTTCTTGTTGTTGTTCCTCCTCCTCCTCCTCCTCCTACTTCTTCTTCTTCTTCTTCTTCTTCTTCTTCTTCTTCTTGTTGTTGTTGTTGTTGTTGTTGTTGTTGTTGTTGTTGTTGTTGTTGTTTGTAGCTATTATTAATGTTGGCATGATACTTTTAAATACTGTTTAACTTTTTTCTTAACTTCAGCGTTTTTCATGCATGCAAAAAAATGTTTTATTATTATTAGGGTTATTGCTATTGTCGTTATTGTTATTGTTAGCAGTTTGAGCAACGTCATCATCAAGCAGCAGCAGCAATATTGGAAACTTGAAAGGTTTCCACACCTAAACTGATCGCCCTGTCAACTTGTCTGTTTGCTTTCTTGCCACCTTTTACCTACCCGCCTGTTTGCTTTCTTTCTCAGTTTGCTTTTTCGCTTTTTAAAAGTGTGAAATCATCGTGTCTTGTTCTTTTCTTTTTTTTTTTTTCTAAATATTGTTACAATGCTTCAAAATTACCTTTTTTCATTAAGCCTTTCCATACTTTTTCTTTCCTTGCTTCTTTATTATTACTTTCATCGCCTGGTGTCATCAATTCATCATTATGATGATCAAAATATCGTGCAGGGGTTTTACTTTTCACACGCAAAATCAAAAACACATCATGATGATGATCATTATCATTATGATAATCATTGTCATCATAATTGTGTTCGTGATATACTCAGTCTCTTGTGACATGACTGTGGCGGCTTGATTTTGTTTGCTCCGAAAACTTCTCGTTTCATGTAAATTTTATGTGCTTCAAGTTGCTACTTCTTCTTCTTCTCTTTCTCCTTTTATTATTTATAGTCTTTTTTTCTGTATTATTGGCATTAATTTTCCTCGTAGCTTAATTTCACAAAATTGTTTAATTGTATTTTTGGTGTTCTTCTCTTTTGTTTACATGAAAACCTTTTTGTTCTGAAAAAAACTATAGAGATTTTTTTAGAGAAGCGCTTCTCTTTTTCTTTCGATTTTTCATTTTGCTTACATTTAAGTTTTTATATGGAAAAATTGTATTCTTTGAATTTGATCTTCCCAAATGTCTCAAGTGGCGTCAAATTCATATGTATGCCGATGATGTTCAACTATACATTTGTTTTCGGACAAATGAATTTTCTTGCAGGCCACATAAAACCAAGTGCATTGCGATATATAAAAAAGGCCAATCTGTCCAATATGAATGTTAGATTAATGGAAGCAAATATAGAACTTATTGATAACGCTAAGAACTTGGGAATGCACATTTAATAAAGGTCTGTCCTGGAATAATTGGTAAAGTACATTATTACAATCTCTATGGCTTACTCAGTGTTTTACATTGTTAAACGTACGCGTTCTGTTATCTAAAACTTATTCAATACCTAAATTATATGGCTAAGTGTATATTGGCTAAGTGTGATTACGAATCCAAATAAAAATTGAACAAAATTATAAACAATATTAGTAGATATGCCTATGGCTTAAAAAGTAGTAATGATGACTCCAGAACGCTGCGTTGTCTGCATAAAATTATCATAAACAAAGAACCAAGACACCTCTTCGATAAATTAGTACTTACACGGTCTAACAGGAACAATAAAATTAGACCTGCCAATTGTTGTAATTGTTAATAATGAATTAAGTAATGCTGTATGTTTGCTTGTACGTCACCGCGAATAAGCCGTGAGCTAGTGCGATAAAGAATTAAAATTTAAAATTTTTAATTGAAATAGATAAATGCTTTTAAAATGCAATTTTTGGCTGTTTTTTCTGTATTAAATAATTTTTTTATATTTAAATTTTATTTTTTAATACTTTACAAATACTTATTCTTATACTTAATTTTTATTTTTTTATTGTTTAATAAAGAATTAAAATTAAGCATTTTTCTTTTCTCTTCTTTCTTTTCCAAATAAATTCCCAAATAAACTTTTTTTCGGTATTTTTCTTTTCTTTTTTCTTTTGCGTTTCTTCTTTTTTGTTTCTCTAATTTTTCTAGTGTTTTTTTTTTTTTTGGTTACTTTAAAGTTTCCTAGACTGCCTTAAACTCTGTCTAATTTTGTTCCCTTTTTGCTTCTAGCTTTTTTCCTTTGTTCTTTCTATGGCATTTTGCTGGAGTTTCTTCTTTTTTTTTTTGCTTGTTGTATTTTGTCATGGAGTGCACAAAATTTTCTTTATTTGTTATCTTTTCTGTTTTCCCATTTTTGTTGTTTTTTTTTCCTTTTTTTTTGTTTTGAATTTTTCTAAAATTCATATAAAATGCAACCAGAAATGAAACAACAATGGCAACAACAAATGCAATCATAACTTTTTACAGCCAGAAGCTGAATGTAAAAAAGTCAAGTTAAGTTGCTGCGATCACAGGTTACCATCAACTTTGTCTTTATTGTTGTTGTTGTTGCTGCTGCTGCCGTTGCCGCCTTCTTTTTCCTGCATTTTACATTTTCTTCGCTTTTATTTATGTATGTGTGCACAAATATGTATATATATGCTCAATGGATTTTAGCAAGTGCATCAAGAGTTTTCATCATGATCATATAAATTGTCCATACGTCCATTCATACAACTTGTCCTTCCCTCTGTCTGCCACATATATTACGAAATCTTTCAGGATGCTATATGATGATGCATATGCTCATTCATTTGTGCATGTATATATGTATATATGTATGTATGTGTATGTGTATGGGTATTTGTAAAATGTGTTTAGCTGCAAGTAAATTGCATTGATTTGTATTATAATTCAATTGGCCGGCATTTTGGGTGGGTTGCGAATTCATATTCTTTCAATTGTTTTACTATTTCTATTGTTATTGTTATTTTAGTTGGTCATTATTTGAATTGTTGTTGTTTGCATTTTGTTTACTGATTACTGTTGTCCAACTGCATCAAGTAAGACACTTCTGTTGCTACAAGGCATACAATTATTTCTATTCATTCTTCTGCATTTTTCCTCATTCTCTTTTTACTGTTGCTTTTTTTTGTTTTTACTTATTTTCTTGTATCTTTTGCTCTTTTAGGATTTCGTTGCCAATTGTTTTGATTTTGTTGTTGTTGCATTTATTGTTTTATGTATATTATAACGTAAAATGAAACATTTTTTGACCGCACCGAAAACTGTTGCTATTGCTGACTATTGGCTCCCGGCTGCTCTAAATCCTCCATATAAATATGAGAAATTGAGAAAATGTTGAATGCTCTTTTTGCAAACCGATCACAAAAACAATAAAAAGAAAAGAAAAGAAATAACTGAATTGAAATGAAATGAAATGCAATGCAATGTAATGAAATGTAAGAATTTGATGTCAGGTCACTGATAATAAGCAATAAAAACAACAATACCAATTTTGCCTCTAGACATGATTTTTTTCGGTTTTGATCTTTTTCTCTTTTTGGTTCTTTATTTTTTATCTCATTTTTTTTTTGATTTTCTGCCCAATTTTTTCATATACAGTTTTAATAAACGTTCGCCTTTACAATTGCTTAAGCATAAACAATAACAACAATACTAATATTTGGAGAAAAAAACTTTTCTTATTGATATTGTAAGAAGAAAAAAAAATCTATAGGCAATAACAATAACAACAATAACAAAAGCATTAAAAACAAAACTCATGTACAAATAAATTAGTTATGACTATATTTTGTTAACCTTTTGACTTAAGTGTATAACTCCCGCTCCTTATTTTGTTTCATTTCGTACTTTATTTTATGCCATCATTCTATCTCTTTTCATTTCTTAATACATTTCATATTTAGTCTCTTTTCCAATCCAACATCATATCCACACAGGTGGCCTTTTAATAATACACCAAAAAAAGGCAAAGAAGAAAAAAAGCAAAATAAAATAATGAAGAAATGCCAAAACAATGTAAAACAAAACGTAGTACATTCTTCTGAAAAAAAGAGGGAAAGAAAATTATTGATATAGATGTTTTGAAAAGCAAGAAATTTCTCAATTGAATGGCCGCACGAATTGGGAAGTGGTCATTTGAGTTTGGGGGGGGGGGGGGGGGGGGAATAAAGTGCATGAAGAAATGAAAGAAAAATGGAAAAAAAAAGATTGATCAAATCATTTCATCATTTACCTCAAGGCTTAATTATAGTAATTTCTCTGTAATTTACGTACAGTTATAAATGTAATTAGGCATCCACTTTTTTTTTTTATTAAATTTTTTTGGTGGCCACTCCCCACTTATTACGTACATATATATTAAGATATTCTCTAGATTCCATTTGATTTTTGTTCTCAAGTTAGTTTGGTGTGAAAATTAAGTTAAATTTCAAAATTAACATCACGCCCATTTTTGTATATAAAGCACATAGATTAATGGATTTTAAATTAAGCAGATAAAAATTACTTATTACGATTTTCAATTTAACATTTTTACACCAGATTTAAATTCTTTAAAATCCCATTTACAAAAAGTATAAATTTACCACTTAAATTATTATTGTATAATTTATTAAAAAATTAAATAAATAATAATAATAATTTTTAATAAATTAAATAATAATTTTTTTAAATTTTTATAATTTAATTAGTAAGTTAATTAATTAATTAATGCATAATTGTATTATTTAATTAATACAATTATCATCTTCCTATTACTTAGTAAGTAATTAATTGATTACTAATTCATCAAATTTAATTTCGATTTAATTATTAATTAATTTAATTTTGTCTACTTAATAATATAATTAGTAAATAATTACTTAATCATTCAATAATTAATTAAATATGTTTTGTTAACTTTATTTACAATGAAATGAAATTTAAATATATATTAAAATAAAAATAATTAATAAAAATAATTAACTAAGTTAATAAAATAATTAATTCAATCATTTTAAAAGTGAAAATTATTGTGCAAGCAGATTAATTAATTCATTAATTATTTAGCGAGTTAAAAATGCATAAAATAGAAACAAAAAAAATATTATTATTTAAAGGGTCAACTAAGCTGGCCTTTATTATATTTCCATATGGTTAAGCTAACAAAATAACAATAAAAACAACAAAATTTAGTATAAGTAACATTTAGCTGTTATTATACATAAAATAAAAAAGAGAAGAAAGAGCTTTTACTTTACTGTCACACATATATGGATAACATGGCCTCACTTTGTTGTAGCATTGAATGTACAGGCATGAAATTATTGTGATACATAAGTATTGCATTTCAGTTTAAGTGAAAAGAAAAAAAAAACAAAGTTTAGAAAATTTTGTTCTTCTCTATTTTCATTTTTACTATAAGTCTTAGTAGTCTTAGAGGCTGTTGCCATTGCTCTTGCTGTAGCTACTATTGACGTTTCTAATGCTGTTGTTAGCTACAAGTTGTCTGATGTTCTTGTTAAGTTGATAACCATGTATAAAATAAATCACATTTTTTCGCTACTTTTCTTTTACATTATACATGCATAAAATGTATATATAGAATATATTTTGCTGCCATCATCCTCCACCATCATCATCATTATCTCTAGTCACTTTTTAGGACAAAAACAATCAGACAATTTTTGCAGTAAAACAGAACACTACTTTGTATGTAGACACATGAGGAAATATTTTCTTAGAAAATAAAATCAAAAGAAAAAAGGCAAAACTACGTACAAAACTGAAAATAAAAAGAAGAATCAATATATTGAAATTGATAGTCGATCCGTCTTTTTCTTTTTATTTTTATTTTTCTTATTCTTATATGTTTGAGTGGTCACTTGCAATTTCTTAATATAACTCGGGACGTTACAGTAGAATACATTGCGGGGAATCTCACATCATCCGTTGTCGTTGAGCAAAAATATTGTGGAGTAGGAAAACTGAAACTAAGAAGATAAAAGAAAAGGCAAAAAAAAAAAACTAGAAAATACCGTAAATGTGCCTAAAATTAAAAAGTAGTAGCAGCCAGTAGGTCTATTCCACAGCTATCTATTGTGGCATATTTGCAATGATTATCATCACAGAATTTATGTATTTTTTTCTTTTATTACTTTTTCTCACTTTTTCTTTAAATATCATATTAAAATATTTACTATTAAGAGTGTATTGAGTTTTTACATATTTATGTATTCAGAATAATTTTTATATATGTTGATCCAAATGTCCTTTATAAACTAAATTTAAACGAAAGGATCTTAAGTAAATATGTGTATTGCCTAAAAATGCTAAACAAATAGCTTAAAATGCTTGTAAATGTTTTGAAGTGCTTATTAAGTGTTTTAAAATGCTTTGAATTGCTTATATTGCTTTATGCTTTTAAATGTTGGTAAGGACCTTGAAATGCTATAAATGCTTCAAAGTGCTTTAAAATGCATATAAATGCTTTAAAATGTTTATTAAACCTGCTTAATTTCCTGCTACATGTTTAGGATGTTCAAAATGCTTATAAATGCTTAAAAAGAAAAATATTTATAATAATAAAATACTTATATTGGTATACTATTTTTAGAAACACTCTTGATTTATCTAAAGTCCGAAGAGAAATTACAAAATTTAAAATTTGATGCAGCAAAATCCCTAAAAAGTCAATGAAAATGAGAAAGGCTGTATGTTCTATGAATCCTTTATTACAAATCTGATCATTAGGTAGAATTTTCTGAATAAGGTCAGAAATAATGTTTCTTATCTCTTTATATAATTAATTTCTTCAAATTTATGATATATTTCCTGTTGTCCTGCAGTTTTTTAATGTTGATATATTTTGAGAACAGAAATCAATTTATATTTATCCTCCTACACATTATATAAGCTATGATAGGTTGCTTAATAAGTTTTGTAAGGTCCAATTTTTTCTTAAATTTTCTACTAATTAAAATTGAATGTCTCATTTCCGCTTGAAAAACTTGCTGAATAATTTGTTATGTTAACGTCAAAAAAAAGTGTAAGTAAATGTAAAGAGACAACTTAAGGAAACAATCAAATCAGGAAAAATTTAAAAAAAAGCAGAAAAAAATTGAATAATATTAGACTTGGAGTAGTAATGATTATTAGTACTTGCTATTTGCTGCCAACGTGCGGATTTTGATGCTGATGTTGATGCTGTTGCTGTATCTTGTCCATATTCTTTTTTCATGTTTATTATATTTTATCTTAACATATCAATATAGATGTATGTAGTTATATATATGTATGTGTAGATAGGCCACCATGGCTGTTAAAAGTTAAAGCTAATTCGAGTGATTGAATATGAGCAACCAGACTGGCTGCCTGGCTGCATGGCTGTATGACCGACCTCACTTTTTTTCATTTTTATCTCTGCCTTTCATTTTTCTTCTATATATATCTTTTCCATTCTTTCATTCCTCTTCTACAATACTTTTTTGTTTGCTTTGTCTATAAAGTCTTCTAGAAAGCCTTCTTTTTTGTAGTAAGGACGAAGCTATGTATTAAGTATAATAATTCTGGTAAAGAAAGAAAAATAATAAAAAAAGAAATCTTATTCTGCATGCACATGCATTCAATTAGTGTTATTTCCTTGGCATAGCTCACCATGGCAGGGCCATAGCATACCATAGCAATAGGTTGGCCCATACAGTTCACCCAAAGGCATATAAATGAAACTGAGCTGACTGAATTGTGCTGTGAAACTTAAGGTCTGTCCGTCTGAATTGAAGTGACTACACTACACCGTCTAAAGTGATTGCAGTAACTGATTATTTGACGGACTGACAGTTTGATCTAAGTTATACATTTTGTATTAGTTTGAATGTCAGTTTTTCTATGCTTTTTAATGATGGCTTCAACTAATCAACTGGCCAACTCTTGTGATTCTATTCTATATGATTGACCGTTCATTTTGTATTGGCCTTTTTTTTCTTTTCTTCTTTTTTCTTTTTGTTGTATGTTATTGTTTTTGGAATTTTTTTAGAATATTTATGCTCCACTTCTCTTATTTTAAAGTTAATAACAATTTTTTATAGGTAGTTGTTATGTGCGTGCAACAAACACACACATTAAAATTTCAATATATTTGTTTTCAATATATTATCTACCGATCAATCTATCAAATCATATCCATCCATCTATCTATTTTTGTTTGCCTCTCTGTTGATTTGTTGTGTAGCGAAATTATATTTCAATAACTTTTCATGTATATTTCATGTTGTTGTTGTAACCTTTATTTATATAAATAGTAATTACATTGTTGTTGTTCTTATTATTATTGGTGGCCGGTGTTGTTATTATTATTATTGGTCATTTTTATGCCATTATTTGCGCCTAACGGGCTAATAATATAATTTCGTTATTAAAGCTGTTTGCTGTTTGCTGTTTGCTGCTTGCTGTTTTCGTCATTGTCCTTTCGTTTTCGTTTCTTGTTTTTGCTTTTCTTTTGGGGTAATACGTAAACCGCAATTATTCATTAATTTTACATAAAAATTTTTGTTTTATTTTTATTTTTTATTTATTTTTTTGGTAAAAGGGAGGGCTCTGTAATTTTTATATGCTTTATGTAATATTTTGGTGGTCACTTCTTGTTTTTTGTTTCTCCTCTTTTATTTTGGTAATTTGTCCTTTTTTCTCTTCACATTTCTCTTTTTCGTTTTTCTTCTTCTTTTTGACTATAATGATAATAATTTGTAAAAAAAAAGACCTTGCCTTTATCATTTTCTTCAATACCTTTCTCTTTGCTGTTGCTTTTTTCTTTTCCTATTTTTTACCTAATTTCCTTAATTATATGTAAACAAACATCAACAAAATATTTTCACTTTAGCTAAAAATATTTTACTTGTCAATTAAGCAAAAATGAGTTTATCATGTTTTGTTATTCATTTTATGTTGCTTTTTTATGCTCTGAATTAAATCAATTTGCTTTAGTTATATTTTTCTAATTGCTTTGGCTTTTGATAAAACATTTATGTGTCTTTTATATTCTCTTCTCCACTTTTCAATGCATTTTGTTTTTATATGTCAATAATTGTAAAAAATTAATGATGAAAGAAATCTTAATGAAAACAATGGAACTTTATTCAATTTTTAATGTAATGAAACAGTGCAACATAGAACGATTAAATAGGATAAATAGAATTTATTTAGAAGATGAGGTTGGATCTAAATTAGAAGATGAAAAGGTAAAGGCTTAAGAAAATTGTACTAAAGATTTTCAAATTGATTCCTGTTATTTACTGCATAAATTCTCACAAAAGGCCAGAATCAAAAATGTATAAAAAATTTTAGCATAATTATTTGCAAGCAATAGACCACGAAAACAGATTATTTTGGACTTTAAATCTCATTGATATAGCAAAACCTTAAACAAACTTAAACTTAAAAAACTGGAATTAATTCCAAAGGAAATGAAGATATCTGTTTATGAAATTACAGCTTTCTGGAAATTGTGAATCTAAGGGCTTTGGCAAAAGTGTATTTCGAATTCCTATTTGTTAGTTATCTTCCAGGCGCTCTTCCTTAAATTTCTAAGTATTTTCTTTGCCGCAATTTATGTTGATCCAATTCGCCAAATTTTTACAAAATTTTTAGTTTTATATCTAAAAATCGGGGCCATAAAACTGTTTTTAAAAATTGATTTTATTATAATGCAGCATAATTAGTTAAATTAATATTTTAATCCTTAATTTTTTATATATTTTTAATTAATAATTCTTGAAAAAGTTAAACTTTTTTTTAAGAAAATATTTTAACTAAAAAAAAATAATTATGCATGCAGATATTGCCTGCTTTTCCAATTCAATTCATTTAATTTCTACTCTTTGTGCAAGCATGCGTAAATTTTATATATTTTTATGGATTTATGTGAATTATTAAAATATTTTTTAATATTTAATGGCCATTTATTTTTTTCTATATAATTTCCTTTAACTTTCTTCCTCTGCTTTCAATTAATTATAATATGAAAGCATTCATGTCATATCATATCGCTATTCCATGGAGAGTCAATAAAGAAGGCTATTGCTCCGTTGAACTGTTCTGTTGAGGTCTTAAATGGATTTAATACAAAAAATAAAAATGAACAAACAAACAAACAAACAAAACTTCACAAAACTATACGATATTAAGTTTTAATTTAGTTTTGTATTTGCTGTTGTAGTTTTTGTTATTTGTTTTACATAAATGTTTGCCATGAATTTTGATAAGAAATATCTATACAAAAAATATAGTGAAGCAGAGAAGGGCGCAATTTAGTTCAAAGCACGTATTTGTGGTCAAATATTCTTAATTAATTTGGTTAAATAACGTAAAGTACGAGGGTGGGGGCAAATCTAAATGCCTAAAACTTATCAGAGTAACTTTACTTGTACAAATTTATTATTATTCTTCTCTTAAGAAAGTTGGCCAACAAATAATAAAATAAAATAAAATAGTTTATCAAAGAGTTATTTATCATTTTAGAAGAGCCGTTAATCTCAGAAATTCCTAAAACAGACATTATTTTGAGAATATAGAATTTTTATAGGTGCCTGGGTCTAAAATACAAGAGAGAATGAAAAGCAAAAAAAATTTCCTCAAAAAAAAATTTTCTCAAATAACTGCTTTGAGGGCCTTAAGTTGATCATTTCTGTTAAAAAAACGTGGGGCGTTGTGAACCCTTGTTATTGTCCAATATTTCTGTGTTCTTTTAAAATCATTAGTTTTTGTCATATTTTATACAAATTTTATTTTTTTTTTGTATTTTGTTTTGTGCGTTTTCCATGTCATTTTTTTAAGTGTATTCATCTGTTTTGTTTTTAGTTTTTTGTTTTCTGCTTTAACAATATGATAAAAAATGATGTTTAACAAGTTGTTTGAGTTATATTGAAAAGTTTCCATTTCGGTTTCCTTTTTTCTTTTTGGTTTTTCTTCTTTTTTCGTGTCATATTTTGCTTTAAGTCCCCCAAAGAAATAAAAAAAACAAATTTTGTAATGCTTTAACAAGCAACTTGTTGCTAGCTAATGGCTTTATCTCTGGGCATTATATATATATATATATATATATTTATTGTTGTTGTTTTCTAAGTGTGAATAATAAATTAATATATGATCCATACAATGATATGTGGGTTGATTGTTTAAAAGCATCATCCATTCATTCAAATGCCCTATCAATTCAATTTAAATAAAATAAAAAAATTCCAATAATAATTTGTATTTTTCTTTCCTACTTTATTTTAATCTCATAAATGTGAATTATTAATTGAATCTATGAATATATGAATATATGTGTAAGCTTTAAATATAACAACAATGAAATAAAAATTAAATTTTCACAGACCTAAAACTTATCTTTGTTTTAATTATTAATTAGGAAAAAGTTTTTTTAATGAAAAAAAAAGCTGCTTATTTTAAATGCATGACAAAGGCAGAGTGCGCTAAGGATAAAGAGCAAGAAAAGAATAGATGTAAAAATTTTATTTTAGGACTTCCAAAGATTGCACTAGACTTCTCCGGATTTTAGCGAATGGTTTGGACAATGGACACATTTGGTAAAAGTGCCATCTAGTCATTTTGAATTAATACAAAAATGATCATTTTTAACTTATTTAGTCCATTGCAATCTTTGCCAGAAAATAAGAATTGCACGAAATGATTTATACGAATTCGGAAAGGTCTTTTCAAGCTAAGCCCATTATGCAAAAAATGTCTGTCACAATTCTACATAATCAAAACAGAAAACAGCAAGTGCTTACCAAATTAAAGAAATTAAATGAAAAAAAAGGAGAACTTCCTCTCTAATCGGTGAAACTTCTAAAGTACAATAACCAAGAATTCAATTTCACATGAATTTAAAGAACAACAATAATAACAACAAAAGATATACAACAATAAGCCTAATTTGTATGTGTATTTATTTTGTTGTTTCTATTATTCTTTTGATATTATGACGCCACTTAAATAGTTTAACGTATGAATAGAAAAAGATCAGAAAATCATGATGGATGGATGGAAGTGTACAAGAGGTAAAAAAAAGAAAACCGGCAAATTTCATATAACAAACGTATAAAACATATTTCTATGATGCCGTTGAAAGGGAAGTGAACTGAAAATAAAGCCCTCATTAAACAGGCTCAACTTTTTATAAGCATGACTTTTTTGTTTTTATTCATTTTACTTTTGTTTTTTGGATTTCTTTTTAGTTTATTTGATTTGTTTGATTTGTTTGTTAGTTATGAAACGACATACTCATAATTCTTTGCCATATATATATATATATATATATATATATATATATATATGACACACGCACATAGCCATAAAAATACGTATATATTAATATTATAAATATATATTTATATATATTTATATGCATAAGCAAACACAAAAAAAATTTTGTAGAACGATAATTTATCCAACCAACCATTCATTCAACTCCGTCGTAGTCCATCTATTCAAAATTATTCTGTATATATGTATACAAATTATATATATAAACATATGTTTCATATACATATATGTTTGCTATAATACTTATGAATGGGCTGACATTTTTGTTATGGGTTTAGCATTTTAGATTGAAATCATTTCGTCTGGCATGAAATCAATCATTCTTGCTGGTTTGTTGTTGTTATTATTATTGTTATTGTGCTGCTTTGTTATGGTTATTTATATATATAAACAAAATAATATACATAACTATGATCGATTATTGTATGCCCTACACACACACAAGTGCTCACATATGTGCAGCCAAAGTCACCTAATTATGATGAATATTCCAAAGAATGATGTGACGTAATTTTTGCATAAATTTAAACATTCCATTCCATAAGAAAAGTTTTTGAACAATCGATCGTTATTACAAATATTATCCCTATAAATTTGTCAAGAAAATAAGAAAATTAAACAAAAGTAGGCACAAGAGTAGACTCTTCTTAATATTCAATTCAATTAAAAAAAGGGAAAAACGAGAATTATATTTTTTTAAGTTATTTTTTATCATCTTTTGCCATCTTTTTAACCATTAATTATTAAAAAAAATTTTTTTTTATATGTATAACAAAAGAATCCTTTCTATTTCTATTATCTACGATCATATCGAGAAGGTCATTTGGAAAGAAGTAAATCAATAAATAACAAGAAAAAGAGAAAACCTTCTCAATGTCTTTCCATTGTCCTCTCTGCCTATCATTTGCTCTCTCTTTGCAGTACAATTCCTGTTTTAAAGTTCTGCTTCTTCTTTTTTTGTTTATTTTTCTATTATTTAAGTGAAAAGAGCCGCCTTTTTCACTAATTTCACGAACGTTTTTATGTTCGGTCTTTAGTTTATCAATTTCGTACGATTCAGAAACAATAACACGAACAGCAATTATAAGTATTAGCAGCAACAATAACAAGATTCCATACAATTTATTTGAAATTCATATTTATTTGTTTTTCATTTATAATGCTACGTTTTTCTTCTTCTTCATTGTCTGCCTTTTATTTCAAATTCAATAACATTAATTGAAAATGATGCCATATTGAGATTTTTCTGCATTTCTTTTTTTTAATAGTTCTGTTAGGCTACTCACATTTATATATATATATATACATGCATTTATGTATAAATATGTATGTACATACGTGTTGGTACACTCAGTTCGTCTACATAAATTTTCTAAGTACTTATACAAAAAACCCGGATGTTATTTTTTTTCCAAAATTTGTGTTGTTACTGTTTTTGCTGTAAACATATACACACACATATGCATACACCCACATATGCATACACACACGTACATGCTTACATGTACGTATATTATATTCTATTAAACGAAAATGGGCATTTATTTATTTGTTTAACATTATTTTGTTTGGTTTTTTTTGTGTTTTGTTGGTTGTTGTTATTGTTATTATTATGCTTTCTATGTAGCTTGTTCCTCCTTCTTTCCTTTTATAAAACAGCATCAATTTGTAAATAAATGTAAATGTGCACTAGAATCAGTTCGAAGAGAGTTTTAGTTGTACTTGACTTTAATGCAGGTTTCTTTAATTGATTTTTTTTTGAACTACAAGCCCAACTAATCTAAATTGAACCTAAAATCACGAAAAAATGTGTTAGTTCATAAGGAAAGTCGCTAGCATTTGTTCATAAAATGCTTTTGGATAGTTTTAGACTTTGCAGTTTTAGAAGACTTATAATGCTCAAATGAATTGAAATGCCAAATGAAATGAAAATAACAAAAATTGAGTCCAACTGAATTTCTTATTTGATTACAAATGTTACAAACATCTCATTCGAACTAAATGTTACACAAATAATTGTAGAGTGCCATTTATATATATAAATTGATAATTAATTAATAAATGACATCTGTGAGTATTTCCCGAAATAAAAGTAAATGTCTATTTAAACAAAAGTACATCGAAATGTGTAATGCATTTTGAATTTTGCTGTTATTGTGATAGTCATCTTTGAATAATATTAAAATAAAGTTGTTATTGCTCTTGCTGCTTTTTTGGGCTCTTATGCTGCTAGAATTGTGTTCACTTTTGTTCTGTTTTTGTTTATTTGTGTTCCAACTTCATGAATTTGCTTGCATTAGTTTCAAAATTGTTCTGTTTTTTAAATCTTGCATTCCTGTCCATATATTTCCATTAAATTAAATATTTTTGCATTTATTCAAGGAAAAAATAGCAAACAAACCCAAACAAACTTTCAAAAATATTAAAAAAAGGAATAAACATTTTCTATACGAGGGTAGAAATATTTTGCCAGTAGAAATACTTTGCCAAATGTTTAAAATTTCATGACAAATTTTCTTAAGTCACTTGCACGAATTACACAATTTTATGTTTTGGTAATTAAGACTCAATAACTAACCAACTAACTGTAAAAGTATTTTGTTTTTTAACTTTTCGTAAAACAATTTGGACAAAAGAAATGAACTTTGCATTTGGTTTTCAAAAGTCACATTTTTCATAAAGCTTTCAAGTAAGGTTTGTTTTACTGAAAATTTTAATGCGCTTTTGTTTCACTTTATTTTTTTTTTTGGTTATATTTGGCCAAACTCTGGGAAGTCTTTAAGAAATTATTACTTAAAATCAAGTATTCTCTGCTACCTATTTAATAGTTCTTTTATTATATATTTTATTTAAATTACTTATATTCAAGATGTAAAAATCGCAAGTTAAAGTAACTTTTGAACAAAATGATATTTTAACATTAAAAAAAATTATAGTATACCTTTGGTTGGTCATTAAATAATATAAAAATATTTAACATACTTTTTAGTGAAACATTAAAAATCAAATATTATTAAAAAATTTAGAAAAAATATTTAATGAAAATGCAATTTATTAAAGAGAAATCCAATAAGAATAAAATATGTAAAACAGAATTCTTATAAATAGCTTTATTATGCTTTCTGCCTCTCTCTTTTCGTCTCTCTTTCTATTTCGTTCTCTCCTAATCTATTATACGTTATCTCTTAATCTGTTGGTATTCATTGCAATTTCAATTATATTAAATGACATTTATAGATTAAGGCATATAAAACCACAAGAAATACAATTATAATAAGTAATAGTAATAGTAATAATAATAATAATAACAAAAACGACAATAATAATAATAATTAAATGATGATGCCTTTTGTTATGTTGTTAAGATGTAAAACGACTTTATCTTATTGTATTTGTTCATATAACAACAAACCAAATAAAACAAATGTCAGCCTTCAAGCAATTTCTGTTATTTAAATTTTCTCTTTATTACTTTATCTCTGTAACTCTGTAGCAATATAATGTTGTACATATTTATATACATATTATTCTTCTTTCTATTATCTGTGCCGGTGTTTATGAAAATGTTGTTTTTGGTTCCTAACGAAAAACTGAAATTAACAGCTAATGAGACTAATAGCCGCCAGTCATTGGGCAAAATTTAAGTACATGCATAGAAAGTAGAAATCTCACAACAACAATAACAATAGCAAAAATACTAATAAACTGTAAATGTTCCCTGATGTTTGTGTCTCCTTCATATATCTTAGGGCTCTTTTTTGTTTCTTTCCTTTGCAATTTCTCATGCATTTTGGTAAAAGAAAAAAAAAACGAAAAGCTTATAATAATTTCGTTTTTTTAAGGCTTTAGGTTATTCTGTAATTTTTGTAATAACTTTCCTTCTTTTACTTCAGTTGTGTTCTTCGTTTTTATATTCTACATTGTTTGTCTTCAAAATATCTTGAATTGGACCAATTTTTCATTATACGTGGTTGATTCAGATTTACTTCGTAATTTCAGTATGTTTATCTGTCTATCCACCTAATGTTTCGTTGCGTATTTCTTACGGACCTTAATTATATTTTGAGATATCTTGGTAAAATTTTAGGCAGTGGCGTATTTTTGCTTGAAATTGCAAGATTTTCAAAATGGTTGAAATGTAAACTTTTATTTGATCACTTTCTACGCAAATCTAAAGAAAAAATATATGAGAGATAACTTATATTTACGGATACTTCTTTCCATTCTTCTTTTCTTTACTAATTTTACCAAAATTTTTTATATATTTCTATTGTTTGACATTCCAACTAAATTAGAAGAATGGAAGAATGTTTGAAAATTAAAAATTTTCTCAATAAATGACACAAAAAATGATACAAAATGATACATGAAACTCCGCTTTTCTTTACTTACGCAAATTCCTTAAATCTCTTACGAACTTTATGTCTTTCTATCTGTACGGCTTGGTAGTTCGCTGCCTCTTTAATTGAAACATTTTTAAGCGTACACAAACATACTCAATTATGTTTATTATCATTTGTATATTATAAGCTCACTTACATTTGTAATACACAGTCACTCACTTGCACTCACTCGCGTCAATCTCTTAAATTATTTATCATCTTAGAAGACGCATATTTTGCTATTGTTGTTTGTTAGTGGTTTTGTTGAAAATGCTGATGATGATGATGATGATGCTGCTGCTGTCTAACTGTTGTAACAACAATTTTCATTATTATTGTTATGTTTATGATTTCCCTTTTGTAATAATAATAGTTAATATGTATGTGTTGCATAATAAAACATACAAATGTTTGTGCTAATATATATAAAAAAGCATATAAGAAATTCAGAAGAGAAATGTTGCATTAAAATTTCATCACCGGCATTATTATTATTACTATCATCATTACATGTTATATGATATTTTATGCGATAAGTTTCAAGAATAACAAAATAGAAGAGGATGAATTAAAACAACCAAAAAAAAAAAAGGAAAAATTAAAAGAAAAACTTGGCAGTTAGAGCCGACTTACAGCAATTACTTTAGTCAGAATATAGAAATAGTTTGCAAGAATTTCAAAAATTGCTTAAATGGAACGAAATTAAAAGAAACAGAAATTTTTTCTTTAGTTGAGCAAAAGTTTCTACGTAAACACAAAATCTTTCCTTCTTTCAAAGATTTGCGCCATATTCTATCACAATTTTTTTTTAGCTTTTGGTTGAAACAAAAATAAACGTTTTATAAAAATTTTATCTCTCCATAGAAAGAAAAAACAAACATTTTGCAATTATTGCTACACGAGTATTATTACTCGTACCAATATTTTATTGCTATAAGAGAAAAGTATTGTACAAGGCCGGCTTCGTAAATATTCTCTTTCTTTATGGCATGAGCATGCCATTTGTCCCTTTGAGTAGTTATCAAGTTCTATTAAAATATCGTTAAAAAGTTCCGTACGACTACGGCACTACTTTTTGGAAGCGTAAAAACCTCTGAAGACTTTTTGGGGATATTGATATATACATTCCTAGACTAAAGGTTTTATGTATATCTTGAGTGTTGTAGGGTATAAAAAATAAATTATAATGAAAACCCACAAAGTTAATAAGACTTGTTTGTATAAAGAAATTTTCTATATAGTAAGATTTATGTGGTTCGGAAGTTGTTGTTGCAACTCTTATTGCTATAATTGTTGTAAGTGTTGCTATTGCTACTTTGCTGTTGTTGTTTATAACAATATATTTATATACTATAGTTAGTTTATTTATATTTATAGTTACGATCATAATACAAGTGTTTAAAATATCTCGTTTTTCTTTTATTATTATCTGTGCTCTGTGCTGTTTATGTTGAGAAGGTGGCCAAGGCGAAATTATGATCCAAACATTAAGCCTGATTTCAATTAGTTATTAAGTTTTTACATTAATATATAATTATATTTATAAATAGATATTTATCTAATATGATCTAATCTCAATTATCCATTTGATTAGATTTATCTTCATCATCTTTATTTTCTAATTATTATTTCTTATCTCAAGTTAGAAAAATTTCTTTGGTCTTGTACATACGAACATGTTCAACTATTAGGATTTTGTTATTTGCTATTAAATTTTAAAGAGATTTTTGATTATTGCAAAATTACTAAGAGGAAATTCAATTTTATTTTCTACATATTCTACAGAAAATTTATTTAACAACCAATATTTATTAATAATCTAAAAATGTTTGTATTATGTCCATGCATTTTGATACACATTAAATTTTTTGTTTCATTTTTAAATAATTTATTGTATTGAATAAAATTATAAGCATAATTTATATATTTCTATTTTTGTTAACCATATGAAAACACACACAGTTTTATAAACACAGATGCATACACCATCAGAATTTTATAAGTCAACTTATTGGCATAATTTCAAGTGTTGATTGTTTTAGTCATCTCTTGATTCTTTCTTGAACTAATATAAAATCCTTAAAATTTATGTTATTAATATTAATAAAATTGAGTATGAAAAGTCGAAGAAATACATAATTTATGATAACAGATTTAACATGAAAATCTGCTTTTTTGTTTTTTTGTATAATTTTTTAATTAGAAACATACTTATATGCTAAATTTATGCAAATGTATGTTGTCTTTAAAAGCATACAAAAACGCTTCTTCAATTTAATTCGTTTCTTATAAAATCGATTTATTCAAAATTACATATCTAAAGCTTCTTACTTTTTTTCTTTTTTTTTTTTTGCTGAAACCCGTTGTTTATTTGAATAATTTTTCTATCCTGCACCACTTGTGGAGAAAGGTATTATAAATATGTAGATATTTATAATAAGTAGAGGCAGTTATATTGATCGATTCAGAAACATTTCCTCATTTGATTTGATTAAAGGCTATCTGTCTGTCTGTCTGTCTGCCAATACATCCAAAATTTGTCCATACAAATTTGTTATCGAACTTAATGTCGAAATTATTGAGATATTTAAAGGAAATTTTGTAAGTCCATTTTGATCTAGAGATGAGCCATATTGAAGTTGTTTAAAATTGGTTAATTTTTAAGATCAGGCCATCAAATAACTTTTTTCAAATAATTCAAAAGGAACTAAAAAATTAGAGTATTTTACTTCGTTGACTTTTTGTCTGTCTTCTATTTGACTTTCTAATTACATTAAGCAGAGTGCTTCTAGTGCTGTTTAAGAGTCGGCCTTGATCGACTATGAAGTTCTTAAGTAGAAATTTATTTAAATTTGTTCTTTTAATAAAATGTCATCTATTTTAGCTTAACGTTGAACTCTAACAATTCATTGAATATGTAACTCTAAATAACTTTTTTTGTTATAATAATATAAAGATTTCTTTAAAAATTCATCTTAAAAGTATAAGAAAGAGCAAGATCAACTTTACATTAATGTAAATCAAGATTTTCGTTTCTGTATTCATGGCTTAGGTGAGACCTCTTTAACCTCTGTCTGAATATTATGAATTATGTATTTGAATATATTCTTCACCTTTAACTTTAAATAATGTGCCTTTGTAACGTCTTCAGAAGCATCAAGACCTACTAAGTTCAATGGTATGTTTTGAAACATTTTTGTTCATTTCTATTACACAAAAGAAAGAAAAGAATTGAAGAAATTTTTATTACAAAATCTAGGACAAAGAAAAGGAAAATTTTCTTAGAAACTGCGACTTGGAAAAATTTTGTGTGGTCTTGGCCATACTCATTTACAAAACAGGTTTTTTATATTAAAGGGTGTGGCCTATATTTTCTTTTTTAGTTCAAAAGTTATGTTTAACTAAAAAATATGTCTTATTGGTTTTTTAATTTAGGAGAATTCACAGATTTCAAGCCTTTGGATATTTTTGAATAGATCTTCAGAATCTTCTTAACTTTTCTGGGTACAGTTATCACAAAAGAAAAATTAAAATACTTTAAGGAAATAAAAATAATTCCATTTAGTATTTGCTAAACATTTTTTATTATAATATTTCCGAATTTAATGCTAACCAATAAAAATTTTAGTTTGGTTTGATCTAAAATATTTTTTCCTGCTGTTGCAAATACTCTAACAAATTAAAATATCATTCTTTTTTTTAAAGAAAGTTGTTACAATGAAAAAGTAGAAGAAGAAAAGGAATAAAACTGGAGAAAAAAAATCAATGAAAAACAAATTATCATAAATATCAGAAAATAATCCAATAATTTTTGTGCTTCTTCAAAAAAACAAAAAAGAAAATGTTTCTTTTTTATTTTGCTTTTTCATCAATTTTTACTTGTCACTATCTTTCTTACTCCTCCATATAATTTATCAATGGATACTTAATGATAACAATGAGATCGTCGGCGTTAACAATGAGGATTTACTTAAATTTTATATTAAATTGTAAAGAAGTAAACAAAACAAAAAACACAAAAAACGAAACATTATGCTCAGTCATTACGCTAATGTATATATATAAACATAAACATATACAAATATATATATTCATAGATACATATAAAAAAAATGTTAATATCATTGAACTGTTCAATTCAATACCATTCAGTTCAATTTAGTTTAGTTCAATTTGAATCTTCTTAAATCGATAATAATAGCATTAATATCTTTTGTCGGCTGTTATGATGCTACTATTGTTATTGTTGTTGCTGTTTTTATTTTTGTTATTGTTATTATTATTATATTATATTGGTTATTGTTGTTTGGTTTTACGTATTGATGTTAAGATATAGTGGAAAGTGATGGCCAATGTTACAAATTAAAAGATTAAAATATAAAAAAAAAAAACAGAAAAATTTTCTATACAATAGACATTTAATTATAACGTCCATTCGTTCATCAAAAAAGTTTCCATTGTTTGTTACTTTTGTTTCGATTTATGTCTGGACTATGACCGTGGAGTAATCATAAAAAATTCAAATTTTCTTGCTAATAAATTTCATAAGAAAAAGTTTTTTATGGCTTTGTTTTTGCCTTCTAAATTTGTTACATTTAAATATCTATAAAAGTTTAGCATCTATAAAGGCTTAAAATGGATATCCATAAATGAACTATTTGTCCTTTAATCATGTAGATTATGTTTTAGAAATGAAGTTAAGTTGCCATTCTTAATAGATTATATTGAAATGTGTCCATTAGTCCGTTTTATTTATTGGATACCAAGTTTACGTCCACAATTTGAGCTAAGTATAAAATTTCAAGAAAGTTATATTGAGCATGGAAGGAATCTTGACTTACATATTTTTGCTATCAAGAACTTTTCGTTCGAAAAGTTTCAGGTAACCACCTTTATATGAAATTGATATCTCAGCAAAAGGTAGCATCGATCTAGAAACGTTTATTGTTGAAAAATTTTGAATGGCACTTAAAACCACTTGCTCTGTTCTCTTTATCTATTGCTTTATTTCCTTCAGAACTGCTACTACTCCAACTTCAAACTCCCAACTCGCTAAAGAATATCTTAACTAACTTCGTGACTTCACTATTTAGACTCTTAATTTCGTTGCAGCAGCCTCTCCATTTAATTTATTTTTCAATAATTTATTCATTTATTGTTGTTGTTGTTGTTTTTTGTTGTTGTAAAACCATGGTTTAAAAAAAAGAGAAAAGCGCAAGTAAGCCAAAAAAAAAACAAAAACAAAAGAAAAAGTGCAGGGCAAGAGCAAATTAATGTAAAAATTTGCAATTAATTGAAATTACAGACTGATGGAGACGGAGCCGCAGGGAAGAAAGTTAAATTGAAGAATAACAAAAGAAAAACATCTGCTTTATGCGTTTTTCGTTTTCTTCTTCTCCTCGTTGTTTTTTTGAGTTGATATTCCTGTTAGTTGTACATATTCTTTTACTTTAAACGTAATTTTGCATTTTGTATTTATGCAAAGTTGTCGAAATCATTACAAAAAAAAATTATTCCTTTTTTAATATTGATTGATCATATTGTTTCATTACATTTCATTTTATTATCTTTTCTTTTACTTATTCTTTTCTTATTGTTATTGTTATTTCTAGCATCCGCACAAAATCCGCGCATCATTGAACATCCAATGGATATGGTTGTGCCAAAGAATGGACCTTTTACATTTAATTGTAAAGCCGAAGGCAATCCAACACCTTCAATACAATGGTTTAAAGATGGCCATGAATTGAAAACCGATTCAGGGTCACATCGCATGCTATTGGATTCAGGCAGTTTATTTTTTTTAAAGGTACATTAAAATTACATCAGTATTATTTTTACGTTTCATCTTTAGTTTCTGTTTTCCTTTTCGTTTTTTGGTTTTTAGTTTTGTATTGAAAAATCAACTTTAAATTTAATATAAAAGCGTAATGTTTCATTTCTCATTTAAACTAGAAAAATTAAAATTTTTTGACTGTCTTTATTAAAAACTATTTAACTTATGCAAAAAGTTAAATTGATCTTTTTGCATAAAATCTTTCATTTAAATATAAAAATTGATAACTATTTAAAAAAAAGTTTCCTTAATTTTCCCATCAACTCAATATGTAAGCAATTTTTTTTTGCTTTTTTTTGTTTAATTAAAATATAATTAATTTAGTTTTATAGTTGTTTCAATTGTTCTAATGGTTATTTTTTTTGCTTCTTCTTTTTTTCTTCTTCTTCTTTTTATTTTTTTATTGATATTAAGGTGATACATTCAAGACGTGAAAGTGATGCTGGCACTTATTGGTGTCAGGGTAAAAATGAGTTCGGTGTTGCTCGCTCCAGAAATGCCACTTTACAAGTAGCTTGTAAGTAAAAATTTTTCATGAATGTAACAATTTTAATGTTTGCATTTAAATTCTTACTAAAATTGAAATTTCTCTTTTGCTAAAAACTATTTTTATTTTTCATTTTTTCATTGGCGTGATATAGTTTTACGTGATGAATTCCGTTTGGAGCCGCAAAATGTGCGCGCCGCTCAAGGTGAAGTAGCTATTATGGAATGTGGTGCGCCACGTGGCTCACCTGAACCGTTAATATTTTGGCGTAAAAATGGTCAAACATTAAATTTAAGTGGCAGCAAACGTATACGAATAGTTGATGGTGGCAATTTAGCCATACAAGATGCCCGGCCATCAGATGATGGCCGTTATCAGTGTGTTGTGAAAAATGTTGCTGGCACAAGAGAATCAGCAACGGCATATTTAAAAGTATCTAGTAAGTTACAAGAAATTTGTGTAACATCTTATTTAATTTAGATAATTTATTGTGCTTTTTTTAGTCATTTAAAAAGAGTATTTCTTTAATGGAAATCTTTTCTGTTTCATAATGCATTAGTGCGTCCATTTTTGATACGAGGTCCACAAAATCAAACTGCTGTTGTTGGCTCATCTGTCATATTTCAATGTCGCATTGGCGGTGATCCATTACCGGATGTTCTGTGGCGTCGTACTGCCTCTGGCGGAAATATGCCATTAAGTAAGTATCTTATGCCAAAATTGCAAACAATTCGTCAATGCTACCAAAAATTCTATCCAAAAAAAAAAAAGAAAATTCTCTCATGTTTTAACCCTATAAATATTTTATAGGAAATTATTTCTATTTATATATATACATAAAATGTTATACATTTACTGATTTCGTGCTTTTGTTAATGTTAATTTTTTGTAAGTTTACGTGTTGTCTGTTTACATATATACGTACAAACATATACATGTATATGCATTCACATATATTTATACCTGTGCCCAATCTTGTTGTTAGCCGTTTTATATATTTATATGTCTGTCTGTCTGTCTGTCTGCTTGACTAGAAAAACATTGCATTGTGGTTACATATTCTCTATTTTTTTTATTTTTTGCTGTATTTACTTATGTGCGGTTGGGTCTCTTTTTCATTCTACTTTAATTTGTTTGTTGTTGTTATTGTTAGTACTATTGCTGCTGTTGTTGCCGTTGTCCTTTACTTATACAGCACGTTTTCATTGTCAATTAGCTTTAGATCACAAAAACCCAGTAAGTGGTCTTCCGCTCTACGTTATTCCCGCTATATGTTTATATGTGTATGTGTATATATATGTGAATATTGGCATTTATAAGTATCTATTAAATAATAATGAGAAATATATATATATACAAAACCTTTAGCGTGAATTATTATAATTTATTAGTCAATTGCCATCGATATTATTCTAACACTCTTAACGTTTTCTTTTCTTTGCTTTTTGAAACTGCCAGGACGCGTTACGGTTTTGGAAGATCGTAGCTTAAAATTGGACGATGTTACTTTAGATGATATGGGCGAATACACTTGTGAGGCTGATAATGCTGTTGGTTCTATAACAGCTACCGGCCTTTTAACAGTTCATGGTAAAACCAACAAAAGAAAAGAAAAAAACAAAAACCATTCATCAATATAAAAAAAACGGTAAATAATTTTATTATTTCTAAAATTCTTAGCTCCACCTAAATTTGTGTTGAGGCCCAAAAATCAATTGGTCGAAGTTGGTGATGAAGTATTATTTGAATGTCAGGCTACTGGTCATCCTAAGCCTACAGTGTATTGGTCCTTGGAGGGTAATAGTTCTCTATTATTACCCGGTTATAAAGATGGCCGTATAGAAGTAGCTGTAACACCTGAAGGCCGTTCTGTATTATCCATATTACGTTTTGCTCGTGAAGATTCCGGCAAAGTTATTGTTTGTAATGCTGTAAATGCTGTAGGCAGTGTAAGCAGTCGCACTGTTGTTACTGTCGATACACAATTAGAATTACCACCACCAATTATCGAGCAAGGTCCAATTAATCAGACATTACCAGTGAAATCATTTGTAACATTACCTTGCCGTACAATTGGTACGCCACAACCACAACTTCAATGGTATTTAAATGGCATACCAATTGATGTTAATGATCATGAACGACGTAATCTAACCGAAAATGGTTCTCTGACTATAGTGGATTTGCAAAGAAATGAAGATGAAGGTCTCTATACTTGTGTGGCTAGTAATCGTAATGGAAAATCATCATGGAGTGGTTATTTACGTTTAGATACACCAACAAATCCCAATATAAAATTCTTTAGAGCTAACGAGTTATCAACATATCCGGGACCACCGGGTAAACCACAAGTTGCCGATAAAACTGATGATTCAGTTAGTTTAACATGGACACGCAGCAATAAAGTAGGTGCCTCTAGTTTAATTGGTTATGTTGTTGAAATGTTTGCTAAAAATGAAACAGATGGTTGGATACCGGTAGCCACACGTGTCCAAAATACAACATATACACAAGTCGGTCTATTGCCGGGTATTAATTATTTTTTTTTTATACGTGCCGAAAATTCTCATGGTATATCTTTACCATCGCCTATGTCCGAGCCAATAACATTAGGAACGGTAAGAACTGAAATTGTCCCAGATTATTGGATGAAATTTTTCATTCAAATTTATCATTTTGTATTGTTTTGTATTTTGATCTTTACAGAGATATTTTAATAGTGGTTTAGATTTAAGTGAAGCAAGGGCCAGTCTATTATCGGGTGATGTGGTGGAATTAATTAATGTCAGCGTAGTAGACTCTACTAGTATGAAATTATCTTGGCAGGTAAGTTATATATTGTTAAAATCACATATTAAATGCAAAATTATTTTAATGGTTAATTTTTAGTAAGTAAAGTTAATTTTTTTGATAAAAATTAAGAAAACTTTGCTTGAATGTGAATAATTTAGTACATCAATGTACCTCTAAAATCCTTTTTCTTTTGTTTTTGTTTGTATCTTCTCCCACTATAGTAAGATGAATATACTGTTAACCAAAAAAACTAAATGCTTTTGTTTTAATTCTCCCAAATGTTGTTTTTACTGCTCTTTTTATTTGCACTTTTTAATCTAATGGACTTTTTCTATGTATATTTCTCTTTCATTCTTTCTTCCTTAATTCCTTTGTTTCTTTCTTGTTTGCCTTTGCTCGTACATATCCTGATAGATCATTAATGGCAAATACGTTGAAGGCTTTTATATTTATGCACGGCAACTATTGGATGCTGGCAGCACAACAACAGAAAATACTAATCCATTGATAGCCGTTGCACGTAGCAGCAGTAATTCGAGTTCAACTTCAATTACATCATCATCAGCAGCATTGATTTCATCATCACCATCATCATCATCATCATCATCATTATCATCATTATCATCTTCTGTTACTAAATCAAATACAGTAAATAGACGTGATGGTGGTATGACAATAGCAACATCATATCAACAACACCAACAACAATACCAGCATCACGATTTACAAACACAACAGACAAATATCGGTTCAAATTCATATATTGGTACAACCATATACCGCATGTTAACCATATTAAATGGTGGTGGTGCCTCATCATGTACCATGACCGGTCTATTACAATATACGTTATATGAGTTTTTTATTGTGCCATTTTATAAAACAGTCGAGGGTAAACCATCAAATTCACGTGTCGCTCGTACTTTGGAAGATGGTAAGTTATATTCTTCTATCTATCATTAAATCATTTGAAAATATAACAGCGTAAATATAAATTTCATTTTATATGTTTTGCATGGTTCTTCTACTTTACTCAGTCTTATACAAGAAAATGCCCTTAAAAACAATGCACGTACAAAGAGTTTTTCATTTACAAGCATTTAAACGTATTTTAAAATAAAGTTTATTTCGGTTAGAGTGCAACCATTAATATACTGAGAGATATTATTTTATTCCTTAAGGCCTACCACTTTCTTTGTTTACTTCCTTCTCTTGGTATATTCATTTTCATATCACGAAAATATGAGTTTTGTATGGCATTTGCGGATTTATTTTAAATTAAAATATATTTTAATTCATTGTTGAATATTTTCTTCATACATTTCCCTCTTTTTCTAATTCTACTTTAAGTTGTTTTTTCTGTTTTCAACATTTGAATTCTTTTAATTTGTCATATTAATTAGAAAAACTTTCCATTACTTTTCTGCCTATTTCCATAACTTTTTTTTGTTTAATTTCTTTATGACTTTGTGTTTCTATTTGTTTTGCTTTTTTATATTAATAATTATTTTTTAACCTATATAACTTTGTACGTTTTCTTATGAAATCTTGTTCTTTTTTTTGAAGTAAATTTTGTTTTCTTTCTGGCTTAAGTTCTCTGCTTGTTGTTGATATACGATTTTACTTAAAAACTAACCAGCTGATGATATTTTTAGTGATGGAATGTTAACTTTCATTGATTTTATTTTATGGCAATATTTTGGAATTTATTATATGAAAAATTTCCTACGTGAATGGAACTGAAAAATTTTTTATTTAATATGGTATGCGAAGCCTAGGTTTACTGAGTATTAATAAAAAGTTTTAGTACTCTTTAAGTTTTATTTTATTATTCAGCATTTCAAAGTAGTTTTCCAATACGTTTCAGTACTTTAGAATTATACTTAGTACTTTTAAAGGTTTTTGGTACACTTAAATAATGTTTCCTTTTTTTTAAAACAATTTGTAGTACTTTGAAATGCTCTTTAGTACTGTTACATATTTATTTAATTTTTTATGTGTTACTTTAGTACCTTTCAATATTTTTTAATACTTTTACAAACCTATTAGTACCTGTAAATGCTATTTAGTACTTGTTCGAAGTCTCTTAAGCGCTTTTTAGCACTTGTAAATATATTTAGTATGTTTGCAAACTTTTTAGTATTTTTAAAAACTTTTTAGTTCACCTACTACTTTTAAATACTTTTTAATAATTTAAAATACTTTTCTTAATACTTTGAAATACACTTTTAAAATTTTTAAATACTTCTTTAACACTTTTGCATCCTCATCGATATTTGTAATAATTTTAGTGCCTTGCAAAACATTAAGTACTTTTTTTTCGATAATTTTGATACATTCCAAAAGATCTTTAGATATTTTTATAATAAAATGTGTAAGTGTTCATATTTTTTTTTCTATAGTTCGTGTAATGAAAAATTAATAATTATCGTTATGGCCTGAATTAGTAGTAACAAATAAAGTATATTTTCGCAATCTACAATAGAGAATTATAATAGGTGCATATATATAATACGCACTTCTTATACATTGATTCAAATTTGTGGTTTTATAATATTATAGTATAATATTACACACATAAAGTTATATCATACGGCAAATGTAAATTCACTTGTTCACAAATTTCCCATATAACGTAGCGTTGAAGTTTTTTGAAATTTTGCGGTTTATTATTTATTTTTATTATTATTATTTTATGTACACGAAAGAAATAATCCACCCAAAAACAACATAAAACGCAAATCAACATATAAAGAGAATTATAGAGGGAGAGAGATAAGAGATATGCAAATATAACAAATATAGAAAAAAAGTGAACATGTTTATTTTTAAACTAATCAACTTTGATTACTATGTACATATGTATGTGAGTGTATGTGTGTGTAAAGAAACATCGCATAATACGTACATTTGATTTGATATATACGAGGATTATCGCCAAGCCGATTATTATAGATAATCATAAGGCAGCATTTGCAATTGTTGTTGTTTGTTGTTGTTGTTGTTGTTGTTTTATTGTTATTGTTATTGTTGTTTTAGCTGTTATTTATATTGTTATTATAGTTATTATTATTCAGTAAAAATCAGTGTGGTTGCAATTTCAATTGCATAATAGTAATAATAATAATAATTCATAATGCATAATCCTACATTGAATTCTCTCATGTGTCATAGAGAGATGAAATAATGCTTGTATTTGTAATGCATTTTCTTATTCAAATATATATACATACATATATCTTGCATATAATAATCAATCTCGCCAATCCATTTAAATAGAGAAAGAATTTTAAATGATATTTATTTAAAATAGATTAAGTCAAACGATTTCTGGCAATCACAATTATTCTACTGGCCCTTAAAGTGCTCTACATGAATCTTTCCAAAAAAAGAGAGCATAAAAAATTATTAAAAATATCCATTGTATAATGAATCAATATTATTGAAAATAGTTTTTGAGCATTAAAAATCTTCAAATATATTTTTTTTCCATTCGGTGGAAGTTGTTTTCAATAAATTCGTATTTTATTTTGAAAAAAATCATAGAAATATTTTAAATTCTCTATATTTTCATTGGCATTCGTTTCTGGTCTGTTTCCTATGAAGAAATGGTTGCTAAAATGCTAATTTAAATAGATTTCTGAATTTAGAAACAAAATATGGTTTGATAATTTAAGGTGAAAAGACAGATGGATGTATGAAGAAATTGAATTCAATTGATGATTTCCGAATTTATCTACAAATTTTATTTTCCTTATGCAGAATATAAAAATTCATTTTACATTTTTCTTTTTATAAATTTGTGTTTTTTTTTCTTACTTTATTGTTATTTCTGAATTTCATTTTATCAAATTTAGCAAACAAATATCTTATTATTATTATATATATTTGCATTTCTTTTGTTGTGTTTTGTTTAGCTCACTCTTAAGTTTTCTGGAAATTACTTTTGCTTTAATATTCTTTTCTATTTCACTCTTAAGTGCAATAACGTGCTAAAGTGTGATGTTTATATTTGTTTTGTTTTTTTCTTATTCAATTCACTTTATAAAAAATGCAAATTAAAAAAAGAGGGTTATATATATTTTTGATTGTTTCACCAACAATTTGATAAAAAAAAATAAAAAAAATACAAACGGAAAATAATGCAACAAAATGAAATTGTGCAAGTTGCATCTTCGCCTGCCTTAGAGTTTTCATTCAAAACATGCTACTTACCTTTAATGTTATCACGTTATTATTATTGTTATTACTGTCGCCATTTTCATAATTCATGTACCAAACAAAATATACATGTAAAAAGTAAAGAAAAAGTGTAAAGAAAGTTTGAATGACAATAAATGTTGTTTTATGTCATTTTGTCATATTGTCATGTTCATGACTTTCATTCATATTGTAAAATTCTTTAGGCTACATTAAGAAAGAAAGTAGAAAAGAAAAATATAACAGGTAAACGTGAAAGACGAAAGAAAATGGGAGGAAAGAAAGTACAAAAAGTTACAAAGAATTAAGAGAACAAGTTTGCAAACAAACAAAAAGCAAATAATTCAAAATAAATGTAATTGCCCTGTGTGTCATGAGGCATAACCTTATGCAACTGCCTGGCCTTTTAGAAATTTATATATGAATATATAAATATAAATGTAAATATATATGAATTCATAAATACCGAAGGCATTTCTAGTTGTCTTCTAAAATAAACTCTTGCATTCATTTCATTTTTCAATTGAAGAGGACAAAAAAAAAGAAGCAAAGGAAAATTGAAATTTCCTTACAAACTTTCCTTGAAGTAAAACAAAAGAAAGAAAAAAAGAAGGAAAGAAAATAGAAACATATGTTTATTTATATAAGCCCTTAAATATATGCATGTGTGTATGTATATATACATTACGTATGTATATATACAGTATGTATGTATATATATGTGATAATTGTATACATCTAAGAAACATTAATTTATTATGTGGCCAAGACGATAGGGAATTGAGAAAGTTTAGATATTGCTGTCATTTGAGAAAGCGAAAAAAATTCTTAAATCTTGACAATTTTCTGTTAAAATGCCAGCAATAACAGTAATATCAACAACATCAGTAACAACAGCAAAAAGAAATTTTTAAATTCTTTTAAAAGAAATGTAAAAAACTTCACAATAAACACCTTTCAAATTATAGAATAAATTAAAAAAAAGGCAGTTAAAGTAGCTGGGAAAAAGCAGCGGCCCAAACTGTTTTGTATTTGTCATAAGTTACAACAAATTGTGTGCTTTCAAAATGGTTCACTTTTTATCGTAGTGCTCAATTAGAATTATATTTTAAATCATTTTTAATTTGTCCATTTATCCGAATTGTTCGCCTTAAGCTTTATCTATATACTTGCCTTTTGTGAAATACTACGTAAATTTTTTTTGTGCCATTTTAAAGAAATTCGGTAGTCCGAGCTTATTGCCGTTTAAAGTTATAAAATTTTCATTATAAAATTTCCAACTTTGAAATGTAATAAGGATCATTGTAAAACGATTTCATTCATGATATTGCTAGTTTGGTCTAATTTTCTCAGATCATATTCATTTTGATGTAGAGTATTTGATTAACATATTCGATCGATTAAAACGGTTCTGTGAGTTGTTTTTTCCTTTATTCCGTCCTCATTAAATTTTTCGTCTTATCATCTTAATAGTGCACATTCTTCATATCAGTTTCTTTCTGTATTTATGTGACTAGCTTTTTTCTTGGTCCTTTTTTCTTTTCTTGGTTGTTTCTTTTTAATAAAAAACAAGCAAAATAAAATGCTCACCCTGCAAACATACTTCAGCACATTTACATATGGACACCTAAATGTATGCAATTTAAATATATATTATTCATATTATTAGTAGTTGTAGTTTGGAAGAGTTTGTTAGATCTCTTCGTTAGTTAGCTGGTTGAAAGAGTGAATTGTTTTTTAACAAAACTTAAAAACTTTCTACAAAATAACTGTTGCACACACACACACACACACGTATATATATATATACATATATATATATATATATACTATCAAGAAACTGCTTATATGTGTGAAAAAGTAAGAGAGATATATAGAAAGAGGACAAAAGTCATGCATATGAAAATAATGTGTTAAAGAGTTTGGAAAACAAAGACATTGTTCTAAAAAAGTGGAACGTGTACAATTTTGTGGAGTGTTGAGTTGATTGCCTTGACTTAAAGTTTTTTTTCTATCTAATGTTTTTCTTTTTCTTTTTTTTTGTAGTTCCTTTATGTATTTAAAACTTTAACATATAAAATATGACAAATTGTTATTATCGTTGCTGTTTGTTATTATTTAATCTTTTTTTATATACATAAAGATACCTTGATTTTCTATAAACATTTTATTTCCTTTTTGTATAATTATTTATTTATTTTTACATTAGTAAAATGAAAGATATAACTCTTCTGTCTCATGTACTACGCACTCATGCACACACAAAAGAAAGTCTGATGACAATGTAACAGTGAGATGAGATCTGTGAGCAATAACTCAGATATAAGATGGGAAAAAAGTAAAATTCATTCTTTGTCTTCTTTACATTTCACCCGTCAAATTGTATAAGGGCGAGTGTCTGGAAAGTTACAAAAGATTACAGTTTATATATGAAATTTTCTTCTTCATTATCATCGTTTTTCTTCTCTAGTTATTTATGCTTATTCTTTTGCTTTGTTTTTCTTGTTATTGTTATTGTTGTTGTCGTTTTGCTTTTTCCATTTGTTCTATGACTTTTGTTTTTCTTACTCTCCTTTATTTCATTTTTAAGTTTTTGAAATTCATTGGTTTTTTTAATTTTTTGTTCAAATGACAAGAATTTCTCTTTTCTAATCTTCTTCACTCTTATGTCTTTTAGATAACTGACATTTTCTTTTATCGTCCATTTTGTTTTGTTATAGTTTTACAATTTTACTACTTCTTTTAAACTATTTCAATATGGATTGTGGATAAAAATGAGGATTAGAAAGTTTCTTTTTATATTATTCGAATAAAACATGAAGAATTATTCTTATAATTATTATTATTGCTATTGTTATTGTTATTGCTGTTGTATGCCATTTAAATGTTTACTCAATTTTTATATAATTTTATATTTCCAGTACCCAGTGAACCACCATTTGGCATGGAAGCCATTTTATTAAATTCCTCAGCGGTCTTCTTAAAGTGGAAAGGTCCGAATACAAAACGCGAACACGGTATGTGCAAAATTCTTGTATGATTATTGTTTATATTTGTTTAGACTTAGGCCTTCAATATCCATCACTATTTTGAGTCTTTCTAATAATTCCAAAATATAGAAAATTACCAAATAATATTAAAAATTTATTATTTGTCCGTTTTGTCTTCTTTTGTAAAGCGAACATCTCTAAAAACCCTAACAATTTAGCATTTGCATTTTTATTATTTCTTGTCATTTTTTTTTTGCTTATTTATATATTTTATATATATTTTTAGGCATTTTATTATTCTATCACATAATTGTTCGTGGCATTGATGCTGCGCATAATTTTTCACGTATATTAACAAATGTTACAATTGATGCTATTTCGCCAACGCTAGTTTTAGCGAATTTAACTGAAGGTGTCATGTATACGGTGAGTGTAGCAGCGGGTAATAATGCTGGCATTGGACCATATTGTGCACCAGCAACATTAAGATTAGATCCAGTTACTAAACGTTTAGATCCATTTATAAATCAACGGTAAATATTTAAAATAAAATTACCGTGTTTTTGTTTTATGCGACTGTCGTGACAAAACAAAAAAATGTACCATAAATTTAACGCTATTTATTTCATGATAATAAATTTTCCAATGATCTCTTGGTTTTTGTATTTTTCTTTTTTCTATGTTCTTTCTATGTTTCTTATTTTTTGCTTTTCCTATTTGTTGTGCATTTAGTTATCCAATAAATCAGGATCATGTGGACGATGTTTTGACACAACCATGGTTTATAATATTATTGGGCAGTATATTAGCCATAATGATGTTATCATTTGGTGCCATGCTTTTCGTGAAACGTAAACATATGATGATGAAACAATCAGCTTTAAATACAATAAGAGGTGAGTCTTTTTTTGGTATTGGGGAGTTCTATATAGAGAAAGGGGCTTAAAATTTTAATTTAGGAAAATTTATCTTGTTTTCTAACTCTGCACATTTTCGCTTTTGTTTTTTTTTTGTTAGCTTTGTTTATACAATGAAAACTGAAAAAATTTTTAATGGCTTTTTTATCGTTTTCTTTTTTATACATTTTCATTTTCATTTCTATTTCTATTTCTATTGTATGAGTTTGTCTTCTTTTTTTTGTTTTTTGTTTTTTGCCAATCATGTGTCACATCTTAATTAACTAAATAGTTAACAATAGCAATAATAACAACAATAATCAAAAAATTGACTTCATTTAAATCACTATCTTTCTCTTTCATTCCCTCTTTGTACTGTACATTTTTGTATGTAGTCTAACTCATATTTTGTTTTATATATATTTTTTTCCAAATGCTTACTTTAACAAAAAATGTTCGTTTTGATGCGATACAATTTTGTCAATTATTGCTGATATCCTTTTTAGTCTTTACCATTTTTCCTTTATTTGTACTTTTATTTTTTTTTTTTATGTTTACTCCATTAAAACTTTTCAGATTTTATTTGAATTTATTTGTCAATTTTCTTCTTTTTTTTAATTACCTTTTTTTGGTTGCTTTTGATTTTTTGTTTACTGATTCTACCAAAAATGTATAAGCTTACGTTTTCATTTCAAATTTCGAATATGCCTTGTTGCTATTGCTGCTGTTGTTTCATATTATTGTTATATGTTTAATTTTTTTTTTTTTACTTGTATTTAGGTTCACATTCCAATGATGTTTTAAAAATGCCCAGTTTAACGCGTAATGATAACGGTTATTGGTTGGATGCATCAACTGGCGGCATGGTCTGGCGAACAACATCCACCGGCGATGCTAGCGACTTGCAAAAAGATCAAATTGATGATTATGCACCAGTTTGTCTATCAAATAGTAATAATGGCACAAATAATGGCAATAACATAAATGAACGTTTCTGTGATGGTGGCACAACCAATCAACAGAGGTAAGTTTTCATATATTTATTGCCCATCAACTATTTTTAATGTTGGCTTGTATGATTAAACCAAATAAGCTAAAAAAAGAAGAAAACAAATTGCAAGCGTGTGCAATTGAAACATACGTGTATTATCCATTAAATAAAAAAGAACAGAATTCAATGATATTTGACAGTGCTGTTAGTATAGCGCCCCATATGGCTTAAAGTACGCCCTTATAGGTCTACACAAATAATATAAATATAGTTCAAAAGGGCTTGAGATATCTATCGATCCATTCAAAATGGTCTGCTGAACTGATTTAAGTTTCTCTATCTCTACTTTATGTCCGCCCAATTATTATTGCATTCAAAGTACAAGTCAAAACATTTCAAAAGGGTAAATGAAATCCAATATGGAAATTTGTATGATTTATTAGCAAAGAAATAAGAGAAAAAAGTTAGGCTTAGTCGGAATAAAATTTTTCAGTTTTTGAATAATTCTTTTAAGAAAAATTTCTTTAAAGTAGTAACTTCACATTCTAAATTAATGCAAAAATATGCCTAAATCTTTTTTTAATTGCTTTATTTCAAGTATTGTATTTAAAAGTCGCTTCTGAGTTATTAAAACGTTATATTTATTCTTTTGTTGTCAATTTCTATTTATTTTTTTTCACAAATTGCAATTTTAGTAGTAGCAAACAATAACAAAACAAACAAATTCGTATTGTATGTTGTTTTGCATGGGCGGATATTTACTTGGCAATAATAGTCACACACTCAATCGAATTTTTACGTTTGGATTTTCTCTTTTTTTTTTGTTTTTTTCTAATTAAGAAATAGAACAATGCAATTGTTAAAGTTTGTAACAGCTAAATCAATTTGAAACAAATTATGTGATGGGAAATTCTAGTGCATGGCAATTTATTTATAGAAGTCACGTTTAATATTTACAAAAAAATTTCTCTATAAATTTTAATAGTTTTTAAATGTACTAGCAAAGTGGGCGTTACTGCGTGATGCATGTAATGTAAGTAAAAATCAATAAGACATTAAGAACTTAAAAAACTCTTAATTGTTTCCCCCAGACTAAGTGTAAAAATTGGCTGACCTTACTGGATGCAGCAAGATTTTTTTTCAGACCGAAACATATGTGTCTATCAACTTTCATTAATATGCCTTTAAATTTTACAATCCAATGTTGTGATAACAAGTTTATATGGGCAAGCCGATTTTTGTTTTTAACAAAACTTTATTCATCTAAAGAGAATTCCATTAAGTTGAATAAAGCTTCTTACCATTTGAACGTTTTCCAATTTGTAAATCTATTGTGATATTTCCGATTCTACATTTTGTTTTTCATTACAAATAACTAAATTTTATTAATACTACTATAAATTATAATAAAAAATAGATAGAAAAAAAAGTATTTAAATAATTTCATAACTAAAGCATACTGAGATTTAGATAAATCATATAGATACACACACAAACATTCAAACACACGCATATATATAGCCATGTATAAATATATATGTATATGAAACCGACTAATAATAAAAGAAAGACATTTATTGCATTGTTATGTTACAATTATGGTAACAATCTTTGCTGTTACATGATATTATTGTTATTATTATTGCTGCTATTATTCCTGCTCTTTTCTTCTATTTTATGGGCTTTTATTACTATTTCACTATTGTTTATTACATTTACGTACATTTACGATTGTATTTCACTTCACATGCATCGTACGTCAGAATGTCGAACATTATGCAGTCGCATTCGCATTCATATTCAAGCAGACATGCCGTGCCATACATGCCTCGTTTTTTTTTCGTTTTTCTTTTATTTTTGTTTTTGTTTAAATAGTTAGTTAAACATTAAATAAATGTATGTGTGTTATGTGGCTTTGTGTTTTGTTTTGTGTTGGTTTTGTCATATTTGTTATTATATTATTGTTGTAATTGTTATAGCATTCAATTGGTTACTATTGTTACCAAAATTGTTTTTTCTATTTATCATTTGGGGTACAGAGTGTTATAAGTTTGTGCAGTTATTTGTAACATTCAGAATTTGTTGAGATCAATACATTTTATTATTAACAATCGACGTAGAATAATTTTCTTAAACAATTTACGCCTATCTGTCCATTTGTCTGTCTATTATCAAGGTACAGGTCGCAATTTTTAAGATATTTTAATCAAAATTGGTACATACATGCACTTTGGTTCAGAGTCAAACTCATTTGAAAATGGCTAAACATGGACCACTTTCCACAGGAAAAAAAAGTGTTGCATCGAAAAAAGTCATACTTTTGAGTATATTTTAGCAAAAAGTTTTATTGCTTTGTATTTTGATATGAAAAATATCATTTTGTGGTATTTTGGATAAAAATTTCTTCATTTTTTGGAATCTTCCCCATATAACGAACTTTTCAAATTTTTTTAAAATTATATTTGCTCTCTTTCCCGATCTGATCTTATTAAGCAAGAACATAATAAACTACATTTAAAGCATATTTTGTGGACTATAAATTTCTTACTTGTTTTCATTATTATGATTATTATTTATAAATTGTTGGTAATTTTATATTGGACCTTAACAAGATAAACCTACAGACAGAACCGCAATTTAACATCTACAAATGATCTGCACAAATAAATGGCATAAACAATCATTACTGTATTTAAACAATTAAAATTGTAACTATTTTATTCACAAAAACGTATAAAATTGAAATTGCAAATTCATAAATTATAAAATTTACAAAAATGAAAAAGCTCTGAAAGATAATTGTTTTCGTATGTCCAAAATTGATATATAACAGATAATGTTTTTTTTTTCATTTGCTTAATAATGATATTACAGAGCAAATCAAGCTGTTTTGCATTTTGCTTTCTATGTCTTTATTATTATTATTATTCACTTGGAAAATTTTATTACCCTGCAATGATTATCTCATTTTATGTACAATTTTGTACTAACTCGGTTCGATTGATTCTCCTTAAATTTTATTGCCATAATTAAAAATTTCAAGTGAAGTTCAGAGGTGAGTGTCGGGTATTAATTTTTAAAGAAAGTTGTAATAAGAAGAGGTAGATAGCGTGGCAAAGAAGGAGCTTTGAAAATGTGGTACAATTAAATCTAAATTTGAATAAATTTATATTTGTTTACCTTATGAAATATTTTGTTATTTTTTGTAAGAAAAATTTGATGTCAAAGTCTGAAGAATAATTTTATTATTTCCTTAAGATATGTGGGAGAGTATTCAAATGTGCCCACCGATTATGCTGAAGTATCAAATTTTGGTTGTGACGGCAGTGATTATGGCATTGGACGTAAAAATAATGCATCGCCAGCGCCATATGCTACATCGGTTATAATGCAACAACAACAACAACAACAGCAGCAACAACCACAACAGCCACGTTATCAAACCCGTCCTGGGCAACAATTGCCTCAAAGACCCTTACAACCAAATTATCAACAACAGCAGACCCAGCAGCAGCAACAACAACAACAGCAGCAGCAACAACAACATTTACATTCTACCAATAATATATACCAACAAATGTCAACAAATAGTGAAATTTATCCACATGGCTCAACATCAAATCGTTCCGTTTATTCGGATCAATATTATTATCCGAAAGAGAAAATTCATATAACAGAGAATAAGTTAAGTAATTGTCGCACTTATGATCCTACATTAACAAATGCTGTACCACATCAGCAGCCTCAAACCCATCATCAACAATTACAATTGCAGCAAACATTTGCCCATATTGGTACCTTAAGACGCAGCAATAATGCTGGCGGCGGCAACGGCAATAGCAATGGTAACGGCAGCGGTACTAGTAACAATCGTTTTAAAGTAATTAATACACAAATTCAAGGATATCAAATGCATTGTAATAGTAGCAATTCACAAAAGACTAAGACAATAATAAGTGCAGCACCAATACCAATAAACGAATCATCATTGACAACAGCAGCAGCAACAGCAGTAGCAGTAGTACCAGCAGCAGGGATTGTTAGTAATAATTTATTGCATAAGCAAAAATTGAATTTGTTGAATCATAATAATAATAATAACAATAGTAATAATAATAACAGTAATAGTGTCGACGACAATAATATTCAAACTGATATAATTACAAAAAATCTAATGGATTTGGATGCCAGTTCATTCTGTTATAATGGTTTAGCTGATTCCGGCTGCGGTGGTTCACCATCACCTATGACAATGTTAATGTCGCATGATGATGATGATGATGATGACAATGATGATGATAATGATGTTAACAATGTTGAAGAAGAACAAGCATTATATCATACAGCGGATGGTGAAAGCGATATAATCAATGGCACTGATATTGGTGGCGATGGTTGTGATAGTGATATGGAACGTTTATATGTTAAAGTCGATGAAACTTGTATCAACATTTCCAATAATTTTGGTAGCAGCAATAGCAACAATAGTAATATTCAACAACACAAACATCAGCAGCAACAACAACAAATTTTTCCGTTACCTCTGGCCAACAAAAAGCAAATTCAACAAAATCAGCAAAGTCAAGAGAGTCCTTTATTGTCAACGAGTAGTTACACAAATTGGCGCACAACGAACAAACAGAATATTGGCCAACCAATAAATCCAATGGCACAAGGGCAACTAGCATATCAGGCACAGCCACAAGCACAAGCGCAGGCACCAGCACAGCAACAACAACAGAAGCAACATCGTACTTTAGTTAACAATGCGATGCTAAGGGAGGCCGCTTTAAATGGTTTATGTCCCAATAATAACGAATTATTATTATTACAAAAACAGCAGCATCAGCAGCAGCAACAACATAATCCGACTTCTATAATCTCAGTTTCAACTTCTTTGCAACATCCTTTAAATCAACAGCAATATCAGCAGCAACAGCAACAGTATACGCATCAACAGGACCATCATAAGCAACAATTCAGTGATTCAGAAATGATTTATGCACCTGGCAGTAGCTTGGCTAGTGAACGTAGTCTATTAAGTAATTCGGGTAGTAGTTCAACAGCAACAACAACAACAACAACAACAACAAGTGATGGTGCTAGTTTACCAAGCACCTCAACAACATCAACAGCTGCCTGTAATGTGTGACCTACGAAATATGAATATAAGCAGCAGCAACAACAACAACAACAAGCACCTTTAAAGACTTATGTTTACAATTTAGCTGAAGATTGTAAAATTGATGTCAACGATGCCAATAATATCAATAATATCAATAATCATTATCATGTTGCTGATGATGGTGATGATTATTACGGCAGAGAAATTAAAGAATTGTTGAAATGGTGTGAACACTTTAATGCTGATTACGTTGATAATTTTCAGTAAATTTACAACTTAGTTAAAACTTACAAATTAAGGTAACGATTTCAATTTTTTCATATTATTTTTATTATATATCATTTTGTATTTCCCTATTTCCATCAACAAAAAAACAAAAAAGGATTCTAAAAAAGAAAATTGAATACGTAAAATACTCCTTTTGAAATTCCACTTAAAATTCAACTCCAAATTTGGCCAATTGTCATTTAATTTGTGGTTACAGTTAAGATTATTTCGTTTTTACTTTAATATCACTGTAAGATATTTTGTTCATTGTAGTTTTATAAGACATTATGGCATATTAAGGGTTCATTGGTTATACCTTAAGCAAGAGATGGCACATTTTTTTTTATAATTTTACACTTTTGGCACGAAAAATTCTTAGATTTATTAAATCGTTTGAAGTCTGTTTATGCGTCTGTTTATACAACTTTTCCATAGATACATTTTTTGAATTGCTCTGCATGCAAAAAATATTTTATGAAAAATAAGATTTTATGATCTAAGTAAGATTTGTTGCATTTATCATGTCAAATATTAGCCCTGTATAAAAAATAGTTTCGCTCTAGCAAATAGCAACTAATTGGATAAAATAAATTTGTCATATATCATTTATGAAACGTTGAACAAGTTCATTACAACGCCGGATTAATTTTCTATTAAATATGCATACTTTTATATTAATATTTCTAAAATATTATGAATTTATTTATTTTTTGATTCTTTTAAATATCTACGAAAGATTGTATTATTAACTTCCTTTTTTATTTTTATGTTTTTTTTTTTGTTAAATTTTCGTAACTTTACGTTTCTCGGGATTTTTTTCCTTTTATTCCGCGAAATTGTGCTGCCATGTCTATTATGACAAAATTGTTCTCGTTTCTAAATTTTAGTTTTTAGTTTTTTTTGGTGTTGTATATAAAAAATTAAAAAAATTATTTACAAATTAATTAAGTTAAAAGTAATTAATAAATAGAATAAAAATACAAAAATTTTTTATGTGATGTTTAAATGTTATGTAGATAGTTATAACACAAATTAATTAAAACTAAGTAAAAATATTATAAAAATTAAAAAAATCTATAAAATTTTGCAAAGTTCACAATAAAAATCGAAAAATAATAAAATAAACTAAACTTAATAAATTATCATTTAAGTATACTTACTTAACGGTCGGGTCTATTGTCCGTCTGTTTATATATTTTCTTAATTTATTTATACTTTAAAAAGTTAAGAAAAATATTTCCTTTAGTTAATTTATTTCCGTTTTAATTAAATATTTTAAAATAATTTACATGAAAATATTAGAAAAACATTATTTATAAGTTTATTTTGTTTTCAGTTTCTCATTTAAATGAATTTAAAAAAAACAAAAAAATTAAAAATTAAGAGATATGATAAATTAATTAAAATGTTTTTAAAAAAATAAGAAAAAATAATCGTCCTTAGGTCAAACAGTATCAATAATAACAAATATTTATTTAAAATACATTAATACAATAACATTAACACAAAAACATTAAAAACAATAACAATAAAAATTTTACAATAACAATAACAACAATAACGTGTTTTTATGAAAGAAAATAAATAAATAATTAATTGTGAAAAAGTGTTGGCAAGAAAAAACCCAAAACAAGTATAAAATAGTGAAACTGTAATGTTTTTGGCTCTTTATTAAATACTTTACACTGTGCCTGAGAGAATCAAACAGTTTAGAACATACATTTAAGGGCATATTGAAATAGACAAAGACATGGATGTGAACGGAACTCATGAAACATAAAAGAATCGATTCAAATGTGTAAGTAAAAAAGTTATAATCAAATCTAATTCATTATGATGTTTCAAATGTCAAACACATAATTAAAGAAAAAGTTCATATTGAAGTGGACTAGTAGTTAATATTCCTTTGTAAATCTTTAAACGTTCAACAAATGGATAATGTTGAGAAAATTTTCACATTTTCTGAACGAAATCAATGAACCTTCAAATTTTTAAGTATAAATTGCGAACTCCAATTGACGTTGTGTCCGAAATGACAAATGGTTTTAAGATCTCATACGATCGATTTTGCTTTTTTTAAAAAATATTGAATCGATTTTCGATTTTCATGTAGCACATTTTTTATGGCTAAACAAAAAAATCATAACAAACAAATACAACTGCTAGGAAAAAAAGTCAAGCATAAATTAATTAAATATCATATAAAATTTAAATAAATATTCAATTAAAAAAATTATGAATTGATTGGATTTTTTCCCGGTTCTTCTGTATATAATGAATATATTAAATAAACATAAAAATATATTAAGCCATTATTTATATTATGATACTTTTTTTCCGCTTGTAATTGCACAATTCATATTTTTTTATTTTTTATTTATCTATTGTTTTTTTTTGTTAATCGTTTATCGTGCAAAAAATATTTGTTTTTCCCAATTTAATCTACTTTTTGTTACAATTTATAGTAATATTGTTGGGGTTTAAATAATATATAAAAACAAAGGAGTAAAAAAATAAAGTTTAAAGCGGTTTTATATTATTTATGACATAATTAAATATAGGTTGCTCCGAAAGTTTACGAAAATAATTTTAACAATTTTCCGATCGGTTAATTTATTAAACAAAATGTTAAGAAGTAGATAAGATAACAGAAGCAACAACAACAAGAAAATAATTACACAGCAGCAGCAAAGCCAATAATAATAATAACAGTAACTGTCATAAATCATCTAAAAATGAAAATGAATAAATGAATGGAAAATGGCAATAATTTAATATAAACAATAAGACTATTGGACGTTTAATTTTTTTCTGGATTTTTTTTTTTTTTTTTGATGTATACATAGCTATTTGTTTGTAGGCCTGTTATAGTGCGTAGTGTTATATATATATATATATATGGGATATACGCAGAAATAAAATAAAAATCTATTGTGTATATTTATTAATAGTTTTGAGTGCGATAGCGGCATAAATTAGTTTAAAATTTAACATGAATAATAATTTTATTAAACAATAATAAATAGTTGTGTATTATAACAAGAACATACATACCTATATACATAAGTGTACATATATAAAAATAAGTAAAAAAAAATTGATAAGAATACTAATAAATAAAAATTGAACTGATACATTTTTGCCATAAAACAATTTTTTAATAAAACAGATAAAATCAGTTGAATTGATGAGGAAAAAAAGAAGTGAATATAAAAAAAGAACATTAATAAAAATGCTTCATTTTTACTAAAAGTGTGTTTTATTCTTACTTATATAAAATAATAGCATATCTTAAGAATCAAATAAAGTTGATTATGAAAAAGTGTGAGAGATCTCTAGAATTTCCAACATTTTTTTATTATGCTTAATAAACGGGATTTAAACAAATTTTATTAAAATATCCCTGCTGGATTCCAGGGTGTTCAAGTCATGGGTTACTTAAAGCTTTCCTGATCTAAAATTGCTACCTAAAAGAAAACAAAACTTATAGGTAACACATTTAAAGAAGATTATATTGCACTGCTTTGGAAGTTGAATCGGTTCAAAATTTCCTGGTGATAACAGGGGTAATATCTGGAATAAACGAGCAACATAGAAATGCTAATGCAATTAGATGGTTGCTGAGAAATCAAGTTGCAATGGCTCAACACAACTTTAATACTAAAGCATTTCTTTAAATTTTCATGAAGTTTCTATTTACAATATTATTAATAAAATTATACATAATGTAAAATTTAGGTTTTGCTTTAAATTGAGTTTTTTTTTCTTTTTTGTTACTAAAGTCTTTTGTCATATTAAATGCATTTCTAGGGAAATTTTATTATATTAATTTTATTTGGATTTTTATTTTATTTTATTTTATTGTATTTTTCCTTATGAAAGGATTAATAAAAATATTTTCGTTTTGCTTCAATATATAAAATTTTATACAACAATTATAACTATTTAATGGACATACATATATCTTGGCTTTTTAACCCAAAAAAGCGCACTCTCAACACCAATTCAATTCAATTTCAAGTAAATTCAAAACGATTCACACACCCACACACACAGTCACACACCGGACATATGTTAAAAGCTGTGAAGTTTACTTCCCTTGTGTCCAATAATGCTAATGAATTTTATACGTACAATAATTATAATAACAATAACAATCATAATAACAATAATTCATCCTTGTAAAATGTGCATTTATATCATTCACTTTCATTCGTTTATATTCACTCATTCTACAATCCATTAATTCATTCATTCAAAATTGTATTATGCTCATATCCTTTTAATTTATGTGCAAAATTTACTGTAGCAATACGATTAAATAAGTATAAACTTAAAGCAGGGTTCTGACCGATTATTGAATGCTCTACACCATTTTGTTTAATGTGAGTTAAAAAAGTTGAGAAAATGAGGTGATCTATAAATTCTGAAAAGATTTGTTATAAGCGGTGAAATATTTACGGCGTAAACTGCTGGGGAAAGATCTAAAAAATAAGCAAATGTTAGACAAATTATACATGTATGACCCAGAAAGTCAAAGTATTGACAAAGTATTTGCAAAGAGAAAAATCTATCTATCTATCTAAAAATGTCAGAGATTTTCTAAAAAATTTATAATAACATAATAACAAGTACTGATTCAGTTTTTGCTCAACAGAAGCCGTTTTCTTAATTTAGAATAGTTTTAATAAATTTTATAAAAATTGCAGCCTCTAATTAATATCTAAATAGTTCGTGGAAATAAATGATAGAATTCCTGACTCATTGAATTTCTTAAATGGATTGTCCAACCTGTTTTTTTATAATGCAAGTTATA